>CM060305.1:104766750-104791750 GCA_030674185.1 Monoplex corrugatus
TTATGTCTGTACTAACAAAGAGATGTCCTCCAAATGTATTCCATGTCACAGAATGTGTTATCATTCTCGTACGTCACTACACTACCTGGTAAACATTACAGTACTTAAAATTCCGCCAAATAAAGTGGGATGAGAACAACATATAGTTGTTGGCACTATAAAGTATTTGCAAATGTATTCTCGTTCTGATTAAACGAAATGATACACACGAGTCTGTACACTTTATTACACATGACATTTGGCTGAGTCTATGTTATAGGGTCATAACGTTGACATGAGTGTGGCATTTTGTCCCATAGTACTTATCTGACTATCTTTGTCTCTCTCTCTCTCTACATATATATTTTCCAAGAGTCTGTAATGGCTTTTAATGACAAACAAGATGTCAAGCAGATCCATGACATGATCTGAGACTGTGCCGCTTCCTTTCATTAACAGTACCGGTATACCAGGTCCTATCTTGGACAGTGCTGCTTCCTTTTGTAAACAGTACCACGGTCCAGTCAAGGATAATCCGACACGTGAATAAACAGATGTCAGCAGGGTAACTGATCAGATATGGATGGATTTTCCGTTAGCATGGCTGGCATCCCAGCTGCAGGAAACTATCGGTGGGCCGAAAGCGAAAGAAGGAAAGATTTTTGCAGGCCAATTTTGCAGGTTATATAACTGTCTGGAAGTGCATCACCATCTGAAATATCAGATGCTGGAAACGATGACATTACAAATTCATAGCATAACACATCCATTGTTTCCCTGGTAGAGGAACAAACACAATATAACAAAAAACCTGTTTCATATTGACAAGTTCGTATCACCAACAGAGTGAATAACTGTCCCTTGTGTTGAGCTTTTGTGATTTTCTGCTTTCTCAACTTGAAGAGAGAGAGAGAGAGAGAGAGAGAGAGAGAGAGAGAGAGAGAGAGAGAGAGAGAGAGAGAGAGAGAGAGAGAGAGAGAGAGAGAGAGAGAGAGAGAGAACACCGTCATTTCAATAGTCACAGCCAAATAATAATTCACTTAATTCCACTTCACTAAAGTACTCTATGTGTCCCACTCTCAACATCGTCTCATCATCATCATCATGTGCCCTGCTGCATGGCGTTGGCGATATGGCTCTCCATATCTATTCCTTGTCGCGCAAGCACATCTTCCACCCTCTCTGTCCTCAGCCACCCTGCAAGTGAGTCCAATATTTTATCCCTGGGTCTACCTGGTGTTCTCTTTCCCTCCAGCTTTCCTGTTGTGACCAGGTGCTCCAATTCCCCTTTCCTCATAAAATGGCATATAAATGTTGCTTGTCTTTTCCTTATCTTCTTTATCAATGATCTTCTTGTGTCTGTCTCCATCAAGACTGTCTCGATTGTTTTCTTTGTTTTCCATGGAACGCTCAACATTCTCCCTAGAAACCACATTTCGGCTGCCTCAATCTTGCTCTGGCTGTGCGTGTTGGCTGTCCACGCCCCACAACGTATAATATTATCGGCTCTATATAACATTCAAGAACTCTCTTCCTGATGTTAATTGATAGGCATTTATTGGTAAGAATGCTTTTCATCTTCTTGAATGCTGTTTTGGCTTGGTCGATTCTGCTGGCTATTTCTGATGTGCATCTGCCGTCTGGTGAAACGATCGTTCCCATATATTTAATTTATCAACCTAACTCAAAGTTGTGCCATTTGCTGTTATTTTGCGCCAGGGGATTTCATGTTTCTTTTTTTTACTGATTACCATGACTTCAGTCTTCTTGCTATCAAGCTCTAACCCTTTATTTCTATTATATTCACAAGGTTTTGTAGATCCCTTTCATTTTCTGCAATTAGCACGGTGTCATCTGTGTAACGAATGTTGTTTATCATTATTCCTCCAACCTTTATCCCAGGGTCTTCTTCTAGGTTTCTCATGGTGGTTTCGCTGCAGAGTGAAAACAAATCTGGTGACATAACACAACCCTGCCTGACCCCTCTTTTGATATTTTGGAAAGAGCTAATATCGTTTTCTATTCTTATCGCTGCTGTTTGTTCCCAATACATATTTCTGAATATTCGTAGATCTTTTCCATCAATATTGAATCTTTCTAGTTGGTTGATCAATTCTTCATGTCTTACCCGATCGAAAGCCTTGGTATAATCAACAAAGCATAGATATAAATCTTATTCAATTGGCTTGACCTCTCTATGATAGTTCTTATGATGTATATAGCATTAATAGTTCCTTTCTCTTCCACAAATCCACACTGATCTTCTGTTATTTTTCTACTTCAGGTTAATCTCAATGAGCAATGCTGAGGGTATCATCAAATTAAAGACAAATAAATCACAAACAATTGGGGTGGAATTTTTAAACTTTTGCCCAGAACGTTTACTTGACAAAACATGGATGCCGACAAAACCTCGATTTATTTGTAAATTGCTTTCAACAAGAGCGAAAAATCGCCACTTTTTAACAGATATGAAGAAGGGAAAGACCCGCGTCAGTTCCTTGCTGACACTGGAATGTCTATCACAGCGTGTGATCAGGAAGGTCAAATGATAGGCTAGGTGCCAAACCTCTCCAGCAATTAAAAATGCCGTTTCTGGTCATTTTGCATAGCAGTACCTGCCCCATGAGTCCCTCAAACATATGCACCTATCCCCTAGCTGTCCCCTCAAACCTATCCACCCATCCCCTACCCTATCATTCCTCTCAAATCTATCCACCCATTCCCGATCTATCCCCTCAAAACTATTGACCCATCCCGTATCATTCCCGTCAAAACTACCCATCCATCCCCTATCCCATGAGTCACCTCAAACCTATCCACCCATCCCCTGCTTCAGGGATACACTCAAAACTATTCCCCACCCCCTACTCCATGAGTCCCCTCAAAACTATCCACCCCTCTCCTCCCCCAATATTCCCCTCAAACCTATCCACCCATCTCTATCAGTCCCCACCACTCTGCTAGCCAACCCCCTTTGATACCCTCAAACTACCAATCCCCCTACCCGCTCTGCCTCCCTCCCCCTTTCCCCCACATTCATCCTCTCTGTCTACCTACTCCCCCATTTGCCACTGCCACTAGTTCAATGCTGTAGGAATATTATGTGTACATCCTTTTGTTATGTTCAGTTCTGTTTCTTGTATGTAGTTCTTAGCTGACACTTTTCATCCATTGTGAACAAGAAAAAATCACATTTCTGTCGCATTTTCTTTTAAATTCATCGTGTTTCACAAATGATCCGCTATCTTAAAAATGTGCAATACAATAAACTCCATTTAAAAGTAGCAAATTTTGTTATCATTTCCAATTTTAACTTTTGCATTATAAAGAATCATTTCTGAAGTTACATCTGTTGGCGATGTTGATTTTATATTTCTGCAGATTTTGTTCTGCGTTCTAAAATGTTCGCAAAATACGCTATTAGTATCTCTAGGTAACGCATAGTTAGAATATTTTCTATTTCTGTTAATAAAGGGTAGAATTGGCTTTAAACTATCTTAAGGATAGTATCATATTTTTTAAAATCTGTTTTTCAAACAACCGTTTTGAATGCTTTTTTTCAGTCGTCTGTCCATTGATTCTATCACGTTTCCTGCAAATGAAAAACAATTTTCTGAAGAGTACTCACAATTTATCTAGAGGATCAGTGGGCTTGACTGTTTTATATTATAACAGCTTTAATTGGTTGTAAACAGCTGGGAAAAATTATTGAAGTTTTCCCTTCTTTCCGTATTTTGAGTTTTCACACACACACACACACAACACACACACACACAACACACACACACACACACACACACACACACACACACACACACACACACACACACACACACACACACACACACACACACACCACACACACACTCCTGGTTATATAAAATAATTCATTTTTCAGAAAAAGCATGACTGGGGAAAAAAGTGAATGGTAGTGCGTTGTAATGCACTGCATGAGTGAATATGACTGACGTATCTTCCAACGCCACGTCACCTTCTTGGAAGACTTATTTACACTTTGTAGTGTACACTGCAACATACGTCTGTATTGCTGTATGTTTGTATATGGTTTTTAAATTGAATAATTTTACATAGTAACGTCACTCATACATGCATTGTGGGGCACCCGAACATTCTTGTTGAGTGGCAGTGAATACATCTTCATTATTTTCATGAATACTATTCATAAGAAGACTAATAAACTATACAGCTGTAGGCCTACTATTGTAGTAGCATTGAATTTTCATTCCATTGTTATTATCCTTTATCAGTTGTTTCCTCATTATTAGTGGCAGCTCGTTTGGGATGGATAAGGTAAAGCAGCAAAGGAAAGCAGATCGGCAGGGCCTTTATAGTGTCAGTCTAAAGAGAAGTTGAGGTCTCTCACGGTCTCACTCCGCTCATCTCTCAGGCTATAGGATTTTTATACAACAATTATTGGTGGTTACATAACTGTCATACCCTCTGCAACATGGTAAGCATTGATGATCCCAAAGTGACCATCTGCCTGGCATGCTGGGATGTTTTCACCCATGGCGCTACATGAGACCACAGACAGTAGTATGGCTGACTGGTCGGTAATAGTGTCGGGTCGGGTAGGTCTGGTGGACATCTGAGTTGTGCAACACAATCTGCGTTTGTCTTTAAACGCTGCGTTTGAAAACCAGTTTGTCAAGTTCCCCAAGGCAAGCCCATTCTTATTATTTCTATTTCATAAATGGACGGATGGATAAATGAATACACGATAAATGAATACACTTTCTCAGCTGCCTCCTCTTTCTCTCCCATTATGTAACACATCAGTCCCAATTTCTGATTCAGCTAAAAACCTTGGTGTCTGCATTGACTCTACCCTCTCCATGAACAACTTTGTTTCTCAAACTGCCAGATCTTGCTACTATCACCTCCATCGTATAAGCCTGATCAGGAAGTATCTCTTTGTGGAAACAACTGCAAAACTCGTTCTCTCCTTCATAATGTCTCGCATTGACTATTGCAATTCACTCCTGTCCGGTCTTCCTGCCTCCACCATCCACATCCTACAGCGCATTCAAAACAATGCTGCACGCCTTGTACTCAAAAAGAAAAAAGCTGACCACATATCTCCTCTCCTGGCACAACCTCACTGGCTCCCTGTATCAAAGCGCATACAGTACAAACTAGACACTATGTGCTACAAAAGCCTCAATAACGCAGCCTCCGATTACCTGTCAAGCCTACTTGAGATCTATCTTCCCTCACGTACCCTCCGCTCTGCCTCCGATCCTCTGACTTTTCGCTTTCCACGCACTAAGCTCAATACCTATGGTCCACGAGCCTTCTCTGTTTCTGGTCCGCTCTCCTGGAACAAACTTCCTCTCTCAGTCCGTCAGCAACCTACTTTTGTCTCCTTCAAGTCCGCTCTCAAAACTTATCTTTTCTCCTCTGCATAAAATCCTGACCTCACTCAATCCCCTCTGCAGCCTGTCTCCACTCGGAGGGAAATCACATTGTAATATATAATTGTATATAATATGCTCTCTATAATTTTCCATTGCTTTTATTCTTTCTCCCCATTTATAGCCGTGTGCGTGTGTGTGTTGTGTGTGTGTGTGTGTGTGTGTGTGTGTGTGTGTGTGCGTGCGTGTGTGTACGTGCGTGCGTGCGTGTGTGTGCGTGCGTGCGTGTGTGTGCGTCTGTTTCAGCGCTTAGATTTGATTTTATCAAGATTTTGCGCTATATAAATATTGTAATTATTATTATTATTATTATTATATTATGGACTGACTGATTTGTTACGTTTTAACAGTTTTGATTGACTGACTAATGATTGCCTGTTAACGGTATGATAATTTTTCCTTGATAAATTGAATGACTGCTAAGTTGATAATAGTTCATGTTTGATACATTGATCGATCGACTGATCAACTGACAAATTTCAGTACTAAATAATTGATCGTGTCTGACTGATTGACGGAATGGGTGAATGAGTGAATAAAAACGTGACTTGTACTGTAAAGTTTTCTGCTGATTCAATAATCGATTAAAACTTGGTCTGTTACATTTGACGTAGAATAGAGATTTATTGAGTTAATGCAGGTTCAATACACATACATGTAGATATGTAAGCCCACGGTGGTCGATTTCTTTACAACCAAGACTGAAAACAAACTTCAAGCTTATACTTTCTGTTCGTTTTCTCTCTAAGCCTTTCTCCACTGGCCTGAGTTAACCCCAGATAGTTATTATTATGAATTTGCTTGTCAGGTCTTTGAGGACCCACATAGTTATTATTATGAATTTGCTTGTCAGGTCTTTGAGGACCCACATAGTTATTATTATGAATTTGCTTGTCAGGTCTTTGAGGACTCACATATTTATTATTATGAATTTGCTTGTCAGGTCTTTGACGACCCACATAGTTATTATGAATTTGCTTGTCAGGTCTTGGAGGACCCACATAGTTATTATGAATTTGCTTGTCAGGTCTTGGAGGACCCACATAGTTATTATTATGAATTTGCTTGTCAGGTCTTTGAGGACCCACATAGTTATTATTATGAATTTGCTTGTCAGGTCTTTGACGACCCACATAGTTATTATTATGAATTTGCTTGTCAGGTCTTTGAGAGGATTTTCTCGTTTCTGTTATCTTTGGGTCAGCCACACCTCGCTCATTCAAATCATGCATTTGCAAAATGTCGGTCTAGGTGCATATGTCAAAACTTTTCGGATCATCTGCTGCTAATGTGTAGCGTAATTCTGAAGGAAAGTTTGGCATAACAATAGACAATATGAAACTGAACATGCATCTGTCGTTCCGTGTGTGTGTGTGTGTGAGAGAGAGAGAGAGAGAGAGAGAGAGAGAGAGTGTGTGTGTGTGTGTGTGTGTGTGTGTGTGTGTGTGTGTGTGTGTGTGTGTGTGTGTGTGTGAGTGTGAGTGTGTGCGTGTTATCGATCAATTCATTAATTGATTCATAATTATGCCAAAAAAGTTGGTACTTTTTATTTTAAACTCATCAGTAACACAACAGATTCACTGTGTAAAATTCTGTCCAGGGCAGAGCGCGAAGCCACAATGCAGTGCCAGGTAATTTGTACATTTTGTCTGCCTGCAGTTTGTTTCAATGTATTTTTCCACTGTTTTTGACAGATATAGCTCCCTTGTTGCTGAGGGTACTTTGGTTTGCACTATGTCCACCTGCACACAGAATGTCGGTTTATCGTCTAGTCTCAGAAGACTAGCGCCCAGGCCAGCATTCCAGGCTTAACGGAGATTGCAGAAAATCCCTGTTCAGTCGGGAGTCCAACAAAAGACTTTCTGATTTCTCAGCCAGGTGCATTACCCACTGAACCATCTGCTCACTAGTGTCAGATGTCTGCATTTCGTAACTGAAATATTATATTGTCTGTGTTTGAACACAGAGCACCAGCACGTGTGTGTTTGAATCATACATATGCGTGTGCATACGGTTGTGCGTGTACATGCCACTTTATCTAAGTGTTTGTATGCGGATAGACAACTGCACCATTTGTTGGTATTTAGTATCTTATGTATTTATTTATTCATTATCATTATGTTTAATCATTTACGTGTTCATTGAGAGAAGACAGAGGGAGACAAAACGAAAGAAAGAAAGAAAGAGAGAGAGAGAGAGAGACAGACAGACAGACAGACAGACACAGCCAGCCAGCCAGCCAGCCAGCCAGAGAGAGAGAGAGAGAGAGAGAGAGGTTATCTCCCATCAGCCGTGTGCTAGTATTTCTGGCGTGAGACAGATCAGCTTCTATGCACCTTGTGGCTGCACTCCTGACTGAACACCTACATCATGGTGTTCGTGTCAATAGTAAACTCTCAACAAGTGAAGTTAATGACGATTTAAGGAGAAAGTCAGGCCTGTTTGCCCAGAAGTACAACATTCGTCTTCGCGCGAGTTTGCATCACGCGTCTTAAAAAAATATTGTTGGGTCCGTGGTTTGAACGGGCGGAAACCACGCTCGAAAATTCCATATATGGGCGTGGCCTCCAGCCTGTCCTGACTATCTTCAAGTTAGAGAAGGTACAGTAGCCAGGAAGATGGATGGGCTTCGCCCTCATAATGCTGGTCCCATGAAAAGTTAAATCTGTACCACATCACTCCCGTCTGACCTCAGGATGATTGGAAAACTTTTTATCTTTTTAGAAAGAGAAAGCAATGTTTAAAACATGAGATCGCTTCAGTCGATCAGTTTTTGTTCACAGTGGGTTTCATTGGTTCAAGTTTGCTTGCTTGTTTCCAAACAGTGGGTTTCATTGGTTCAAGTTTGCTTGCTTGTTTCCAAACATTGATCGTTGTCATTTGTTTTTATATTTTCACTGCGTTGAAACTTCCCAAGTCAATGAGATGCTCCCTGAAGACGAAGACAAGGAAAGTTTGTGTCAACATCTTTCCTCTACACTATAGATAAACAGGTTGACCACATTCTTCAACACAGTCTCCATTTATTTCTGTGTTGTTTGTTTTGTTTATTTGTTTGTTGATTGTTACTACTTTTTGTTTGCTTGTTCGGTTGTCTGGCTGCATGTTTGTTTTTGATTTTAAATGTGTATGTTTATTCCTTAGCAAAAATACAAACACCCAGAAATCCACAAGGGCATGGCAGAAACGAAATATTTATTACACCAGCAATATTGCAATGGTCAATTACATAATGGCGGCAACGTATACACGTTCCACAGCAGTATAATCTGTTGACAGACCATTTCCACATGAATGGTGTGTCATTCATTGCATCCGGATAAATAAGGACAAACATGGACAGTGAAAAGCTGGCTAGTCATGCAGTCATAAGTTCCAATCCATGGTCATTCATTTTTTTTTTTTTAAATCATGCAGTCACAAGATCCAGTTCCATAGTCACTCTTATTTCAAATTATCAATTGATTACACGCTTGTTTCCTTCTAACAACGTCATTCTTTCAGCTTCCTGATCCTACAGAGATGCACCATTTGTGTAGTTTCTTTCAGACAACTCGTCTGCATTCACTCCCTACATAACTGCATTTCACAAGCCAGAAATCATTTCATGCTTGATTCCAGCTCTTTCAGATTATAAACTGAAATAGATTTCTGCGTTTTACGCAAATATTGCACAATGAATACGTATCTTTTTGGCAGTGAGAGATAGAGAAAGAGAGAGATAGTGAGAGCGAGTTAACGAGAGAGAGAGAGAGAGAGAGAGAGAGAGAGAGAGAGAGAGAGAGAGAGAGAGTGAGTGAGTGAGAGAGAAGGAGAGAGAGAGAGAAAGGGAGACAGAGAGAGACAGAGACAGAGAGACAGAGACAGACAGAGATAGGCAGAGATAGGCAGAGATAGGCATACAGACAGACAGACAGAAAGACGACAGACAGACAGAAAGAGACAGACAGAGAAAGCGAGCGAGAGAGATTATCTCCCTTGGCCTGTTGTCTCAAAGTGAGATCGGCACCAGAGTTACCATGTGGGCCAGGCAATACCTTGTCACATTCACAGATGCTTTTAAGATAATTTACTTGTTTTTCCGATGAATACTCATAGGTACACTCACAAAGGTCTTGGTATCTTTAAATTTTATATTGATTTCTTGTACACAGGTAAAATGCACATGATAAAAAACGCCTCACTGCGTTTCTTAAAAATCTCATACTCCTCTTTCGATGACATCAGTGATAATCGTAGCACTGCTTCAAACAGCGTCAAGATAGCACCAACAAAAGACTTGAATACATTATAAAATGACAACAATACTTACAAACGTCTCTGTACAATAACTTGTACTCATGCAACATGCCATTAATCTTTTAATTTATAATTTCATATGTACACATTACAGTGCATCTCCAGAGAAATATACACGATACGTTTTTGATGAAAAAGGAACACACTGTCAACCAGCATTTGACTCCAAAACTGCCATGGACTAGTACAAGTTTTCATTCATAATATCTTTGTTCAATAGCCACTGACATAAATATATTTTTCGATCGTTCAAAAAGTTACCATTACAAGATCATCACTTTGTTTTAACAATAATACTTGTTTGTGGTATACACAAAACCAATGACAGGACAAAAAATGTTCACTATTGCATTCAAAGACAGGAGGGAGGGAGATAAAAGGGAGAGGGAGGAGAGAGAGAGAGAGAGAGAGAGAGAGAGAGAGAGAGAGAGAGAGAGAAAGAGAGAGAGAGAGCACTACTTTAGAAAATGGAAATCAACAAAGCAACAATATGAAAAAGAAGAAATCAAGTCAAGAATACAGACTATCTACAAGACATCCTTGCCTCACAATGGTTGTGATTCTGTTCCACAGACAGCACAGATGCTGAAGTCAACACGAAAGGTGGGACAGAAAGAAGCAAACAGACAGACAGACAGACAGACAAACATACATACATACGTACAGACACAGACATACACACATACAGACACAGACAGACAGACAGACAGACAGACAGACAGACAGACAGACAGACAAACAGGGACAAACAGCAGTAACTCCGAACCCAGAAATGTCAATGTATGACCATCAGCCTGTCTACAACGGGTTTCACAAGCTGACTGCACACATAACATAAATTACATTTGTGGAACATAAACAGAGCACATAAAAATCACAACAGAAAAGCAAACATTCGCCATTATAAGTATCTAAGATAGTGAAATCAGTTAAATATGTTTAAGAGATATATTGAACTCTAGCTTGTAAAGCATAATAAATGAACACAGAAATGTCTCCTGTGACACCACTCTTGTTATATTGCAGAAAAAAGGCAAGTATGGGCATTTTTATCATACACACGTTCTTACATTTTCACTACATTTCATCGATAATACTGTTAGCAGCGGTTAAGCGGGCCAACAGATCCCCATCTTTGTTTACAGAAGACACGGAAATATATTCAATTACAAACTGAAAGATGAATGGAACTATCAGATTGACTGCTGTTACACAGAACAAAAGAAGTTGCTATATATACATACACACTACTGATACACACAGCAAGCCACACAGGAAACCTGCACAGTCTGGCAAACACTGTCAGAAACATGTCATGGAAATAGTCTGGCACAGTGGAAAGCACTAAATGTCCCAGACAATTGCTCGAATTGTACTCATCTGCTAACTACTCCTCCCCCCCTGTCCATCTTTTCTGCGGCAGACCGAAGCTGCAGTGGTCCAGTGGAGCCTTCTTGTTCCTTAAACACAACTATACTCTATACCGCACAGTAACATAATGGAACAAGGGCAAGTACTTCTTCTGATCTCTTGCCTTATACTTTAACCACTTTTTCCACACAAGTTTGTCAATTATATCAGTCAAATGTTCGAAATTTAAAATATACTACAGCGCTCTTCTAACATGATAAATATGCATACAACATCCCTGAAAAAATGTAAAGAAAGTGTTATGAAAATACTACATACAGAAGAGCAGCATAAGCAATATATCACACTTACCTGAATCATTATTTCATGATCAAATCAATACGTACACCTATTGTTCTCACCTAAACCCTTGCGTACACCTAATGTCATAACTTTTTTTACAAGCTGATCTTGGCACATGACCCTGACATTTACTGAGAGAGAAACACAATTGTAAGTAAACACCAATTTTCTATAGAATTCAAGTTTTATCGATAGTAATAGAGGCTGAACAGATGACAGGTATACTGTGCCATGAAGCAATGCCGTGACAACTCTCTAGTCATGAACAAGACACTGGCCTTAAGCACAGACTACACCACACGCATACTGTCATAAACTACACTTCTATCAGCGACACAGCCCAACCGTTCGTGTATTACCCATTGGCCATCTCCTCTCCCTCATTGCTTTATTTCCCCTTACATAAAACAAAATCAGTCGCTCATTCATAGCTAGGCAGACTGAGGTGTGATTCACATGCGTGCAAACACATGCAGAAGGAAGGCGAGAGCTATGCTTCTGCATCCACCAGAACTCTGTCTCGTTGTATGTGGACATGAATTGTTCACTGGTCAACTTGTCATGAACACTCCAGTGTATTTATAGTTGTTTGTGACGGTGTGTCATATCACACACACACACACACACACACACACACACACACACACACACACACACACACAACACACACACATCATATATGTGTGTGTGTGTGTTGTGTGCGCGGAGAGAGAAAGAGAGAGAAAGAGAGAGAGAGAGAGAGAGACAGACAGACAGACAGAGACAGAGAAGAGACAGAGAGATGAGAAGGAGGAGGCGGGGTTGGGATTAGCCCGCTTGATTGCTAAGAGCTGATTTTGTTCAGATAACGTTGCAAGTTGAAATCACAAGGCAAAGACACGAAGACGAGTTTAAATAGCAAAATCAATATGAAACAAGGCAAAATTATGTCTATGTACACAGAGTGACAATACCTCGTCGGAATAGTGCAGCAGATGAGCGACCGATTATAGACTTTCCGGATATGACCAATCGAGCGTTAGACAGTCTTCCAGACAACAGTAGACTGTCGTAGATCGCATCTTCGCTTCGTCTCCTATATTATACAGTTTTCTAAGATTTCAGGTAACCCAGTCTAATATACAAGTGACAACACACACAGAATCATACTATTTCATTATAAAGACACAAGGACTAGCAATTTAGTTGTTTAATATTGGCGAATTATGTGATACGCTTGAGTATTAACACTGAAATCATCAAGTCCCGATTATGTTGAGAAATACTCAAAAGTAAAACGTCTCCTTACACATCACATATTTTCTTTACCGAAAATATACAATAATGCATCCTCTTTGTGACCACGAACCAAGACCATCTTCAGTAATGCATTTTATGAGTGGATTATGAACAAGAATAATACTAATTATGAGTACGTGCACACTTTGTTGGTCATCCCCGTGGGAAGCGAAAGGTGGAGGCACCAAGGCAAAACGAAAAACGAAAGATGAAGGAGACAATGCGGGGAGTTGGGGATGAGGACCAGTCTATGTACAGGAACACTCAACTGTCGGGTTACCATCCACCACAAGGAGAAGAAGACAGATCCACATGAAGTGTCAGTGCTCCCTCACCTTACCCGTTAGCTTCCTGCAGACAGCTGATGGATCAGTGAGGGTGTGAACAGGTAAAAGGCTGGAGATGGGGATGGGAACACCGATTAATCAATCACTGCTGGGTGGGTGGACCAAACAGCACCCAGTAGCAGTGTGTGAGGGAGAGGTGAGGTGGGGGATAAGCGGTAAGATAAATTAGACTTGGATAACGTCAAGGACATTATCCCCTATCTGTATCTTCATGCTTTGCTCTCTTCAGGCCTCTTCTGTTTTCACGGCTACAACATTTCCTGGTTTTCGCATTTTCCAGATGGGGATTGGGACTTCATCATGTCATGTTTCTCCTTCATCTCTAACCCAGTGAGTTCATGTTGAAGTGTATTCAGCAAAATATTTAAAAACCTCAATTCCTCCCTCTCCTCTTGCCACCACACACGTGCACACAAAACTCAAATAGGGACTCTGGTCAATCAAAACCATTGCAGTCTATAAAGTGTCATGGACAAAATAAGGTGCAAAAGCAGAATATGCAAAATACACATGAGCAGAGATTGTAAATTCCTCCAGCTTCCCATCAAAACATGCACGAATAACATTCCGCTTGATTTCGACATAGTTCTGGTCCAGCTGACACAAACTATTGTTGATATACTATTTCTGGTCCTGGACAAATTTAAGAAAAAACAAGGCAATTATAACATAAACTGAACAACTGTTCTGTTATGATTCTTCACTTTATCATAGCACCATAGATAAATATTCCATGCATCTGTTCAGATAGTAAACAAAAATGAGAAACTAAACAAAACTTAAAATTTTGTTTCTCTGTCATTTTAAAGTACTTTCTTGCAAGTATGTTCTGAAACCTAACGATATTCATGTACTCATTTTATTTCCTGAAGCATGGACATAGAGATTTATAAGCCTCTGTGAAATATACAGAATCCAGATATGAAAAAAAGTGTAAGATTATTTATTTAACTTTTTGTACACCACCATTGATCCTCAATAAACTCAGTCCTTTACATCTTCGTATCGCTGAAACAATCACTTATCATTGTGCTTCTATCATACAACCCACAGATGCTTGCTCTAAGTCATTAATATCACAATACTGAAATAAATAAGACGTATTCCTGGACTGCCAACTACAAAGCCATTCTTATAAATCAAGCCATTTCTGCAGTTAATTTGTGATTATCGTGACAATGCAATACTGAAACAATGTAAAATATGACAACTTATTTTCTGACATCAACACTGGCATCAAATAGTCCGGAGATGGATGCAACACTACAGTTCACACAAGTCGGTCGAAACAGACGAATTAAAATGTATCATTAAGTACACTGACGAAAGCAGGTTTTCCGCGAGGAACACCCAGTATTGTGAACCAATTGTTGGTTTAAAGCGAAATGCAACATCCAGTCTTTGTTTCACGAAACCCATTGTATGACAAAGATCTATTCTTTGTTTCACGAAACCCGTTGTTTGACTAGAGTTTATTTTTATCGAAAACGCCAGTTGATTGTCATCACCAGTAACTTAATCCACCATGGACGTAAAACGTCCTTGAGATGCCCGTAGCCATACAGCATTCTGGGACAACGAAAAACTGTGATGCAGTATGAACGTCAGTGGTGATATTTGGATGGCGTGATGATGGTGAAGAGTCCTGTGTGCACTCGGTCCTTGTTGAACGGTGACAGCGGTGACTTGACACGTCCCTACCTGTGATGGTGACAACCAGCCTGTGTTCTCACTGCCCCGACAGAATTGTAACACACAGTACCATGGTGATGGTGACAACTCTGTATTTTCACTGTCTTTATAGTGTTTACAACAGAGGGTGACATGGTGAAGGCCTCTATGTCTGCACACTGTCCTCCTTGACCCCGAGTCATCAGTCTCCTTCAGCCTCCACAGAGATAACCAAGCAAGTGAAGTGGACACCAGTGACGGACACGACATTATTATGTACTAGCACAACACCAGGAGGTACCAATCGATACAATATCAGTATGTACAAACAGCTGATTAGCATCATTAATACAGTTACACATCGACACTCGGATTTCACTGAATGACAGTTATCAATATTATAGGTACAATGTCTGATGACAACACATGCACAAGATACTTGAACACACACACACACACACATACTGACACTACTACTTTCACAACCTGATCCATGAGGCACAGTTAACTGTTTCTTCTCATAACAGTCATAGATTTTAAGACGGTACAAATAATACACTATAACAATTACTGACAAAACAGCCAAAAGCAGCAGTAATATCTGGCGGCCTGTAGAGCATCTAAACTTCTAGAAAGCGGCAGAGTAGATGAGCCACAACAGACAACGCATCAACAACCACACACACATCAGTATCAAGCCAGAGTCAAAAGCATCCACAGCTGGCATCTGGAAGTACAATGTAATCATATTAGCTTTCTATGCTTGGCCTAGGACACGCTCTAATCAGCACAAACACTGTCACTATGACAGACACTGTTAGCATAAAGGCACAAGACATCACTTCACTTCTTTTACCCTGCACTTCACCCTTCACTTTCTACAGCTTCCACTGACGCACTTCTGAAAGTGAGAAACAGTAGACACAGAGTTAGCATCAACAGGCTGGAAGAACACCATCCTTTTTATTATAATCACCCAACCCATTTCTTCAAACTTTATTGCACGAAATGTATGAAACGAAAGAAAATAATACCCAATGCATAGATCTGATCGCTACATTCATGAGCGAAAATGAATCAATAAATACATAATTTCAAACATGTACAAATATGTACCAACATGACAAGTGAAAAACACATGTGGCATTGTAATAACAGCCCATCTGATTCTCTTACATTATCTGGCATCTGATCAGTCGACACAATCGTGTTCCACATGTGTCACTACGAAACGAAACAAGCCAATGTCAGTTTTGAAATTATTTTGCAGAAAAATGATCGATTACTGCTGAATGAACAGAGCTAGAAATAAAAATGTATTCTGTATACACTGTAAAGTTATTAACCTGAAATAGCGAAAGTGTTGCTGTAGTATCCCACACCACATTATAAAGCAAACAAGAGCTATGGTGCAACACCATAATTACTGCACAAGAACAAAACATTACTAAGATACAATGGTTATTGTCAGTATGCTTGCACCCCGCTACCCCTATATTAAGCTTTGACCTTGACCTGAAGCTGAAAGGACACGGTACCTTGCGGCGTGGGTGCACTGTCTCGGTCAGCCCGGAGGTCCGGCTCTGAGGTGAAGGAGGAGGAGCGGAACACGCGCGCCACCACGGTCTCTTCAGGCAACACGTCAGCAGAGGCACATTTGCCCGCGTGCGGAGCTTGCTCAGACGTTGAAGGTCGGGCTCAAAGGACGATAGCAGCTCATGGAAACTGCGGGGTCGTTCTGGGACATCGTCATTGTCAGTGTTCTGGGCGACTTTGACAGGACGACTCCGAAGAATGGGTTTGCTGGCTACAGTTGGACTGGCGGAGGTGTCATTGCTAGTGGAGTCAACAGGTGCGGGAGATGGGTCAGGCACGGTGACATTTCCTTGGGGACTTTGACAGATTCGGTCAGGACTGGGCTGTTGACGTTTGAATGGGTAGAAAGGAGGCTTGTTGCTGGGGGACTGGGGACTGGACATAGCATCGCTTTGAGCGCCAGTGATGGCATTCTGTCCGCCACCCGCACGTTTCCGTTCTGTGGCTGGACTTCCTTTCGGGGAGCCCGTCTCCGTCATTTGCTGTCGCAGTCTGGTCATCTCGGCAGGTCGGATGTTGGACACATCTTTGGGAACACTTGTGGCGTCATCACTGGGGATGTCAGCACTAAGATCTGGGGCACTGCGGGTATGAAGAGGATGACTCCTTAACCGTTCCTCGTCACTAGAACTAAACAGTTCCACCATCATGGCCACGCCCCGACCCATCTTCTGCTTTCCCTTTTTATCACGACCTTCAGCTGAACTTTCAGAACTGGAGACATCTGCTTTAGATGGCTGGGTAGCCTGTTGTGTAGCAGATGACGTGGTAGTGATTGACGTAACAGAAGAGGTAGGACTACCAGGGTAGACGACTGTTTTGCTATCGAGAGGTGGGGCACACTCTGCAACTGGCTTGATCACGATGGGCTGGGCCACCACTGGCATAGAGGGCTGATCTGTCGTGTCCCCTTCATCCTGAAACATGGCAGGAGGCTTCAACTGCAATTCCACAATGGAACCTTGCTGTGCTCTTGCCACGTCAAGCTTAAGGGGTGGCTTTTTTGACGGCCCACTGTTGGCAGGCTCCAGCTGAATGTTGAGCTGTGTCTTGGCAGTGGATTGTCCTTCACAGGAAACCACGTCGCCCTCAGAACTGGCTGGTAAGTCCTGTAAAGTGATTAAAGGTGACGACTTTGAACGAGTTCTTCGATTAGGATCCTCTTGATTGGCTGGCTTGGAGCGGAATCTTCCGCGTATCCGTGGGTCCCGTTTCTCTGGGGCAGGTTTGGCCATCTCTGCCCTGACCACACTGGTGATTGGCGTCTGGACAGAACTGGTTAGCACGTTGACGCTACTTGCCGGGGCTTGCGGAGTGGAAGAAGCAGGATGTTGCTGGGACAGGCCACCGGAAGTGTGCATGCGGAGTGCTGGCTTTGGGGCCACGGCCGGTGGAGACTTGGGTGTTGGCGCAGCGGGTGGAGACTTGGTCTGCTGAGAAATGAGAGTGACGTTCAGAGGACGTCGTGGTATTTCTGGAGATGCCATCTGTTTCTGCAGTCCTTGCTCTCTGTTAGCATACACTTTACTCTGCAGTTCCTTGATCTCAGGCAGAGGTTTCTTGGTCCGTGGTTGTGGGGTTGAAGCACTAGACACAAGGGAAGCTGTTTTGTTGACTTCATCGATGATGGCTTGGAACGACTTGGATATCATATCAAACTCAAACTGCGCCTGCTTGTCAGTGTCCACCTTACCGATCCCTCTCGGACTCCGTCCATACGGTGTCGTTTCCGCCTGGACAGTGGCCACAGGGAGAGGAGAAATGTAGGCAGAGGACGTTTTAGTGTGACTGGAACTATTCACAGAACCCATGCCTGTTGTGGTGCTTATGCTGCCACTGGTCCCCACAGGTTTTGTTCGGTACGAGGGGTAGTCCCGTCTCTCTGCACGATCCAAAAGCATTTCATTGTCAAGATCCAGGTTGGTGTAGATCCTTTCTAGTTCGTTAAGAGCGTCCTCCAGCTTGGTTTTCTTGGTATGGTAGAAATCCTGCATGTTGCTAGTCTGAATGTCGGGGGAATGGAGGCCAGCAGAAGGAGCAAATTTGCGGAGGGCAAGAAGTATCTTGTCCAAATTGTGATCATCAGCTGTGAGCAGTCGAGATTTGATGACGTTTATCTTCCTCTCCACGTTTACGGCCAGTTGCCGTAGATCCTCCATGGAGTTATTCACCTGCACACAAAGCAAGTTGTTATTTCTGTTTACAAATGACTGCAAGGATTATAGTACCAGCCTTCGTTTTCACAAAGTTACCCTGATGACGCTTCTTGCAAGCAATTTGAATATAAAATGTGAAGTTTGCTCCGGATATATTTCAAAAGTATATCATTCCACATCACATTCATTTGCCACATCACATCTGCCAAGATAAAGTTATGCAATACATCGGTTTACTCTATGCATTTCATTTCCTTCAGAGAGATTCAAACATTAGTACAAGTCAGAACATACAGTGATACTCTGCATACCACAAGTTTATCAAAACAGATTTGATTGGTGGATATCTAAATACAGGCAGTAAAAATGAACTGATCATTATCAACAGTAATGTTAATTTCGGATGAAGAAAATAAAAAAGAATACTGTTTACCATGACGAATAACATGGTATAGTTTCCAAAATATATATGAAATTCGTCAAAAGTCTAATTGTCTAAAACACCAAATTAAAAAAAAACTAAACCAAACAAAAATCTAATTCCACCTTCCCCCTCCAAAAACAAAACAAAACAAAACAAAACAAAACAAAACAAAACAAAATAAAACACAACAAAACAAAAAACAAACAAAAACAACCTCAGTCATAACAACAAGACCCGAAACAAAACACACGCACAAAGCAACTTCTAAAAGCACAAAAAAATAAACAAGCACGCACACACGCACACACGCACACACACACACACACACACACACACAAATATATATATATACACACACACGCACACACACACACACACGCAGACCTGACAAAGACCATAGCACAAAGTACAGTCAAGGGGTGACTGCCTCACTCTACCTGACTTAGTTTGTCTTCCTGTGCAGGAAGTCTGGTCAGGGCACCAGCAGAACGTTGCGTGGGGGTCACCACAGACCTCACCACACTCTGAGGAGGGGCCACTGCTACTGGTTTGGAAACAGCCAGAGAGGTAGACGTCATGGACATGGAAGGTACGTGACTGCGGACAGGAGGCTCAGGTTTGCTGTCCTCCTCCACCAGCCCCGTGCTCAGCAGCTTCTGTTTCAGGAGATGGGGGTCTAGGTGATAATGGCCAGCAGTCATGCCTGGCACAGCAACAGCTGGTGGTGCTGGTTTGACGGTGCTGGAGATGGTGATGGACATGGGTTGGTTAACACGACTGTTGTGACTGCTAGTCATGTTGTCCCAGCTCTCTGTGTGAGTCATGGGGCCACGAGCTTTCTCTGATCTGCTTCGCAATATTTCTGCCGCCTGACTGGGGCCCGGTGAAGACCGATGAGAGTCGGAACTTTCGCCCGCTTTTCTTTTAGGACTTAAAGGCTTTCTCTCCAGGGATGTGCGGATGTCTTCCAGCACCTCGTCCAGAGCGTTGGGCCCGCTGTACTTGTCTGTGCTGCCTGCCCTGTCCAGACTGGAGGTCTTGCCGCTAGAGTAGGGCTCCACGTTGATGGTGAGGGGCGTGATATTGGGTGTGTACAGAGACTTGGAGCGTTGCATTCGCTCCTTCATGGACATGGCCGAGTGTTGTCTGGGCTGTGTAGGCAGAGTGGAACTGTGTGGAGACTCCTCCACAATCTGGCTTGCACTGGGTTTGATGGCTTCTTCAGACACAGACAAGTGACCGCCCAGACTGTTGGGGTCAAACGTAGTCATCTCCTCGATTTCTTTCCAGAAAGGATCCTCAGAGAAGGGGATGGTCTGCAGAGTGCGAGCCTTGACCCTCTCTATGCTGACCACGTTGCCTTGTGTGCTCTCCATGTTAGGTGACCACACCTCCATGTCTTTGATCTTATCCTCCAGTCCTGTGATCATCTGGGACCAGCTGACGTCAGCATTGTCTTTGTGTGTGGGCGACACCTTGGCCACACGGGAGTCAGGCCGGGAGTCATCCTCTGACGTTGTGGCCTTCCCTTCGTCAAAACGTCGTCGCAAGTTGCTGACAGATTGGTGCTTCACTGTTTTGATCTCATCTATCTCATCTTGATACCTAGACAGACGCTGCGTTCTCTCCGGTGTGTCTGGAACACGGTTGGTGTCATAAGCCAACGCTAACTGTGGGGCTGCTGCGTTTCTTTCCGTCTCTAAACGACTTCTCTGATTGGACAGCATGTGCTGACGCAGTTCATCAGGGGACATGAGGCCGCCTGGTTGATAAACAGTAGAGGAGTGGGAATAGAGTTGCGGTCCTTGGTGGGGCAGGTCGATGTAGATGGAGCTAGTGGAGTGAGAAAGGTGGGGACCGGGCTGCAGGCCAGCACTGGGGTCCTGCACCACCTGGAAGAACCTATGCAGGTTGGTCTCCTTGGACAACACTCTGGCATCGGCAGCCAGGTTCAAGGTGGGATCAGAGTTGGCTGGCTTGAGACTGATCACATTCAGCTGCTGGTCAACGCTGGAGCGGGTGGGAGCCACGTGAGCCTGCTGAGTCATGCGTAACGATTTCCTGAGCTCACTGGGCATCATGAGAGAATCTCTGTCTCCCTCTGTTTTCTCCTGTATGGGAGTCAGAACGACAGGTTTCTTCCCATCACTGCCAGCACCATAATCTGGTTTTTTCATGAACGTCTCCCATTTCTTGACACGCTCGGACACCTCAATGTCGTACTCCACGTCAGAGAACATGCCCTGAGCGTGCTCCATTGTCAGGTTCTGGTCACTGACATAACCGCGCCCCGCCATATAGTTGGGGTGAAGCATGGAGCCCCTGTAGGTGGGTTGAACAACTGCAGCATTAAGCTGTGTGTCCGACTTGGACACCTCGTCTCTGTCATAGTGCTCACTGTTGGGTCTGGACGAACGAGTCCTGCTGTCATAAGAATGTTTTCTCTCTACTCTGGGCACAACGCCAAACGTGTAGGCATTGGGACCAGAGTGGACTGAATCGGACCACTGGTTCTCCTCTGCTATGTGAATACGTGGTGGGGGCTGAGGGGTCGTTTGGGAAGGAAGAGGCACACGAAAATGCAGTTCACTTTTGTTATTTTGGACCGGAGCAGGCGCCTGTGCCTGTGAAGAGCGGACACTGTGCTGACCACTGACGGTGACTTGAGGCGTACTGGCCACAGTTGCTGACTTCCGTGGGTCTGGCAGACTAGAGGAGCGGGATACTGGTGCTAGTGATTTCTTGGCCCCACCCTGCTTGATCTCCTTCTCTAAGTACTGAATGTTCGATTCGATCAGTTCGTCCAGCGAATCATCACTGCGAAACCCTCCATCGTCCTGTCGCTTTGGACTTCTGGGTGACTTGGAATCCTTAAAATTCTGGGACAGCGGTCTGTCTATGACACGTGCTGACTTCAGCCTGAGCTCCACCACCTCATTAAACTGTGAGCCCCCTGACAGACGCCTGTTCGGGGTATGATACTGATGCGCCTTGCCACGCTCTACCTCCACCACGTCCTGTGACGGCGGGTTGACCTGGGCATACACACGTTGTCCTGATCCTAGGGATCTGCTAGTAACACCAGGTCTGTTGGACTCGTTGTCCTGATTGTAGGTCGCACTATCGTAAATAGAATCGGCTGAAGGAACTCGCACAGCAGGGTTAAACCTTCGAACGTGGATTTCTGGTGAACTATTGTGCACAACACGACTCCCGACCTGAGGCTCTGGGATAGTGTAGAACTGCTGACGGGACCCTATGTTACTGGGAGCGCTAGTCTCTGTGGTTCCAGTGTCTGTGAAGGGTCTGACAAAGCTCTGTCTGACAGGGGCTGGGGCCTGACGGGGGATGGGATTGTTTATGGGCCCAGTCTTTCTTTGCGGTGTGTGTGGATGGGCGGACACTACCATGCCAGTTTGTCTTGGTGTCCCTGTCTGGTGCACTAACTGCTGGGGCACACGGTTAGCGGGCTGGGCCTGGACCACCACCCCTGATCGGTAAGCCTGGGGTTGGGCTGCCACACTCTGTCTGCTGTGGTGGATGATAGGCTGACTGCTGGCGTGTTTGGGGCCCTGGTCTGACATCACTGCTGATCCTACACGTGCTCCTGATGATCCCCAACTGTTGTGGTCTGACACAATCATCCTGGAATTGTCTGCCTTTGCTGCACTACTGCCCAGAGCACCCTGCAGCGCCCTCTGACGGAGTCTGGAGATGCGGGATTCTGGAGTGTTCTCTTCGTCAGACGTAATAGCAATGTCAATACGCTTTTTGCGCATCTCTTCCAGTTTCTGGTACTTGTTCTTTAGGCTTCCCGAGTTGCTTCCGTTGTCTCCTTTCTGTTGCTCTTGAGCGGCAGGGAGAGGAACTGGGGTGCCTTCAGGTGCCAGGTACACCCAACTCTCCCTGTTGGTGCTGCGCTGACCTAATTGTGTGTAGCTAGACGTGTTGCTGGAGTTATCGTTGCTGGTGTTGCGTTTCTCTGCTTTATTCTTCTTCAGCCGACGCACCAGCAGAGGATTCTTAGTCCACTGCATCCGGTCAGAGTCAGAGTCAGAGTCTGACCCTGAAGGGTCCGGATTGACGAAGCCCCCATCGTCAGAATCTGAGTCTCCATCATGTCTGCTCCCCTTGCCGTCCCTCCGCTCGAAACTGGCGTTGGCCTGGCTGTAGTTGTTGCTCCTCCTGTTGGCGCTGTTGTTGTTGCCACTGCCCACGTCCATAGACTGTGCCACGCGCCGACCTGAAGGCCCTTCACTGCGGGACCGTCTCTTCAGGTCCCCATCTCCGTCCCCGTCCCTCCGCCTCTCCTTCCTCCCCTGCCTCATCTGTACCCGCCGCTCAGCCATTATCGGCTCCCGGGCGGGTACAGGAGGTGGCTGCTGTTGTTGCTGTTGTTGTTGCTGCTGTTGTTGGTGGTGCTGGTAGTGATGGTGCTGGTGCTGCTGTTGCTGCTGTAGGTAGCGCTGCTGTAGGGGTGGTGCTGGCTGCTGGGACTGCTGCGGCTTGCTGCCTATACTACGCAGCTTCTCGTCTGCACTCTGCAACACACACAGAACAAAATCAGATATGATTATAACCGTATTTTCCACAATAAACCCTACGGATTATACATACATGAGCGCACGTACACGTTCATATATCATATACACACAAAACAAGGGATACAAAAGAACGAAGAAAAAAATCCCACAACGAATGATGAACAAGAAAGGAATAAACAAAAGCAGCAACAATGACAGAGCAGAAAAGCCAGATGGTCAGGCTATTCTAACAATATGTCTTTAATACAACTATTACAACAGATAATTCAAAGTGTGTGGTTCTCTTGAATAAAACTCGGTTGAAATAAAACTGGACATATATCGAGGACAGAGAAAACAGATTTTGAATACTGTCATAAGTTCCTGAGAAAATGTTGTTTACAACTGTTTTCCCCAAAGTGCTGATTTTAGGCACTTTGTTTTGTCTGTATACCTTGAACTTGGAGCTTTACCTTCCAGACTTAGGCTTTCATTATTCTTATATAGTCCACAAACTGGATCACAATTTGGCTAAAATTCATCCCTAAAGAGTTGAGGAAATCTTGTTCTGCCAAACAGATACGAACAGACACACCTTTGTCTGTTCGATATGAAAGAACCTTCTTTTCTTAGTGGAAACTGAAGCAGAGAGTCAGGATAACTTAGGAACACAACAAAAGTCACCTAGTCAGGTTCGCGTTAAGTTGTATATATATAAAAAAAACAACAACAACACCACCACCACAAAAACAAACAAAACGAGTTGGTTGCACTTTACAGACAAGAACATTACCGAACTTTCAATCAAGTAACAACAGACGAAGACCCAAGATGAAATGAAAATAAATGTTATGAGCCATAATAATAAAGCATCAAAGAGAACAAGATAATCTAATTGAATACAAGTCTTTACAGGCACAAATAGCACGCTTACGCACAAACACACACAAGAGTTCACTCAACGTTTTAGGCGCGTGACCCTTGACACTAGTTGTCATCCCCTCTTTGCCTCACCTATACACACAAACACACACACACATGCACGCACGCACATACACACACACACTCGTACACACATACACACACACCTACACACACACACACACATTTATGACAGAACAAATGAAATAAAGATATGACAGAAGAGGTAAAGAGTTGAAAGAAATGACAAACAAGAAGAAAAAAGAAAGACACGATAGAAATAGAAGAAGACGAGAAAAAACAAACAACAAACAAACAACAACAACAACAACAACAAAACAACAACAACAACAACAACAACAACAAAACACATACACGACAGAAGAAGAAAAAAGACGACAGAAAAAAGAACAGAAGAAAACATGCATGACCAATAACAACAAACGGTGCACAAATGACAACGGATTATGCACCATCACGAGATTTTTAATGTCCGTATTCTGGCTGAACACAGCTACACGACTGTGATCATTATTTGATAGACAGACAGACAGACAGACAGACAAAGGGACAGACAGACAAACAGACGGACGGACAGAAAGGCAGACAGACATCTAGACAGACAGACAGATAGACAGACAGGCAGGCAGACAGA
>CM060305.1:104799250-104801750 GCA_030674185.1 Monoplex corrugatus
TTCCATTTATTCTCCCTTACGAAAATCCGTCATCTATGTGTGTGGTTCATGCGTGTGTGTGCGCGTGTGTGTGTACATGTATGTTGATATTTTTGTTGTCACTGCTGTCGTTGCCGTTGTCGTTATTGTTGTTGTTACTGCTAACTTCTTTAATGCATTTTTATTCATTACTATAACTAAATCAATTAATCTGAGAGAGGTAGAGTACATTAGACCTGAAGACAAATTACAGATGCTGGAGTCCCCAGCAACTCAAAACTACACTAGCAGCAGCAGCAGCAACACCTATGTGAAAATCATGCCTAGCAGTAGGGCCATATCCACTGGCACATTATGTGTCTGTTTTCTTTCCTAGCCCATCTTCTGCATTCCTTCAGTGGCGTTGATCCCAAATCACTCCTTTCAATTCTTCAACACACCACCAACCTCAAGTTCCTTCAGTCCATGTCTCAGTGGCAGAAGGCCATGGAAACCAACAATCTTAAGCCACTATAAAGGGATGGGATCTCTGTTACAGTTTCGAATGAAGGGTTGGACCCCTGATTAATACAGGAAGGATTTTGTCATGTTAGTCTTACTCGAATACAAGATTTGTCTCGTAGATTTTGGAGAATGCTCACACAGAAACCTTTCTCTATATAGCTATCTCACTCACAAGGAAGGACAGAAATAAGCAGAAGTGCACTAATCACACAAGAAAAAAGACTCACAAAGTCTGTTCACACAGAATGATAAGTGCTGCACTTTCTTTAACTAAACATATTCAAGTCCTCTTTGCCTAAGTCCTAACAGCCATAAAACCCTACACCAGAAAAATACGTACAACGTACCGTCACTGTGTTTCCGGAATGTTTAGCACCACTGGAGGTAGGAGCTTTTCGGGAGTAAGGGCTCTTTCTCTGTCTCAATGACTGAACTTCTAGACTCCTAGGCTGTCTCTACCTTTACAGAGAGTGAAAATGAGCGTCTTGGGTTTCTGACTGAATTTACCTAAATATTACGTACAGGCAACAAATCCCAACATGAACTAGGCCATTTGATCACCAACACATGACTGATTGCTAAGTCAGGTTTCTACAGGCACCAATGACTCAACTTCGAATTCTTGAAAGCAGGAACCAGAAATACATAAACATGACAAAATGTTATACCAACACGCGTTGTGATTTGTTTTGTTAAATGAAATACATAAACATGACAAAATGTTATACCAACACGCGTTGTGATTTGTTTTGTTAAATGAAATACATAAACATGACAAAATGTTATACCAACACGCGTTTGTGATTTGTTTTGTTAAATGAAATACATAAACGACAAAATGTTATACCAACACGCGTTGTGATTTGTTTTGTTAAATGAAATACATAAACATGACAAAATGTTATACCAACACGCGTTGTGATTTGTTTTGTTAAATGAAATACGAGTTCTGATTCATTTTTGTGTTTTTCTGGTTCCTGTTTGCTTGAACGCTGGTATTCTTGACAAAGTTTCATCACTGTCGAGGTGTGGTGGCTGTAATAACTATTGTATCTGGTCGGTGTAATGGAAGAACAAGTTTAAACGTGAATTTAACCCAGGCTAGAACCATCCTACTGTGAAGACACTGAGACAATGAACGTTGGGCTGTCCTGTTCAAACTTCTTCTTTACATTTTAGTAGAAATGTGAACAGCTGCACCGCTAGCTCGTAGTAAATCTTGAGGCGTTAGTCAATAAGCTACTTTGTCTGTCTTTACGGACACTACGACTTGTCTGTCAGACTGAAATACACAACTTCTACCTGAGGGGTTTCTGCGTTACTACCATGGGGCCACCCACCAGAAGACAGTTTTGCTGGGTCACTTTGGAGGGGTTCAACAGTGCCTGTTCTGATTCAACTTACTAAGGACATTGCCTTCTTAAGCCCCTCCTCCCGAAAGGAGACTACCACCAGACCCTCTATCGATAGTCCCCAAGAGCCACTGACACCAACAATCCCAACCTGAATTTAGCTCATGCATGGAAGAGGTAAAATAAACCCAAATTTCGGTCACTACGAGGCCAGAGCATGAGGGGACACAGAATGTGGAATTTTCACTACACTAGAATAACTGATCATTTCATGGTAATGGGGATGATGACCATGATGCTATGAACTGCCATCTAGGATTGAGACTGCGTGACAAGTCTTGTAGGCTACCGTATGCTTATTTTCATACTATATCTTAACGTCGACCAGACCTGAAGGATACAAACACCTGCGGCGCGGTGTTATTTTGGAAATTTAAACAACACCCTACGTGACGCTTCCATAAGGTGGATGAGACTCGGCTGCGTGGTCTCAGTCTTCCAAAAAGCCCACAACACAGTCAACCGTGGGTAGGAAATTCCCACAATATTTTTGACTGATGGGCAGTTGATATCAACGACCTCCCAGTCAGTAGTCCGCTGCGCTATCCACTTTGTCACATTGGCTGGTCATTGGGATATTGATACTTTAACGTGCCGTGGATGGT
>CM060305.1:104804250-104814250 GCA_030674185.1 Monoplex corrugatus
GTTCAAACAGACACAGACACAGATGTATACAGTGCCAGAGATCAAATCAGTACAAACAGCAGTAAAAAGGGGACATAGTTGATTTTTGGAGACATGAAATTATTGGTATCATGGCACAGGGCATAACAGTTACCATCCAATAATGCGTGTGTGCAGGGGAGTGACAATGATAACTTTGGTCAAGGGTCACACGCCTGACATGGTGAGTGTGCGATAGCTCAAACTCCTGTAAATGTGTGTGTGTGTTTGTATAGGTGAGACATAAAGAGGATTACAATTTGGTCAAGGGTCATGCGCCTAACAAGCAGGGCACCCTAGCTCAGTATCTGTATTTGAGAGTGTGTAGGTGAGACAGAGAAAGGATAACAACTTGGGTCGAGGGTCATGTGCCTAAATGGCTAAGTGTACCCTAGCTCAACATCCTGTAAGTACGGGCACACGTGTGTGTAGGTGAGAGAGAGAGAGGATGACGACTTAGGTCAAGGGTCATATACTTAACAGGCTGAGTGTACTTTCGCTCAGCATTCTCTCTCTCTCTCTCTCTCTCTCTCTCTCTCTCTCTCTTTTCTGTATGCGTGTGTGTGTATACGTGTGTATGCGCACGTGTGAGTGTGTGTGTATGCGTGTGCGCGTGTGTGTGTGCGTGTGTGTGTGTGTGTGTGTGTGTGTGTGTGTGTGTGTGTGTGTGTGTGTGTGTGTGTGCGTGTGTGTGTAAGTGAGACAGAGAGGATGACAACTGGGCCAGGGGTCACACGTGCGATGTTTGTGTGTGGTGGTCTTGGATTTAATGTCTATTCACTAAAGTGATTTTAGATGTTTGTATGTGTTGGGAAGGCTTGTATCTATTTACATTGTTTTGTTTTTCCTTTCCCTTTGTTACTTTGGGTCCAACTACTCATTTTTTAATTTAAGTTTGCATTGCCTGCTATGGAAATATCTGTTGCTATATGATATAAAGATTAATAATGTTCTATTACAACAAAGTGAAACGCGTATGCTTTTGACATGGACGGTTTGCGTTACGTAAATGAAATTATTATGATTACATACATATTTCTAATCTGACCCTGGCATGCATTATATGTTTGGAGAGCATAGCATCCAGGACAGAAAGGCAAAGGGGCAAAAGGGCGGGACTTACACACCAACAGGACATAATAGCCTTACACGATAAAAGCAGGATAAACTGACACATACTGACCAAAGTGTGGAATGGGAAATAAGAGCATCAACCACTGCATTCAGTGTGTATGTGTGTGTGTGTGTGTGTGTGTGTGTGTGTGTGTGTGTGTGTGTGTGTGTGTGTGTGTGTGTGTGTGTGTGTGTGTGTGTGCCCGTGTATGTGGTGTTCAGAGTGTTGTGACGTTGTGTATGTCGTGTAACATACTCAAAAATCAGATTACTCTCTCATCTTGAGGGATATTGGGTCACCCACCATTCTATCCATACATCACTTGTCAGGGTAGTGTAACAGGACATTTTTAATTCTAACAGGACTGCATCCTGAGTCCGGAACCCAGATAGATCACTGTGTTTTGGACATTAACGTGTGTATTTCCCCTTTCCATTGAAGTTCTTTTCTGTCAAAATCTGCAGCATGTTATGAACAAAACATTTTATTTTTTATCTCGATTGTTGTTTTCTAAGCAGCACAATGTTTCATTTGAATTTGTTTGCATGTTTGGGCATTTCTCTAATTTTTGTTTTGATATGTTGAAAATACAAACACTGGTATGCTGAAATGATCTTCTTAATGATGAATAGAAAGTTTACACAGAATCTGAATGAGCTGTGTTGTGGTTAACCTTCATCCCTGTCATGGCATTTTTCAATTGTTTCATTACTGATTCCTTGCTTCCTATTATGATTGTTGCCTTTGACAAATAAGCAATACTCTGATGGGCAGCCTGCAACACTACTAAAGATACAAATGTTGAAGGCATGACACACAGACACCATGAAATCCAACATCTGCATCTGCAGCAGCAAGTCTAGATGCATAACACAGGTTGCAGGCAAGAACACCTAGGGAAACAGTCTTTGGGTTGGCATAGGGATGAGAGAAAAACAAAGCAGAAAGAGAGACAGAAAGACAGACAGATAAAAGGAAGGACGGACAGATAGAGGCAGACATACAGACACAATCATACAGACATCAGACAGACAGCTAATGATGTCCATAGTTAACACATGAATATGTTGAGAAAAGATGTCATCTTGTTGTTTGTATCCATAAAGCCAAAGTCGCTGCATTCATAGACTTGATGCCAGACAACAACAGCTACCTGAGTGTAAAGCACGGCATATTCATCAGAGCAAACACGCCAGTCACACGTGTGGGAGGCTGGAATAAATACCATACAGACAGGCAGTTAGCATGCACAGGTAACAGAAGATGTCCCAGTGGCTGAATATACAGCATGGCAAGGCTAATAATACAAGACGTACATAATCTTTGCTGCCAGATGAATAGTTATACCACTCAGGTCCCTTCAAAAAAATCTGCAGTTTTCTTAGTGTATTATCTAACAGAGAGGATTTCACAGCATACTCGTTTGACAAACATGAGGCTAAAAGAAAGATAGCATGGAGTACTACAGACACTGGTTACTAGAAAAATCAGGCAGCAAGACAGGCAGACAGATCAAGGCAGGCAGACAGATCAAAATAACATCTGGCAAAACAAGTCATCTCACAGATGATTCCTGCTTTCGACATTATCATCATCATCATGTGCCCTGCCTCATGGCGTTGGCGATCATGGCCTTACATACGATTCTGTCCCCTGTCGCTGCAAGCACATCTCCCACCCTCTCTGTCCTCAGCCACCTTGCAAGTCCAGTCCAACATTTTCTCCCTGGGTCTACCTGGTGTTCCCTTTCCCTCCAGCTTTCCCGTTGTGACTATTTTCTCTAATTTCTCTTGCCTCATAAAATGTCCTATAAATGTTGCTGGTCTTCATTACTTTACCCTTTACTGTAGTTCCCAACTGTTCACGGCACAGACAATTTTTTCATCTGGTTACCAGCATACAAGTCGCACAGACAGACTCTAAGAGAGAAAGTGATAGGCCCCAACATCCTCACAGCCATAATTGGAAACCCTTCTGTCATGACAGCAGGATCCTGTGAACCTCAGTACACCCAAATAAGCACAGTACACCCAAATAAGCACAGTACACCCAAATAAGCACAGTATACCCAAATAAGCATAGTACACCCAAATAAGCACAGTACACCCAAATAAGCATAGTACACCCAAATAAGCACAGTACACACAAATAAGCACAGTACACCCAAATAAGCACAGTACACCCAAATAAGCATAGTACACCCAAATAAGCACAGTACACCCAAATAAGCACAATGCACCCAAATAAGCATAGTGCACCCAAATAAGCACAGTACAAATAAGCATAGTACATCCAAATAAGCATAGCACACCCAAATAAGCACAGTGCACCCAAATAAGCACAGTACACCCAAGTAAGCAAAGTACACCCAAATAAGCACAGTACACCCAAATAAGCACAATACACCCAAATCAGCACAGTGCACCCAAATAAGCACAGTGCACCCAAATAAGCACAGTACACCCAAATAAGCATTCTCTCAAATTGGCTGCATTCCCATATTTCCGTTGGGTATTCTGTGCAGTGCACCACCGCAGTTTGTTATTGTAACCAAAGAATATACTACCTACGGAGGTACTACACTCTTTGTTGTAACTACTACTGCTGCCTCACTCGTCACCATGATCGAGTTAGATGGTAGCCGCAGCAGGCGTCACAACTCTCCTCCACTTACTACCATCCGGACTTTTCTGTGTTACTTGGTAGATCTTCACACCGCCGACGTTAGTGATGCTGTTCATGCGGTCTGCCTGGGTTTCTTCTGGCCTCAACTTTTCCTTGTAAAACTGTTGTCATTAAGATTGTGTTGGTGTTGCGGGTGGCATGGCCGATGTCTTGCACTTTTCTTATGTTGACGCGATACAGCAAAAACTACTTGGGTATAAATCACATCTTAGACATCAGAGGAAATGGAGTCAAGATGACTGATCATGTGAGAGACAGAAAAAGTGCCACACAGGTGGGTGGTCAATCATCATCATCATCAGGTGCCCTGCCGCATGGCGTTGGCGATCATGGACTTCCATCCATCGCTATCTCTCGTTGCCCCTAGCATATCCCCCACCCTCCTCATCCCCAGCCACTCTGCAAGTCCGTCCAGCATTCTCTCCCTGGGTCTACCTGGTGCTCTCTTTCCCTCCAGCTTTCCCGTTGTTACCAGGTGCTCCAAATCCCCCTTCCTCATAAAATGGCCTATAAATGTTGCTTGTCTTTTCCTAATCTTCCTTATGAGTGATCTACTTGTGTCTGCCTCCATCAAGACTGTCTCGTTTGTTTTCTTTGCTGTCCATGGAACTCTCAACATTCTTCTGAGAAACCACATCTCGGCTGCCTCAATCTTGCTCTGACTTTGCTTGCTGACTGTCCACGCCTCGCATCCGTACAACAGTATTGGTTCTATATAACACTCAAGGACTCTCTTTCTGATATTAATTGATAGGCATTTGTTGGTAAGAATGCTTGTCATCTTCTTGAATGCTGTTTTGGCTTGGCCGATTCTGCCAGCTATTTCCGATGTGCATCTCCCGTCTGATGAAATGACCTTTCCCAGGTATTTGAAATTACTAACCTGTGTCAAGGTTGTGCCATTTGCTGTTATTTTGTAGGAGGGGATTTCATGTTTTTTACTGATCACCTTCCTGCTGTTTAGTTCAAACCCCTTATCTTTGCTTTCTATTTCTAGTATATTCACAAGGTTTTGTAGGTCCCTTTCATTTTCAACAATTAGCACGGTGTCATCTGCGTACCGAATGTTGTTTATCATTTTCCCTCCAACCTTTAATCCAGGGTCTTCTTCTAGGTTTCTCATGATGTTTTCGCTGTATAGTAAAAACAGATCTGGTGACAAAACACAACCCTGTCTGACTCTTCTTTTGATGTTTTGAAAAGAGCTTATATTGTTTTCTATTCTCATTGCAGCTGTTTGTTCCCAGTACATATTTCTGATCATTCGTAGATCTTTTCCATCAACATTGAGTCTCTCCAGTTGGTTGATCAATTCTTCATGTCGTACCCGATCGAAAGCCTTGGTATAGTCAACAAAGCATAAATACAAATCCTTATTCATCTCAATTGACCTCTCTATGATAGTTCTTAGGATGTATATGGCATTAATAGTTCCTTTCCCTTCCACAAATCCACACTGTTCTTCTGCTATTTCTCTTTTGATTCTATTCCTTGTCCTCATCATGATTATTCTTAACAGGATTTTTGTTACATGACTCATCAAACTGATTGTGCGATGGAGTTCGCATTCTATAGCCCCTGTCTTCTTTGGAAGTGCAATGAAAATTGATTTTGACATATCTTTGGGGATTTTTCCAGTGTCATAAATTTCATTTAGGAGGACTGTTATTTTTTCTACGCCAAATTCCTCCAGGGCTTCAATCATCTCTGTAGTAATGTTATCTGGTCCTGGGGCTTTTCCTGGTTTCATCTTTTTCAGTGCTGCTCTAACTTCTTCTTTCATTATGGGTGGTCCTTCAAATTTCTTTTTTATAATGTGTTCTTCGTTTCTGTCATCCTCAAAAAGGTCTTTAATGTACTCTCCCCATCTGTCCAGTATTTTGTCTTTTTCCATGATAAGCGTGCCATCTTTTGCAACCAGTTGATGTGCATGTATTTTTCCTGTGGACAATTTCTTCAATTCGTCTGTACATACCCTGAGGATCCATTTTGTGTCGTTCTTCTATCTCTTTGCATTTTGTGTACATCCAAGCTTCCTTAGCTTCATTGCACCTATCCCTCATTTCTTTGTTTATCTTCCTGTATGTCTCCTCGTTTCTCTTTGCCCTCCTCCTTTCCTCCATCAAGCCCAAAATTTCATTAGTCATCCAGCTCTTTTTTGCTTTTCTATCTGCCTTAGGGATTTCTTCACAAGCTTCATTTATCGAACTTCTCAACTTTGTCCATTGTTCCTCACTGTCACCAACGTGGTGGTCAATATTACAGGTAAAGGGAGGGATGGTGAAGTTTTGCGTTCTCTTAAGGATTTTGTGTAGTTTCACAATGTAACCTGTCCTAGTCTAACAATAGCGTAATCTGAAACCACACCCAAATGAGTAGTCTGATGGAGAAAGTCAGGTACAGGGAGTAAGAGGCCTTCATCACTTTCATGGGCAACAAACAGAAAAGCCTCTGACATTGTCATACACATCATCTTTTTGATACCATGAAAAAGATGGGATTTCTCTTGATGCAGCCCTATACAACGACCAAAAAGTAACAATTTGATGGAACTGCCAAAACTGCAAATATTTCAGCGTCAAGAAAGGAGTCTGCCAGGGATGCATCCTTTCACCTCATCTAATCTGCATCTACACGGAGCAGGTTGTGAGAGAAGCAGATATCAATGACATGGGAATACAATTGGCGGTCGAAACATCATAAATTTACGATATGCTGATGATACTGCACTAATGTCGGACAACATCACGAGCATGGAAAACACTTCTGCATCGGGTGAGAAGCAGCTCTAAATCTAAATGTCACGAAGACAAAGTAATGCACCTAGAAGGAGAAGAAAGTCAAGCACATCGAGATATTTCAATCAACAAGACTGCATTAGACATGTGAGTGATTTCAAATATTTAGGTTCGATGAAAGCTCGTGATGGCACCTGAAACAGAAAAGGATCCAACTTAACAACATTTGGAAAAAACAGAAGGTATACCAACAGCCCTTAAAATCAAAATTGTAAATGTCTGATGTGGCCAGTAATGCTATGTGGCTGTGAAGCCTGGATATGCGAAAACGCACATGAAAATGAGATCGAAGCAGCAGAGATGTGGTTCTACAGGCGGATTCGGACAGTCAAATAGATCGATAAAAGAACAAATGAAAGTATTTTGAATAAATGCACAATCTAATGTCAACTGCTAGCAGAAATCAACTGCTGCTTACTTTAGTAAAATGGATGGTACATGTACAGTTTGCTTGTGCTGCTAGTACCTACTATTTCCGTTGCAGATAAAGTTCCACTCTACAGTCCCTTCCCTTATCCCACCCCTCCAGCCAGTCTTTGACTTCACCTCATCTGTGCCTCCCAACTGCCAGATCCATCAAGTACCACCTAGCAATTTGCAGGCTATGTTCAGTAACTTGCTTTTAGGCCAAGACAGCGTTTGAAGATGAAGGGTATCGTTCTAAGCCGCTTTTATCAGAGAAGCTTCTACCTGGGTTTTGTATAGAGTTTACGTGTTTTGGGTTTGGCCTTTGCTTGTGTGAAAACAGCGCTCAGTAAGTCAGAAATAGCACCACCCACACAGTGTTTCATTTTGGATCCTCTGTCTGTCACAATCTTCTCTGGAATATGTAATACTTAAGAAGACTGTAGCGCGCACGTCTGCGCGTGTGTGTATGTGTGTATGCGTGCATGCGTGCGTGCTTGCGTGAGTGCGTTTGTGTGTGAGTGTGTGTGTTGTGTGTGCTCTCTAGATCTATTCAAGCTTTTGAACTAGCGGAAATCCTGTATAGGCTTCTGCCATGCAGTGAGAACAAATTACACACCACCTTGTTCTGTGTCTGTGTCTGTCACTAGTATCAGTGTACCTTTCTGTATGTCTGTTCTCTTTGTGTCTCTGTCCCTATTTCCCATTCTTTGTGTCCCATTCTTTCTATAAGCTCTCTCCCTCAGTCTGTTCGCCCGTCTACCTCCTCTCTCATCCACTACAATCTAATGGGTCTCTATCAGCAGTCAACCAGTATGGTTGCAGAAGTTGCTGTTATTCCGTGTGGCAGTAGGACACATCACTGGCAGACAACAACAAACCTTTTCAGCCTCCAGGATACGCTGGCTGGTGCATAGGAAGGAAGGTGGGGGGGGGGAGGGCGTGGAGGTGGAGGAGGGAAAGCAAAGGGAGGCAAAAAGGAAACGTTCCCATTCGCTGCACAGATTACACAGGCCAGGACAGACAGATGTACAGATTACACAGGCCAGGACAGAGATGTACAGATTACACAGGCCAGGACAGACAGATGCACAGATTACACAGGCCAGGACAGACAGATGTACAGATTTCACAGGCCAGGACAGACAGATGTACAGATTACACAGGCCAGGACAGACAGATGTACAGATTACACAGGCCAGGACAGACAGATGTACAGATTACACAGGCCAGGACAGACAGATGTACAGATTACACAGGCCAGGACAGACAGATGTACAGATTTCACAGGCCAGGACAGACAGATGTACAGATTACACAGGCCAGGACAGACAGATGTACAGATTACACAGGCCAGGACAGACAGATGTACAGATTACACAGGCCAGGACAGACAGATGTACAGATTACACAGGCCAGGACAGACAGATGTACAGATTACACAGGCCAGGACAGACAGATGTACAGATTATACAGGCCAGGACAGACAGATGTACAGATTACACAGGCCAGGACAGACAGATGTACAGATTTCACAGGCCAGGACAGACAGATGTACAGATTACACAGGCCAGGACAGACAGATGCACAGATTACACAGGCCAGGACAGACAGATGTACAGATTACACAGGCCAGGACAGACAGATGTACAGATTACACAGGCCAGGACAGACAGATGTACAGATTATACAGGCCAGGACAGACAGATGTACAGATTACACAGGCCAGGACAGACAGATGTACAGATTACACAGGCCAGGACAGACAGATGTACAGATTATACAGGCCAGGACAGACAGATGTACAGATTACACAGGCCAGGACAGACAGATTTACAGATTACACAGGCCAGGACAGACAGATGTACAGATTACACAGGCCAGGACAGAGATGTACAGATTACACAGGCCAGGACAGACAGATGTACAGATTACACAGGCCAGGACAGACAGATGTACAGATTACACAGGCCAGGACAGACAGATGTACAGATTACACAGGCCAGGACAGACAGATGTACAGATTACACAGGCCAGGACAGACAGATGTACAGATTACATAGGCCAGGACAGACAGATGTACAGATTATACAGGCCAGGACAGACAGATGTACAGATTATACAGGCCAGGACAGACAGATGTACAGATTACACAGGCCAGGACAGACAGATGTACAGATTATACAGGCCAGGACAGACAGATGTACAGATTACACAGGCCAGGACAGACAGATTTACAGGATTACACAGGCCAGGACAGACAGATGTACAGATTACACAGGCCAGGACAGACAGATGTACAGATTACACAGGCCAGGACAGACAGATGTACAGATTACATAGGCCAGGACAGACAGATGTACAGATTATACAGGCCAGGACAGACAGATGTACAGATTATACAGGCCAGGACAGACAGATGTACAGATTACACAGGCCAGGACAGACAGATGTACAGATTACACAGGCCAGGACAGACATGTACAGATTACACAGGCCAGGACAGACAGATGTACAGATTACACAGGCCAGGACAGACAGATGTACAGATTTAACAGGCCAGGACAGACAGATGTACAGATTATACAGGCCAGGACAGACAGATGTACAGATTATACAGGCCAGGACAGACAGATGTATAGATTACATAGGCCAGGACAGACAGATGTACAGATTATACAGGCCAGGACAGACAGATGTACAGATTATACAGGCCAGGACAGACAGATGTACAGATTACACAGGCCATGACAGACAGATGTACAGATTACACAGGCCAGGACAGACAGATGCACAGATTACACAGGCCAGGACAGACAGATGTACAGATTACACAGGCCAGGACAGACAGATGTACAGATTATACAGGCCAGGACAGACAGATGTACAGATTATACAGGCCAGGACAGACAGATGTACAGATTACACAGGCCAGGACAGACAGATGTACAGATTATACAGGCCAGGACAGACAGATGTA
>CM060305.1:104836750-104839250 GCA_030674185.1 Monoplex corrugatus
TACCCGGAGAAGGCACGTCGCCTTGGTACAGCGCCACTCGTTTTCTTGTATGTGTAATTTTCTTTATCTATGACGATGAAGTTTTCTAAAAAAAAAAAAATGTTTTGCAGGATCAATTGCCTTCTTGTGCGTTATTGTATGCTGCACACAGACCTCAGTTTATTGTCTCACCCAAAAGGCTTGCACACAGACCATCACTCAATGTCACGTGGAGTGGGAGGGCGAGGTGGGGTGGTGGTGGTGGGGGGGTGGGGACAAATCGAACTCAGAATTGTCACGTTGTAGGTGGGTGCTTCATACACAAATCCCCACGCTGTACACGTTTCTTAAGGGAGGCACATATATTTCAGATACAGCACTCTGAGAAATATTGTTATAGTCTTTTCTGGGAGCAATGTGCAGATTCAAGATAGCACACTCTCATAAACAAATCTGTTACGTGTAGTGCTGAAGCTCTGTTACGTGTAGTGCTGGAGCTCTGTTACGTGTAGTGTTGGAGCTCTGTTACGTTTAGTATTGGAGCTCTGTTACGTGTAGTGCTGGAGCTCTGTTACGTGTAGTGCTGAAGCTCTGTTACGTGTAGTGCTGGAGCTCTGTTACATGTAGTGCTGAAGCTCTGTTACGTGTAGTGCTGAAGCTCTGTTACGTGTAGTGCTGAAGCTCTGTTACGTGTAGTGCTGGAGCTCTGTTACGTGCAGTATTGGAGCTCTGTTACGTGTAGTGCTGGAGCTCTGTTACATGTAGTGTTGGTGCTCTGTTACGTTTAGTGCTGGAGCTCTGTTACGTGTAGTGTTGGAGCTCTGTTACGTGTAGTGCTGGAGCTCTGTTACATGTAGTGCTGGAGCTCTGTTACGTGTAGTGCTGGAGCTCTGTTACATGTAGTGTTGGTGCTCTGTTACGTGTAGTGCTGGAGCTCTGTTACTGTAGTGTTGGAGCTCTGTACGTGTAGTGCTGGAGCTTGTACGTGTAGTGCTGGAGCTCTGTTACTGTAGTGTGGAGCTCTGTTACGTGTAGTGCTGGAGCTCTGTGACGTGTAGTGCTGGAGCTCTGTTACGTGTAGTGCTGGAGCTCTGTGACGTGTAGTGCTGGAGCTCTGTTACGTGTAGTGCTGGAGCTCTGTGACGTGTAGTGCTGGAGCTCTGTTACGTGTAGTGCTGGAGCTACCGCCTTCAGTCTCATTGCACTAACTTGCATGGTGCCAATCTCATTCGAGGAAAAAAAAATGTGCATGTGTCCTGTAGTCCACCAGGCTGTGACTGGGTACCTGACACAGTCCAGGGTTGGGATATGTAAAGCAGAGAAGGAGAGAGGGGTGGTGCCTCCCTCGTGATGCTGGCCCTGAGAAAACTTGAAGTGTTTACCATCTCCAACCCCTTCGATTTCAATGTTATTGGGCAAACTGTCTTTTGTTACTAATTTCATGAAAAGTCGATGAGACACTTTCTTTTCATTTTCACGTCGCCTTTTGTCTTGCGGAGCGTTGTACTGATTGTATTGATCTGTGCGGGTATCTGTATCAAAAGTATTTCTCTCCATTTTCTGCTTTGTCTTCATGGTAATGATGATAATAATAATGATAATAATATAATAACAACAATGATAATAATAATATAATGATAATGATAATGATAATAACAACAATAATAATAATAACAATAATAACAATAATAATAATTGCAGCATTTACATGGCGCAAAATCTTGACAATTCAAATCAAAGCGCACTCACGCACCAGACGTACAATATACAGAACAACAACAACAACAACAACACAACAACAACAAACAACAACAACAACAACAAAGACATACACAAACCGAGAGAAAGAGATAGTTATAGAATTGTTTGTCGGGAAAACAGGTGAATTTTTAACTCTGATATAAAAGCACAAAAGCAGGTGTTTGGCGAAGGGACAGCGGACGTCTATTTCAGGCAGACAGCGGTCTGTGACCCGAGCAAACCAACACTCATTCCTTACAGCGCTGGCACCCAACACTCCTTGTTTCTGTGATGGTTTAAGTCTGTTTTGCTAAACATATGGAACAAACATCGAGCTCATGGAATTTCATGCTATTTTAGCGTCTGCCCACCTCATCCCACTCTCACCTCTACCCACCACAAAGGTACTGCAAGTCTGTGATCTGTCAAGTTAATTATGATTTTTTGATATCCTTTGGATTTTGTTTGGGAGGGGGTGACAAAAATATCAAGAATCGGCGCACAAACTCTTGCTGATAGAGAACATTCAACCACAAAAAGTAACAATTACATCCATAACATTACGCATACACATAAACCACTCAAAGCATAAATCCAAACTACACCAAACAGCACTCTGATAAAAACTTATTCAAATTAAGCGTTTTCCAGATACAATATAATGTGGAAGAAAGGTACATCTTACACTATAAGATCACAGTTAAACTCTGTTAATATATAAAACATGACAGCATTTCAAAAACATGCACACGCACACCATGTTTCTCTCGTCCTTTGTCTA
>CM060305.1:104844250-104869250 GCA_030674185.1 Monoplex corrugatus
ACCTCCCTTTGTCAACACAACACTTCAAGTCACACATTATCCACTTTTTATCGTTGGCTATGTCGTCTTTAAAGCCAAATACTGACTGAACAAATCCACTGAAGGTAAAGCAGAATTAAACAATTGATAACTCAAAGTAAGAAACCATCACCGGACAAATAAATGTGTAAAAATTGTTTTTTTTCACAATTACACATCATATGCATACAATTGATGTCCACATTTAGTGGTCATGTCAAGGAACTGAAGATGCACTGCTCTCTTGTATCTTTGGCAGGGACTAGAAATACCACACACATCCCAAGTCCCAAAGTCACAATCTCATTTTGTATGGCTAGAGTGCTCAGTGTTTTTCAGTTACATCGCTGTTCCTGTCTTACCCTGAAGATTGCTTCACACAAAAATCTCTGGTGTCTCTTGCATTTTTCGTTTAAAGCAAAACTAATGAAGTGGTTGGATGGAAGCCAAGTATCGCGGTTGTTGGGAACTGTGTTAGAAGAGTGAGCCATCGTTAAACACGAACACAGTTTATACAGGCTTTGTACACTGTGTACTACGGTGGAGTTTGCGTCTTGCGAGGCCTCGCATTGAAAGTCAGACAACAGGAACTTGCAGATTCCTCATACATCATCAGTATACCTCCTCTCGCACGAAAAACGCGCGCTCCGCCGCCGGAAGCCAAGTGAAAGGTTTTGAAATCTAAGGTAAAGTGAAGGTAAAATGAGGTGTATTGCCGAAGTGTGTTGGAGTGGGGCAGCCCGCAGATGCTTGCTTTGCCAAATATGTTTGGAGCAGCTGTGTGCTTATCTTAACGCCGATGTCAAAAATAACTTGTGCTTTCAGTGGCTACCAACAATCGGCAGGCCCCTGTCTGGCTTCCTGCTGAGAGAGGCGGCGACTTTATCAGCTTTAAATGCATACACACGACACTCTCCACTACCTACCCACTTATACCTGCACGTCAAATCACTCGTACAGGTGAGGTCTCGGGAGGGCTAATGCATTCCCTTACTCTGCGGCCCCTCGGTATAGGGAGGTTGGGGGAGAGACGGGGGGAGGGAGGAGAGGGCGAGAGATGTCTAGAGCCAGAGGAAGGGGAGCGGAAGATATTTTTAATGTGGACAGTACCTGTGGCTAGAAGCCAGTAGTTGATGGGGGATCACGAAGATCGTTCTCGACAGATAGCATGCTACTGTTGGCATTTACTTCACATTTCCTTTGCGTGCCTTTCTCCATCAAATATCCATTCTCTCTCTCTCTCTCTCTCTCTCTCTCTCTCTCTCTCTCTCTCTCTCTCTCTCTCTCTCTCTTTGTCTCTCTCTGTTCTTCTCTTCTCTCTGTCTCTTCCGTCTGTCTCTCTGTCTCTCTCTCTCTCTGTGTCTATCTCTCTCCACACACACACACACACACACACACACACACACACACACACACACACACACACACACACACACACACACACACACACACACACACACACATTGTCAAAAACAGCATCTGGAGGCGTTGTGATTGGTACAATCAACAAACCTATTTTGATAAAGGCTGAGATCTAGTTGACTTTGCACCAAATAAAACATCAATTATAACCATCACTATTCGATAAACAGCCCACTCCACTAAGTCACTACTTGCACAGGGAAGGCACATCATGGGAGACACTATATGCACCAGGAGTGCACAGTTAAAGCTAACGACTTCCATGCAGAGCGCACAAGCAGCAAATGTATTAAAGATTTACATGTACTGTGATTCTGAAAAACACAACAAAAAAACAAAAAAAACCAGCACATAGGAATTTTACAAAGGTTTTCTTTCAGGTAGATCTATATGCGAAGCGATATTCATCGTAAATAACACAACTGATAGTCTATATTTTGATGTTCTTCATCAGACCGAATAAACAGTATTCGGCTATTTACTTTAGATAGTAAAAAAAATCACACAGAACACGCTTCCAGTTTGACGCTGACCCATTCTGGAAATTCCCGAAACAAGCACACTTTTATCTGTTCGGTCTAGATCACAAAACTCTCATGCACATTACATCAAAACTCTTATTCCACAAATCTATGGGCTGTGTACAGATCGAAAAGTAATCGCCAGTTGCTGTCCTTGGCTACGGTACGCGACAGCTATAAGCAAAGACGCCACAATGAAAACTCAAGCATCATGACGATTGTCGGCATCAAAAATATGCGGAAAAGCTCAGTCCAGAGCAGAAATAAAGATACTACTGAGAAATTGTGAATATGATGGAGTTTATCCATATGAAATTCTTAAACAATAGTTGTCACCCAAGCAATCTTCCTGATGTAGGTTAAAGTATATCGGCATCGTGAACTTTGTTTATGAGACGAATGCTTACAATGGGGACGAATTCAGGGCGAATTTTTGTTTATTTTGCTTTGGCAGTCTAGCGGAATATGGGCACAAGGTTGCTTGTGATAATACTGCCCATTGGAGTGGTTTCATCTTGCATGCACTGAACTGAAAACAACTCCAACAGGTTCATGGTTTTGCCCAGATTGTGCGCGACAAACAGACTAACCACAAGAAGCAAAAAGAGTAATTTGTTATATGGCCAGATACCTAAGCATGTGTGTGTGTGTGTGTGTGTGTGTGTGGTGTGGTGTGCCCGCGCGTGTGTGCATGGTGTGGTGTGTGTTGTGGTGTGTGTGTGTGTGTGGTGCGTGCATTAGTGTGTGCATGGATGTGTGTATGTGTGGTGTGTGTGTGTGTGTGGTGTGTGTGTGTGAGTGAGTGAGTGTCAGTAAAAGACAGTTCAGTGTTCGTGACTGAAGGTTATGTTTTGGTCTTAAATAGACATGGACTGTGCGGAAACACACTTACAACTGAAAAAAGTAGTACCAGTGCCATTTCTTTTTATGAAACAATGGGACACATGTTAAGAAATGCGCATGACACTATCATAATCAAGTGCCAATATCTGTTCTTCAGCATGCTTAAACAGTAATTCTAGCTGCTGAATTTTTTTTATTTTCTGCAAACCATTCCAATCACATGTTCAACATGAAACTGTAAGCATGCTAGATTTCTTATTGATTCAGATTGTAATGCACTAAGTGGAAGTTGAAGTTGACTTTTTGTGAAAGCAGGAATTCGCATTCCAGCCTCTTGCCTGGCAACTAGTTCAAATATATCAAAACCTGTCCGCATTCCCTGTTCCGTCTGCCATATGGGACAGCTTTTGGAGGAGGAAGGCGACTACCTTCTCAATGTATGCACAGAACTGGTCCATCGCATGTTCCTTCATGTGCATCTTCAGCACACATGCCACATATTTCCGTATGCTGTCCCTTACATGACCGAACTTCTGACACTTGAAACATCAGATAATAAATAAACAAATAGAATATACAAATAAATAATACACAAATATCATCTAAACTAAAACAAAGTGCACGGCTGTTTGTTTGTCTTTGTTGGTTGGCTGGTTGATTGATTGGTTGGATGGATGGTTGGCTGATTAGCTGGTTGTTCGGTATTCTTGTGTTTTGTATTTTAGGGAGTATGGGTATAGGGGTGAGTCGTCTCAGTCAAGTGGATCAGTTTATTTCTTTATAAATTTCTTAAGGAGGAGATTATGTAATACCGACATGGGTCATGTGTGTATGTCTTTTTGTGTGTGTGTGTGTGTGTGTGTGTGTGTTGTGTGTGTGTGTGTGTGTGTGTGTGTGTGTTGTGTGTGTGTGTGAATAATGTGTCGGAAAGGACATTTTAGTTCATCAATTTAAGTGAGTAGGTTCCTTTTAGTAAAGTAACGGTGAATACAGAAACAAGCAGTGGAATGGTCCGATATCAGGACCTGGGGGATTCAACATGTAAAACATTTATCGACATGTATCTCGGTTGTTTGAAGACGGATGTCAATCAGATTTAGCACAAATCTGTTGAGTCATTTAAAGGAAATATTCTGTGGCTGGTCAAATGTCAATGCAAGAGTTATCCAAACTATGTTTACAGAAGTCAGCAAATGTAAACCATATACATAGTTTCAGAGGTGTAAAGTCAAAATGCACGTACAACGAAACAGTTATAAATAAACAAGCAGCTGGATCTCGGCATTTATAAACTGATCTCAGTCACTAAAATTTATGCCACTGGGAAAAGAACCGCTAAAAATCCACTGATTTATTTGACTTTTGGGATAAATGTTGCACAAAACGTGTTACAATAGCGTAAAAGCATACTAAAGTGTGATCTGACTATCTTATATTCATTTAGTTATACCAAACACTTTCTTCCTTTAATTCGTGTTAATTAAAGCTGACTTGACTGATCTCGTTCCGTCAGTACACATGGAAATGAGCGCACGGGAAAATAAGTCCTTACAGTGAGAGTGTGTGTCAAGTTGAACTACTTGCACGAAAAAGCTTGGCCAACAGGCTTGAATCTGAAACCTTCACAAACTTGGCACCGATGGGGGTTCAGGGAATACTAACTCTGCACGGTGATAGATGAGAGTTCAGGGAATACTAACTCTGCACGGTGATAGATGAGAGTTCAGGGAATACTAACTCTGCACGGTGATAGATGAGAGTTCAGGGAATACTAACTCTGCACGGTGATAGATGAGAGTTCAGGGAATACTAACTCTGCACGGTGATAGATGAGAGTTCAGGGAATACTAACTCTGCACAGTGATAGATGGGGGTTCAGGGAATACTAACTCTGCACAGTGATAGATGAGAGTTCAGGGAATACTAACTCTGTACAGTGATAGATGGGGGTTCAGGGAATACTAACTCTGCACAGTGATAGATGAGAGTTCAGGGAATACTAACTCTGCACATTGATAGATGAGAGTTCAGGGAATACTAACTGTGCACAGTGATAGATGGGGGTTCAGGGAATACTAACTGTGCACAGTGATAGATGAGAGTTCAGGGAATACTAACTCTGTACAGTGATAGATGAGAGTTCAGGGAATACTAACTGTGCACAGTGATAGATGGGGGTTCAGGGAATACTAACTGTGCACAGTGATAGATGGGGTTCAGGGAATACTAACTGTGCACAGTGATAGATGGGGGTTCAGGGAATACTAACTCTGTACAGTGATAGATGGGGTTCAGGGAATACTAACTGTGCACAGTGATAGATGGGGGTTCAGGGAATACTAACTGTGTACAGTGATAGATGGGGGTTCAGGGAATACTAACTGTGCACAGTGATAGATGGGGTTCAGGGAATACTAACTGTGCACAGTGATAGATGGGGTTCAGGGAATACTAACTCTGTACAGTGATAGATGGGGGTTCAGGGAATACTAACTGTGCACAGTGATAGATGGGGTTCAGGGAATACTAACTGTGCACAGTGATAGATGGGGGTTCAGGGAATACTAACTGTGCACAGTGATAGATGGGGGTTCAGGGAATACTAACTGTGCACAGTGATAGATGGGGGTTCAGGGAATACTAACTGTGCACAGTGATAGATGGGGGTTAGGGAATACTAACTGTGCACGTGATAGATGGGGGTTCAGGGAATACTAACTGTGCACAGTGATAGATGGGGGTTAGGGAATACTAACTGTGCACAGTGATAGATGGGGGTTAGGGAATACTAACTGTGCACAGTGATAGATGGGGGTTCAGGGAATACTAACTGTGCACAGTGATAGATGGGGTTAGGGAATACTAACTGTGCACAGTGATAGATGGGGGTTCAGGGAATACTAACTGTGCACAGTGATAGATGGGGGTTCAGGGAATACTAACTGTGCACAGTGATAGATGGGGGTTCAGGGAATACTAACTGTGCACAGTGATAGATGGGGGTTCAGGGAATACTAACTGTGCACAGTGATAGATGGGGGTTCAGGGAATACTAACTGTGCACAGTGATAGATGGGGGTTCAGGGAATACTAACTGTGCACAGTGATAGATGGGGGTTCAGGGAATACTAACTGTGCACAGTGATAGATGGGGGTTAGGGAATACTAACTGTGCACAGTGATAGATGGGGGTTAGGGAATACTAACTGTGCACAGTGATAGATGGGGGTTAGGGAATACTAACTCTGCACAGTGATAGAATGGGGATTCAGGGAATACTAACTGTGCACAGTGATAGATGGGGGTTCAGGGAATACTAACTGTGCACAGTGATAGATGAGAGTTCAGGGAATACTAACTGTGCACAGTGATAGATGGGGGTTAGGGAATACTAACTGTGCACAGTGATAGATGGGGGTTAGGGAATACTAACTGTGCACAGTGATAGATGGGGATTCAGGGAATACTAACTGTGCACAGTGATAGATGGGGGTTCAGGGAATACTAACTGTGCACATTGATAGATGGGGTTCAGGGAATACTAACTCTGCACATTGATAGATGGGGGTTAGGGAATACAACTCTGCACAGTGATAGATGGGGATTCAGGGAATACTAACTGTGCACAGTGATAGATGGGGGTTCAGGGAATACTAACTGTGCACAGTGATAGATGGGGTTCAGGGAATACTAACCTTGCACATTGATAGATGGGGGTTCAGGGAATACTAACTGTGCACAGTGATAGATGAGAGTTCAGGGAATACTAACTGTGCACAGTGATAGATGGGGGTTCAGGGAATACTAACTGTGCACAGTGATAGATGGGGGTTCAGGGAATACTAACTGTGCACAGTGATAGATGGGGTTCAGGGAATACTAACTGTGCACAGTGATAGATGGGGATTCAGGGAATACTAACTGTGCACAGTGATAGATGAGAGTTCAGGGAATACTAACTGTGCACAGTGATAGATGGGGATTCAGGGAATACTAACTGTGCACAGTGATAGATGGGGGTTCAGGGAATACTAACTGTGCACGGTGATAGATGGGAGGTTCAGGGAATACTAACTGTGCACAGTGATAGATGGGGGTTCAGGGAATACTAACTGTGCACAGTGATAGATGAGAGTTCAGGGAATACTAACTGTGCACAGTGATAGATGAGAGTTCAGGGAATACTAACTGTGCACAGTGATAGATGAGAGTTCAGGGAATACTAACTGTGCACAGTGATAGATGAGAGTTCAGGGAATACTAACTGTGCACAGTGATAGATGGGGTTCAGGGAATACTATACAGTCTGTACAGTGATAGTGAGAGTTCAGGGAATACTAACTGTGCACAGTGATAGATGGGGGTTCAGGGAATACTAACTCTGTACAGTGATAGATGAGAGTTCAGGGAATACTAACTGTGCACGGTGATAGATGGGGTTCAGGGAATACTAACTGTGCACAGTGATAGATGGGGGTTCAGGGAATACTAACTCTGTACAGTGATAGATGGGGGTTAGGGAATACTAACTCTGCACAGTGATAGATGAGAGTTCAGGGAATACTAACTGTGCACAGTGATAGATGGGGGTTCAGGGAATACTAACTCTGTACAGTGATAGATGGGGGTTAGGGAATACTAACTCTGCACAGTGATAGATGAGAGTTCAGGGAATACTAACTGTGCACAGTGATAGATGGGGGTTCAGGGAATACTAACTGTGCACAGTGATAGATGAGAGTTCAGGGAATACTAACTCTGCACAGTGATAGATGAGAGTTCAGGGAATACTAACTCTGTACAGTGATAGATGAGAGTTCAGGGAATACTAACTGTGCACAGTGATAGATGAGAGTTCAGGGAATACTAACTCTGCACAGTGATAGATGGGGATTCAGGGAATACTAACTGTGCACAGTGATAGATGGGGGTTCAGGGAATACTAACTGTGCACAGTGATAGATGAGAGTTCAGGGAATACTAACTGTGCACAGTGATAGATGGGGGTTCAGGGAATACTAACTCTGTACAGTGATAGATGGGGGTTCAGGGAATACTAACTCTGCACAGTGATAGATGAGAGTTCAGGGAATACTAACTGTGCACAGTGATAGATGGGGGTTCAGGGAATACTAACTGTGCACAGTGATAGATGGGGGTTCAGGGAATACTAACTGTGCACAGTGATAGATGGGGGTTAGGGAATACTAACTGTGCACAGTGATAGATGGGGGTTAGGGAATACTAACTGTGCACAGTGATAGATGGGGGTTCAGGGAATACTAACTGTGCACAGTGATAGATGGGGATTCAGGGAATACTAACTGTGCACAGTGATAGATGGGGATTCAGGGAATACTAACTGTGCACAGTGATAGATGGGGATTCAGGGAATACTAACTGTGCACAGTGATAGATGGGGGTCAGGGAATACTAACTGTGCACAGTGATAGATGGGGATTCAGGGAATACTAACTGTGCACAGTGATAGATGGGGTTCAGGGAATACTAACTGTGCACAGTGATAGATGGGGGTTCAGGGAATACTAACTCTGTACAGTGATAGATGGGGGTTAGGGAATACTAACTCTGCACAGTGATAGATGAGAGTTCAGGGAATACTAACTGTGCACAGTGATAGATGGGGGTTCAGGGAATACTAACTGTGCACAGTGATAGATGAGAGTTCAGGGAATACTAACTGTGCACAGTGATAGATGAGAGTTCAGGGAATACTAACTCTGCACAGTGATAGATGGGGTTCAGGGAATACTAACTTGCACAGTGATAGATGGGGTTCAGGGAATACTAACTGTGCACAGTGATAGATGGGGTTCAGGGAATACTAACTGTGCACAGTGATAGATGGGGTTCAGGGAATACTAACCTGTACAGTGATAGATGGGGGTTCAGGGAATACTAACTCTGCACAGTGATAGATGGGGTTCAGGGAATACTAACTGTGTACAGTGATAGATGGGGTTCAGGGAATACTAACTGTCACAGTGATAGATGGAGTTCAGGAATACTAACTGTGCACAGTGATAGTGGTTCAGGGAATACTAACTGTGCACAGTGATAGATGGGGTTCAGGGAATACTAACTCTGCACAGTGATAGATGGGGGTTCAGGGAATACTAACTCTGCACAGTGATAGATGGGGTTCAGGAATACTAACTGTGCACAGTGATAGATGGGGGTTCAGGGAATACTAACTCTGTACAGTGATAGATGGGGGTTAGGGAATACTAACTCTGCACAGTGATAGATGGGGTTCAGGGAATACTAACTGTGCACAGTGATAGATGGGGGTTCAGGGAATACTAACTCTGTACAGTGATAGATGGGGGTTCAGGGAATACTAACTTGCACAGTGATAGATGGGGTTCAGGGAATACTAACTGTGACAGTGATAGATGGGGGGTTCAGGGAATACTAACTCTGTACAGTGATAGATGGGGTTCAGGAATACTAACTCTGTACAGTGATAGATGGGGTTCAGGGAATACTAACTCTGTACAGTGATAGATGGGGATTCAGGGAATACTAACTCTGCACAGTGATAGATGGGGTTCAGGGAATACTAACTCTGCACAGTGATAGATGGGGTTCAGGGAATACTAACTCTGCACAGTGATAGATGGGGGTTCAGGGTAATACTAACTCTGCACAGTGATAGATGGGTTCAGGGAATACTAACTTGCACAGTGATAGATGAGGGTTCAGGGAATACTAACTCTGTACAGTGATAGATGGGGGTTCGGGAATACTAACTCTGTACAGTGATAGATGGGGATTCAGGGAATACTAACTCTGTACAGTGATAGATGGGGATTCAGGGAATACTAACTCTGTACAGTGATAGATGGGGATTCAGGGAATACTAACTCTGTACAGTGATAGATGGGGGTTAGGGAATACTAACTCTGCACAGTGATAGATGGGGGTTCAGGGAATACTAACTCTGCACAGTGATAGATGGGGGTTCAGGGAATACTAACTCTGCACAGTGATAGATGGGGGTTCAGGGAATACTAACTCTGCACATTGATAGATGAGAGAGTTCAGAAACAGGTCCAAGTGCAGGGGGGGGGGGGGTGGAGCTGAAGAGTAGGAAGGAAAGGAGGGGAGGGTGAAGTAAGGGGAAGGAGTTAGACGTCTCATCAGAACAAGCTAACGGTACACCGGTCTGTGCATTGAGCTGCAGAAACACCAACAGTCATGGAACGAAGATTTCCCTACACACTTCCACACTGTTGTCCCAGTATTGTGAAGGTATGTCCTGACAAGCCCGTAGAACTAATGATGCATTGCTCTTATTTCAAGATGTAATCGCCTCTCTTGGCTGGCCATTGTACTGTTTGTTCGCTCTTTGGTTTAACGTCTTTTCACTATCAGCGATATTTGACGATCATTGTGTTGTGATAACCACCGTGCGTTCACTGCAAATCAGCCATCTTGGAAAAAAGATTGAGCAAGGGCTATAACTTTTATCAGATCATAGACGTCTGTCTCTAACATACACACACTCACTTGTGCTCTCTATGTATGCTTAAAAAATGGGATTGTGAAAAAGTTAGTGTCTATAATATGAGGACGCGAGGCATAAATGGGGTAATCAAACTGTGTCTGTCTACACAAGTCTAACACATGTCCAAGTGTTGCACTGTGAGTCAGTGACATCATGAAACTGATGGACCATATTCAATCTGAGTGTATGGAAATTAGCACAGGAGGCGTGCAGCGTGGACTGAGTTGAAGAGAGTCCCTGCAGAAAGATTATTCCACAGTCAAGATTCCAGTCTATTGCTTTATGATCATGTGAATGTTACACATACAAATGCAACCATAGCATCATATTGTTTATTATCGTTTTATATCACAAGCGTGTGAGGGGGGGGGGGGAAGAATGTAAAAATAATTTTATGAATTGTCGGATCATGTGTGGACTTGGTGTTTTGTTTGTGGTGGTGAGGTAGCTGGATGGGGCCAGTTCCACACAGCTTTTGCTGTTTGTTTTTATGTTCAGATTCTACTCTGGCTTGACATACTAATCATTTAAATTCTTTAAAAAAATCGATCCCTTTGTGGTAGGACATGGCGAAATAGTTAGTATAGAAATACTTTTTTTTTTTTACTTTAAATGCTTTGTTTGATTCAATGTATAATGGCAATAGAAAACAATGTTTTCAAACCACAAAAACACATTAAAATCATCAAACAAGTTATGGATGATCAGACATATAAATAACTAAGTGAATGTTAAAAACACCCTTCCTCTGTGCATATAGAAGAGCAGGCAATGTCCATAGCGCTGTAAATTTGCTCTCTAAAAGGAATTTACTGTTGTGGCATAACTATATTTCTTGCACTGACCATGAAGGGCATGCAATATGACTATTGGTAATTCCAGTACAGCTACTTGTTAGTTAACTTGTGCAATTTTCAGCGTTACTGTCCAGCTGCATCCCAGCAAGCAAGTTGATGAGTCATTCCCTTCACGGAAGAAGAGTGGTAGAATGGTTCAGACGAACCTGCCAATAACTACACTCGAGGTTCCAGGGTTCGCTCCCCGTAGAGGCCTCGACTTTTCTCCTCATTTTGACCGGGAAATTGAACTGAACGTCTAGTCCTTCGGAAGGGGACGAATCGGACCCATGTGCCTTCTGGCTGCGCACGCTAAAGATCCCACGGCAGTTGAAAATCGTGAAGAGCAGGGCATTGCCCAACTACCTTGATATAAAACACTGGAGAGATAGATTGATTTCCCGATCTCACCCCTTGAAGACCAATTAGCCTTCTTGTCTTTCTGAAATCTTGGTTAGAAAAGAAACGTGAATATGAATATGATTTTGAAGAGAGAGAGGGGATGGGCGCCGCCCTCTTGGTGCTGGCCCCGGGACAAGTTGAGGTCTCTGCCTCCTCACTCCCCTACGACCCCAGGGTTATGGTAGGACCTCAGGACCTGGCCAGTTCATGTGCAGGCTAAAGGCTCGTGTCGTGATGATTCTGGATCTTCTCCATCACATGGCACCTGTGACGTTAGTGCATACGGAATTCACTCCGAGCGCTGAGACGTCATCTTAAGAAACTGAAACGATTAGAGCACTCTGAAAGCGTCGTTGAGACCTTTCTCCCTCATTTTTGTCTATCTCCATTTTCCTTTGTTGCAGTATCTGCTTCAAATTTTCTTACTGTTTGTTTTTGTTGTTGTTACAAACCGAACACTTAATTCTGTCTAAAAGTAGTTTCTCCTTTTTTCTGTTCTTGTTTATTTGTTTATGTTATTTTGTGTCAGAGCAGATCATCCTGCTCTCTTATGAGCCTCAAGTCTACTGCCTAGTGTACTATTCTGCAAAAGCCAGTTCCTAGTAATTATTTCTTTCTATAAGATAAGAAATGTACAACTGAAAAAGTGACTTGAGCGCATCTTGTCAGTTGTAAGACTATGAACAAAGATTCAGTGTATAATCAGGGAGGCTTGGCTTTGATGGCACTGTGAAGAGGCAGGTAGCAGTAAACTAGAAAAGACAGACAAGTCTGACTACAAGTCTTGCAGGCCCAGAGAAGTTTATGAAGCGTGCAAGATGGGAAACGTGGCAGTCGTGAGGTGCCTTGTATGTAGGCTACCTTCACCTGCTTCCACTATCTTTCTGCTTCATGTGGCCGTTGTTCGGCTGTATACACGTACACACACAGGCGCGAGCGCGCACGCATACACACACACACACACACACACACACACACACACACACACACACACACGATCTTGAACGCACACACACAACCACTCACGCACACACACACAGGCACAGGCACTGCACAGAGAGAGAGAGAGAGAGAGAGGAGAGAGAGAGAGAGAGAGAGAAAGAGAGAGAGAGAAAGGGAGGGAGAGAGAGACAGAGACAGAGACGGACAGACAGACAGATAGACAGACAGACAGACAGACAGACAGACAGACAGACAGACATGTTGCTGTAACTCTTAAGTTAGAAGGGGTTACTTAAAATCAATTAACGTTATCTTTAGGCAGGGGATGAGAGGCGGTACGGGCTAGAGGGGGCGAAATGTGCGAAAGGGAATGATTGGCTTTAAAGCTAACGACTATAATGCATTTGAAATGGACAGTGACTATTAGCAAACGACAAATCAACAAAAATATACAGATAGATAATTAATTATTTCACTCTTTGTCATAACAGTGAAACGAACAATCATTGTAACTGGATAAGTGCATATGTGTTGAAATAAGAAACATAATCTAAGTAAATATTGAATGAAAACATGGAATTAAACAGAGAAAAAAAGAAATAAACATAAAAAATCCAGAAACCACATTCGCCGCCTGTTTATTTCCATATTTTATGTTTGAACACTGTGAGTCGTAGAAGTTGATAATCAGCCATTAAATCTGACCGACAGTGTGGCCGATAAACGTTTGCTACACACCTGCTATGTTTATAATCATGATCTCAAAGCGACTGTAGGCCATCCTGTTGATGACCCTCTGTTTAGCTGTGCCCAAACTGGGTCAGTGTCAGTTAGGAAGTAGGATTATTGCACCTCTTGTTAGCGTACAGGCAGAGCTTCCGCTGAATTCGTGACTTCCAGGCTGTCTGGAGAAAAATACAAATGTTCATTCTTTTAAAGAAGTTTCTTTTGTTTGTTTTGTTACTTTCACTTTCGAACATTACAGTGTCATAACATGCAAGCACAGTTTAATACACGACAAAATTATAGTCTACAGCGTTGATATCAGATACTACTTAAGAATCGGAGATTATAAATGGTGATATTTTATATCTTCCATTGTTATGTGTATGCAACATATAACAACAAATAAACAAACAACACCACAAAAATTGCGAACAAGACAAATGTAGACACTGGACAGATAAACAAGCAAGCAAGCAAACAAACAAATAAATAAACAAACAAACAAACAAACATTCAAACAAACAAACAAACAAACAAAAACCAAAAGTCAAAAGGGAGAAAGGGTCAAAAAGAGCCACACATGAAACATTTCTGGCACTTGGTACAGAGAGGTCTTGTACTTTCTTGAAACACGTGTAAAAATATTGATCTCTAGTCCACGGCCATCCTACATAGTACAAAAAAGGAAGATCATCTAAAATCAAACCAAACATAAAAAGTTGAGATACACATACAGGTAAAAACCTGAAGTAAATGAACGATTCATATATAACTGCACAAAATTCGATTAATGAAGACAAAGGTAAATGCAGTTCAGTGTTAAGGAAGATAAAGCGATGAGGGAGAGGAGATGGGTATACCCGTTAAAGCTGGCAGCGTCTTACTCTTTTATGACCTCAGGGTTATTGATGTTTGTTCCTATTTTTTGTTGTTGTTATTTTTTTTTGTCACAATGGATCTACTATGTGACAATCGAGCTGTTCTCTCTAAGGAGAGCGCCTCGCCGCAGTGCTGCGCCATCCAGTTTGTTTTCTTTTCTCTGAATGCGTGGATTTTTGTCTATGAAAGTGCAATTGACTACAGAAATTTGCTAGGGAAAACTTCTTTGATGCTGTGGTATCTTTAACGTCCGCTGAGTGCTTCGATTTATCATGTCATCCGAAAGACTGGCTAGAACCTATACCACCACTTAAGATCTAGTGGAAGAGAGAGAGAGAGAGAGAAGGAGAAGAGAGAGAGAGAGAGAGAGAGAGAGAGAGAGAGAGAGAGAGAGAGAGAGAGAGAGAGAGAGAGAGAGTGGGGTTGAGGGAGAAAAATCCCCGTCCAGAGTCGAATCCGGGTTTCTGGCGTCCTAGGTAAGTGCTTTAACCACAATGGCTGACGCTCAGTAAAGCACAAATTGCTTTTCTACAATCATTATCTTTGACATTACTCATGCACTCATAACGCATCAGTCTAAGATCATCGATTTTCCTTATCTCGCAGCACCTTGTACGTTATTAGCTATCATAAGCCCCACACACGTAACTTGAAAATGAGAACTGTGCCCGCTCCTCTTCCCTTCCTTAAAAACACACGCACACAAAAATCCCAGTGAGTGTGTTGTAGGCTACATATGACCAACGCGCTTTAAAATAAGGATCGTTTTGCTCTAGGCCACAACTCACAAACATCTCAGTCACATAAAATGACGAAGTGTAACTTCCTGCATGACCTAAGGAAAAGATGTGATTACGAAGATGGAAGGAGTGTTCACTCTGTACCCAAGATTTCCGAGAAACAAACGAATATTCGCGTAGTCAGTCAAGTTGTTGTTGTTTACGATCACTCATGTCTGTTTTCAAAGAGTAGTTATTTCACTTCCCTTTTCATATAACAGCTTTTCAGCTTGAAAACAAGAAACGTCTTATAGGATGGATTTCGGGTAAGGTGGTAGGTGTTTGAAGGATGCGTAGTAAAATTCTGAATATAGCACCGGATCTGTAACGCCTGATTCTGATTTTTGTGTGCGTGTGTTTTTAAGGATGGTGATCGTGTATTTGCCATTTAACTCATTGTTGCATTGATTCCAAATACAAACATGCTTTGTTTTCTATCATCAATCTAATATTCATGCTGAAGTAAAAAAAAAAAGTTTTCATACAACCAAAGTTATCGATTATTTTGATCTCTGTTCGATAACACCATCTACTGTTTGCTGATAGAACCTAATGTCAAAGACTGGAGCCACTGTCGGCATCCGAAGACGTTTATCCTTTTAAAAGACGCGGAAAGCAGGATAGGGGTGTTATTGCACTACTTTGGACTTCAAACAAACTTCAGAAGGAAGTGTGAAGGGAGGTAAGTGTTCCCTGGATGAGAAGGAAGCAAAGATAATGAGAGATGGGTGGAGCGCTGCCAAAGTCCGAGTAGAAGAAAGTGTTTTTGTTTTTTTGTTTTTTCAGCTATACGAGTTAGAGGTGTGTGATACATAGCAAACAAGCAAAACAAACAGACAATGGCATTTTTTTTTTTATTAAACAATAAATACAGACTGACAGTAACATGTCTGGCAACAATCACTGAGGGTTCGTCTGTCTATTCTGGGACTGTTTATTACGTTTTCTCTAGCGCGCCAAAGAGGCAGGGCGAGGGGAGAGCACTGAATGAGTCACTTCCTCTTCTCACAGTGCTGGCATCATGAAATTTCCGACACACTACACACAGGCACTTTATGGAGAATAACTGAACAGCCTGGTGTAGTGGCAGGTATTATCAGGGCCCATTACGATATATTTTGATATTTTGAACACGACAGACATGTATATAAAAAATATCGAGAGACAAAAAACTGTGTGCCGTTTTGGTATAAGAACTGAAGAAGTAAAGATTCAATAACCACACACTATATAGCCGATGTAGTTGTTGTTGTTGCTGCTACTACTTCAGCCTTTTTTGTTGCCTTTCTTAAGTGTTGCAGTTGTCTGAAAGAGTATTTCACGGTGCAAGTAGACCTACATCAGTTTGTCTAACAAAGAAATAAAGATCACTATAACCCATATGGTGATGCATTGAATACAGTAACAGACAAGAAAATTGATTGATAACAGGCTTACATCATTGCTCATGTAGCATTCCAAACCATTCCCTCTCCACCCATATCGTGCTTAACTTGTTCTCTTACACGATCATCATACTCCTGCCAGTTCTCTTTGTTTACAGTCAGTAATTCAGTCTTAAAAAGCATCTGTTCAAATCTTGTACTGCCATTGATCACTGATTCCTCTCTCTCTCTCTCTCTCTCTCTCTCTCTCTCCTCTCTCTCTCTCTCTCTCTCTCTCTCTGTGTGTGTGTGTGTGTGTGTGTGTCTGTCTGTCTCATGCTCGCTCGCTTGCTTGCTCTTTCTCACGGTATCTGTGCACATGTGTGTGTGTGTTTGTTTGTGTGTGTGTATGTTTTTGCATGTGTGTGTGTGTGTGTGTGTGTGTGTGTGTGTGTGTGTGTGTGTGTGTGTGTGCCCGCTCGTGTGTGTTTGACGGAGGGACACAAAGGTGTCATGAAATGTACACCCGTCGAAACGACCAAGCGTCAAGTGATGTTATTGATAGGAAACATCCAGACATTAATTAGATACATTCAGGCGCTGATAAGAAACGTTTACACACTGATAAGATGTAATAAGAAACAAAACGATATTGATAAAAACATCTAGACAATGAAATGAAATGTTTAGACATTAATAATCTGAAACATTTGCAAGTTCAGAGTCTGCGAACACTGACAGATGGAAAATGTCAAAATTCTTGTGTTAACTGTTTTGTGGACTGGGGTAATTACAAGTAAATCCATAGCTGTACTAACTTCAGATTATAGTTTTGTCCTGACTGATGCAGGTTTTGACAACATGTTTAATCGACATTAAGTAGATAAAAAATTGTTTAAAGGATCTGAGAACAGTTAAATTCAATTAAGTGACCTTCTGTATGATCTTAGTGATGTTTTCCGGGTATTTCCAAAGAGTACGAACGTGGGCAAATAATTAAAATTTTAAGCTGGTTTTTGTTTTTCAATTGATGTCACACAAAAAATGTAAATCAGTATAAAAAATAAAGTATTGCACCGGTTTCTTCATGGTCATCACATAATAACTATATCACAAATTCCAGTTCGCTAGACAAATCACCTGCTCACAAACCAAAAGCTTTGATATTTATACAGACAGTAGAAAAAAAATCCAGATTGCGTTCTTATCAAAACAAACAAATTCACCATCAGAATGCGCCTATGAAGGAGAAATCGACGAGACCAAAATAGCAACATGCCAAGGGCGATAATAGCAACACCTAAATATCTCGGCAACATTTTCTACCCCTGTCTGCTTTGCTGGGTACTGCCTTCAGTTTCATCTCACTTACACGTTGCTGCCCCCCCCCCCCTCCTCCCCCATCCCCGCCCCCTCCACATGTAGTCCCTTGCCTGAAGCTGGAGATAAGACCTCAGCAACATTCCGTCCAACGATGCGAAGATTATTTTCACCCACCCGTTTGTTGTTTGGTTGGCTGGTTGGTTGGGTTTTCTCCTCGCATCTAAGGCTCTTTTCTACAAACGCAACATGTTGCACATTCAGGCCTATCAGTTACATGACACATCGATATAGACTATAACAAATCATACAATGGGGATTTCTTTTAATAAAACGTGTGAAAATGTCACATTCAAGAAAGTAATAATGATAATAAAGGTGATAATAATAATAATGATGCTGATGATAACAACACAACACAACAAAACAACAACAACAACAATAATAATATACTACTACTACTACTACTACTACTACTACTACTACTACTAATTCAAAATTGTGAGGCACATTCTGATCATGTCTACCATCTAACATCACTATATAAATAATATCAAAACAACAACAATAATGATGATAATAATAATAATAATATGATCAATCAATCAATCAATCAATCAATCAAACCACTATGCTTCTTCCCCGAGATATCACAGTCAAATGCAAATGATAACTGTTACAATTGATCCAGTCAAAGGGTAAAGGGATATTTGACATACAACATATATTGTTCAATTTACGGGCGAAATATAACATTTCTTGATTTAAACAATCACTCAAATATCAATGGTAAAACATATATATATCAAATCCTATCAGATCTATATCGGAACCATTTAGAATTCTGCATCTATCAAATCTGGACATAGAAACCATTTCATGTTGAGTTTATATACATCATCAGCATAGTTTACTTTATTTTATTTTATTTTATTTTATTTTATTTTATTTCACTTCATTTTATTTCATTTCATTTCATTTTATTTCATGTCTTATTTTGTTTTATTTTATTTCATTTGATTCAATTTAATTTTATTTTAATTTATTGCAGGCGTGCATGTCTGTGCATGTGCGTGCGTGCGTGTGTGAATATATATGTGTGTGTGAGTGTGCGTGCAAGTGCGTGCGTGTGTGTGTGTGAATGTGCGTGTGTGTGTGTGAATGTGTGTGTGTGTGTGTGTGTGTGTGTGTGCGTGTGTGTGTGTGTGTGTGTGTGTGTGTGTGTGTGTGTGTGTGTGTGTGTGTGTGTGTGTGTGTGTGTGTGTGTGGATCAGTAAAACATTTTGCTAACCTGACAGTAATGATATATGTTGATGAGTGTGTGTATGTGACTGTCTGTCTTGTACAAACATGTGTTGGCAACATTTTCTCAGCTGTTTGTAGATGGATGGTTACCACACATATTTTGGTCCGAGGTGCATTCTGTTCAGGAGTCGCGAGAGCATGAGATCGGAGATCAAGGTAAAGGTCCTTTACCGTGAATGAAAACTACATAGCCTTTACCATTACTTTGCCTGTATCACGTAAGGCATAGGGTTTCCTAAACAACCTTCTGTTTACCTGTCGCACAACATTAAGGGTCAGTATGACATGAACACGTGACTGGCACAATTCGTGTCCTGGATGTTTTTGCATCTGGCATTTTGGATACAAAAGATTAATGGCACTGAACCTAACCGAAATTTGTTCTGGAAGAGATTCTGCGCGCGTCATAGCCACAGATGTGGTCGCAGTAATGAACAGACGATCGTATTGATTGCCACTGCCGTTATTTTTCTAATTACTGTTCTGAATCAGTGTAGCCAGAGAACAAATTAAGGCTGACTTTTAGCCAGCCCTTTCAGAATCGGTTTGCATATAGCCTGTGTATAATAAAACAGTCCGTAAATTCTTCTTTCATACTCAAAGATGTTCTTGTCAACAAGGACGACAATATTCATTCAGGCTGAAATTGTTGTTGATAGTGTTGCTGCAGTATGTTTGCGTGTTTTTGCTTGGTTTTATTTTTCATTCATTCATTCATCCATTCATCATTCATTCATTTATTGTTCATTCATTTATTTATTCGTTCATTAGTTTGTTTAGTTTTGCTTTGTGGTCTTCATTACTTCAAATGGGCCTTTATGAACTTGCTAGTACTGTCGTGTATTTGTACAGATGATTTAAATGTTTACAACTTTGTAGTTTCTCTCTCTCTCTCTCTCTCTCTGTCTCACTGTCTCTGTCTCTCTGTCTGTCTCTCTGTCTCTCTCTGTCTCTGTCTGCCTCTCTCTCTCTCTCTGTCTCATTGTCTCTGTCTCTCTCTGTCTGTCTGTCTCTGTCTGCCTCTCTCTCTCTCTCTCTCTCTCGCCCTCTCTCGCCCATCTCTCTCTCAGTACGGGTTTCCATGGACTATGTTGAAACAACTCCAGACACAAAAATCACTTAGAACAGCCAAGAGTTGTATCCCTTCAAATGCCACCACAAAACGTGAAACCCCGGACTGTTCTTGGCCCTTGGCACTATTATTTTATTTCACAAACATACTTCTGCATTCATGTACTTGGTTCATCAACCAGCATCCAAACATCGTTTGAACAACAAATCAACCAACTGTCTATCCACGAAACTCTTAAACCATCTAAACAGTCAAAACTTACCCAACCACAAACAAACAAACTGGTACAATACATCAAACAGATCAATGATTTTTACTATCACACACACACACACACACACACACACACACACACACACACACACACACATATATATATATATATATATACATATATATATAGATAGATATACATACATACATACATACATATATATGTAAAAGAGAGAGAGAGGGAGTAGAGACAGAGGATGAGAGAGAGAGAGAGACAGAGAGAGACAGAGAGAGAGTTAACCGTCTTTTCCAAAAGGGAAAACAAAGGGGAAAATAACGTAAAAAGATCCGCACAAACTGTTTCATGTAAAATCGACTGAAGATGACAGCTGTGGTTTATAAAAGCAAGCGCACACACAAACACACACACACACACACACACACACACACACACACACACACACACACACACACACACACACACACACACACACACACACACACACACACACACACACACTCACTCACTCACACACACACAAACACAGGGGCACGTGTGTGCGCTATTAGTAAATAACTCTAAATTAGCTATACACGCAAAGACTTACGACTGTCCTGAAAAGAAAAGTTACGCATGCTTCTGGCTTTGTAAAGCAAATGTTAATAACATGTAATTACCTTAGTGTATGTCTCCACGTTCATAAGTAAATTATGTTTGACGGGGTTGCTTTTTCAGTCAACCAGGCCTTGAAATCATTTCTTAGAACCAAATGATATTCCTTATCATCAAACCAGTCGCCGTGGTGTAGTGGTTAACGCAACGGACTACCGACTGGAAGGTTGTGGGTTGGAATTATCAGTCCCTTCAAAATCTTTGTGGGATATTTCGGCTCTAACCAACTCCTACCCAGAGTTGGGCGTGCTACGTTCTCATTGGGAAGACTGGGACCACACAGTCAAGTCTCATCCACTTCAAGAATGCGTGATTAAGGGTTGTCATGTACGCAGGGTGGTGCGTGCACATGTTTTTTGTGTCGTGTGCATGTGGGGGGGGGGGGGGGTATGCATGAGTTTTTTGTGTAGCGTGCGAAAGGGGATTTTGTGTGCATGTGAATATAGTTTTAGAAAACAGCTCACTTGGGAACTTGGTGTGGACTGGGTTACTTTGCCAGTCTCCAAAACACCGCCTTGAGCTCCAGGTGTTAAAAGAAAAAAGAAAAGAAGGCGAAAACGAAAGAAGAAGAGAGATATGGAGCAGAAGAAGCAGAAAGAAAAGAAGTAGAAAAAAAGAAGACGGACAAGAAGGAGAGAAAGGAGAAGAAGGAGAAGAAAAAGAAGAAAGCGAAAAAGAAGTAGTAAAGAAAAAGAAGGCGAAACAAAAACAAAAAAAGAAGAAAGAAGTAGAAAAAAGAGGAGAAGAAGGTGAAAAAGGAGAAAAAGAAGAAGAGAAAGATAATGAATTAGAAGGCGAAAAAGAAGGAAAACAAAGAAGAAAAATAAAAAAAAGAAGGCGAAAAAGAAGGATAAGGAGAAGAAGAGGAACGAAAAGAGTAAGGAGAAGGTGAAGGAGAAGAAGAAGGAGACGAGGAATAGGAGACGAAGAAGGAGTAGGAAACGAAGGAGACGAGGAATAAGGAGACGAAGAAGAAGGAGACGAGGAAGAAGGAGACGAGGAAGAAGGAGACGAGGAAGATGAAGGAAAAGAAAGAGGAGCAGGGGACGAGGAAGGAGACGAAGAGGGAGGAGAAAACGGAGGAGAGAACGAGTTAATATGAAGGTGCGTGAATATGAATGTTGAATGTGAATATTGTATGTGTGCTGTTTGAAAGTTGTAAATAAAAAAAATGTATAAGTTATCATTGTGATTTGTTTAGTGCTATTGGTTGGAAGGAGTGCGTGCGGTTGCGTGACGGACGAATGCTTTTTGCATGTGTTGAGTGCGTGAACATGTGTACAAAAACATGACAGTGGTGACCCTGACTTAAGGATAGGTTAGATTTTGATTTAATCCCCAGAAAATTAGATAAGAAAATTGTTTAGATTTTGGTTTGTGTACGCTGGTGAAAGATTGGGATTTGTACCCCCTCACAAGAAAAGGGGTTAAATTTTGATTTGTACCCCCTCTGACAAGTGTTTCATTTGCATAATTTTTTTATGCAGTTATTTGATTGAATGCTGATTTCTCTTTCGAAATAGTGGTTGTTGCAAGCTGTTGTTTGCTTTATTTATGGCGCTTTGTCTTTTTTCGAAAATGACCTTGGAGTTCGTGTATGTATTGTGTGTTGCTTACTTTTCTTTGACATTTTTCTTTTGACAATTTTACTTACCCCAATAAGTTCAAATGGATAATTTTTATAAATATTTTGAACAAGCTCAGCGCTTGCAACTTTCTGGGGAGGAAATACGTAATTATATTCAGTGTGTTGAGCGTGATGAGCGCCAGAAACAAAGAGAAGCTTCCGAAAAACAAAGAGAACATGAGGAAAAACAAAATGAAAAACAAAGAGAACATGAGGAAAAACAAAATGAAAAACAAAGAACATGAAAAAGAAATGAAAGAAAATGAAAAAGAGAATATGAGGAAAAACAAAGTGAAAAACAGAACACGAAAAAGAAATGAAGGAAATAGAAGACAGAAAAGAAGAACGTAGCTTTAAGTTGCGTCAACTGGAATTAGAAGCAGAAATAGAATTAGAGAGGCTAAATTTTCAAAAAGAAAGCAAAGATTCGCCCTCTAAAACTTCTTCCAGTAGCTCTCAGCCCAAATCCTCTTATATCCCCAAACTTCCTCCGTTCGACGAACATAGGGACGATATTGATTCGTTTCTTTGTTTGTTTTGAGAGTCAAAAGCATGACAAGGGTGTTGATCAAATCTTGTGACCAACACCGCAGGTGTCTGTATCTCTTGGGCCTGGTTGACGCTAGGATATATTATGGTAGTAAGTGTAGAGTACACCCTGTCACGCAGTCTCAATCCTAGATGGAACTCAGTAGCATCATGATTATCATCCTCATCGACATCATCATCATCTCATTGTAAAAAAAATCAACTGCCCCAGCTTCTGTGGCCATTAAAGTGGCGTAGAAAATAGGGCAGGAAAAAAGGTGAGCACAAAGGTAACCTTGAGTGCGATGACCCTAAAAACATATTCTTTATCATCCTGTTTGTTGTTTGTCATAAAATGCACTCTGCCTTGCTGTTTGATCATATACATAAGTAAACATAACACTTTCTTTTCAAATATGCGACTAAACTGAGAAGACGGGCATAAGAAATTCTGTTTCTTCCATCTTCCCTAGTTTTTGCCCTCAAAATAATCTCCTTCACAGGATGAGGATGATTGGATCTACGAAATTTGATCCATTGTTTCTCCATCAATCATTGTAAATGCTGAGATTGTCTTTGTCTTTGTCTTGTTTAAGGGTGTTTTGCAGAATACCAGCCACGACACTTTTAGTTTCAAAAGCAAGTCATACCCGGTTTAAAAAAAAAAGTGCCGCAGTTAAAACTATTATCAGTAGCTGTAAAGACAAAATTGACATGAAGGATGGGAGACAGACAGGGGATGCGGAGCGAACAAGAATGTACAGAATGTACAGAATTTGTATTCCAAAACACTGTACATGCTACAAACAAAATGATGTTGATGATGGTAAAGATGACTGGCAACAACAAGAAGGGTGAACGTAGAAACAAGTGACGACAACAGACATTGTACACAGACTAACCTGGTGCAGACACACAGTGAATTGTGGATGACAGACGGTCTGTCCTATGGGTCACTTCACTCTGCTCTCCTTGTCCATCTGACACACACACAACACAAATAATCATTATCTCACATGGGAAACAAGAGCAGTACAGTTGACAATTATATCCATCTGAGACAACAACAAAAAATAAATAAAACCAAGATTCGTTTGTTACAGATATGGACATAGCCAGCACGTAGGCTTCATGTGCCGACCTATGGCATCTTCTGCATGTCATTTGGATCTTAATCACATAGAATTAATGTTGTCATATACAAAGTCATGACATCAGTGACACACTTCACGTATTCTTAAGCAAACTCAAATGTGGAGATATGCATTTCTTTCCTATTTTTGTTACCATGTTTAATTTTTGTCACAGATGGATATAACTGTCAACTGTACTAGTAAGTAGGCTGTCCTCACACATAACTGCAGAATATTGTGTTACGAAAATCTACGTGGTTATGTTTCGACAGCTTTACGTTCCGACGGTCAATTTCTCACAGATACATATTCCCACAATTGCGTCTTCTTCTTCTTCCCATAATCAACATGGTCACTGGGCGTACTCATAGATGCCAGAAATGGTTCTGTGGGCCCAATGAGGTGTTTGTCTTGTTCTCTATATACTCACTGGTCTTATGTTCGAGGTAGGATAATTTCCTCAGACACTTGGTATCAAAGGCGTGATTTCTCTTTTCCAAGTCAGCAAACCTGTGTCTAAGTTTCTTACCTGCAGAGGATGGAGACCACGAGTGACTTGTACAGTTTGTACTTGGTGCTACAGCTGATGGTGAGGTTCTCCGAGTATTGTTCCACGTGGGCATTGTAATCTTGATGTGTGTTTCTGCTATGTTGCTGTCGTCTGTTGTCACGATAATATCCCGGTTCTTGAAACTCCTGACCTCTTCCAGTTTCTGACCATTCATGTAGAATTCTGCACTGGTTTTGGTTGTGCTGTTAATCATGATTTTGCATTCTCGTTGCTGACTCCCATTCCACTCGCCACTGCACTTTTGACGGGTTGTTGGTGAGATCGTGCAGTTCAGTGTTGGTGCCTGCCATTAGGT
>CM060305.1:104874250-104889250 GCA_030674185.1 Monoplex corrugatus
AACAAGTACTTTAACGGCAGTGAGAATGGATTGTCAGTGCGGTTGATACATGTGTTAGAAATAATCTGATCTATATCTGTCAAATTGGCACAGTGATGAAGTTAAGTATCATCTGCAAAGCTTTCATGTGACAAATAATGAAATATAATGACATTGATAACGAAACTGCTTTACTACGGAGAACAAGCAGTACAGAGGTCTCAGCATTGAGCCTTGTAGGACGCCATAGTTTTGAATTGTTTCGGAAAATTAGAGACACAGACTGAGACTTTTTTGAGTGCGCTTGGATTTCAATCTTGAATACTCTTTGACAAAATACAATGCGATGCGATGCGATGCAATGCGATTCGATGCGATGCGATACGATACGATACAATACAAAGCAGTACAAGATAAAAACAAATACAACACAACATAATTAAAATGGAATACGTTACAATACTATGCAACACAATCCAACATTACATAGGACAACACAATAGTACGAAATTCAATGCAAAGCAATGCAGTACAGTGCAACACCACATAACGATGGATCATTTCCTATGGTATGACCATTTTGGAAAGGAAGAAGAAGAAAAAAAGAAAGAAAACAATTCGTTTGTAATCAGTCAATAAATTACTGATGACAATCAAAGAAATATTCTGAGTTACATCGAAAATCAGATCAGTGATTCACATTTTGATTCAATGGTCATTTAAAAGCCAAACATACAGACCCAAATGTCTATACTCCTACCGATATACGCAGATAAATCGTTGCTTGTGCACACTGATTATTCAAGAATTGTGGTTTTCCTTTCCAACACAGCAACGAAATTTAGTCTCAAGGCCTGTGAGTATCATATCCTGTTAACCCTTTGACTACCGCACCCTGTCCACCAGCATCATGTATTGTGATTCCTGCTAGCAAAGCAAGAACTTAACCCTTTGACTCCCTCACCCTTTTCACTAGCTACCTGCAGGAAGCTTGTCGAATTGGGTGAGGGAGTCCATGGGTTATGTTTTTGCAGTTGGTGGATGGGTGCAGGAGTCAAAGTGTTAAACACACACACACACACACACACACACATACACACACACATACACACACACACACACACACACACACACACACACATACACACACACACACACACACACACACACACACACACACACACACACACACACACACACAAACACACACACACACACATGTACCACATCAGTGTCATAAAATCATAAAATGTTTGAATTCCTCTTCCACGTACACCCACACCCAACTCACACAGGCATGCGCATTCAAAGTGGGAAGTCGCTGCCTCCACGCCGAAAACAATACATACATAAGGAGGAATGACCCAGTCGCTCTGGCAGTGTAATAAAGCAGGCCCACCAGAATTTAACCCACAAAAACGCACACAAGTATGGTAGAGGCTAAAAGCTTTACTTACATATACACACGTGTGAGCACACACACACACACACACACACACACACACACACACACACACACACACACACACACACACACACACACACACACACACACACACACACACACAACAAACAAACAAACAAAAAACGACACACACACACATGCCCACACACACACACACACACACACACCCCTTCACACACACACACACATACACATATACATACCCCACACACACACACCTTCACACACACACACACATACCCCCTCACACACACACCTTCACACACACACACACTTCACACACACACACACATACACATACACATACCCCACACACACACACCTTCACACACACACACACACACATACCCTCACACACACACCTTCACACACACACACCTTCACACACACACACACACACACACACACACACACACACACACATATGACAAGGATCGATCTGAATCAATCTCTTCCTAGAAAAAAGCAGAGGGGTGTATGTGTGTGTGTGTGTGTGTGGGGGGGGGGGGGGGTTGGAGTAGGGAAAGAGACTAAAGAAGCAGCTCTCCCAGGCCATAACTGACAGAGGCTCTGAAAGATCCATGGCTGCTTGTGTGTGTGTGTGTGTGTGTGTGTGTGTGTGTGTGTGTGTGTGTGTGAAGGTGTGCGTGTGTGTGGTGTGTGTGCGTTGTGTGTGCGTGTGTGTGTGTGTGTGTATGTGTGTGTGTGTGTGTGTGTGTGTGTGTGTGTGTGTGTGTTGAAGGTGTGTGTGTGTGTGTATTAAGGTGGTGTGTGTGTATGTGTGTGTGTGTTTGTGTGTATGTGTGTGTGTGTGTAAAGATGTGTGTGTGTGCACGCGTGTGTGTGTGGTTGTGTGTGTGTTTGTGTGTGTGTGCATACGTGTGTGTGGTTGTGTGTGTGTGTATGTGTCTGTATGTGTGTGTGCACGCGTGTGTGTGTATGTGCACGCGTGTGTATGTGTATAAAAGTGTGTGTGTGTGTGTGTCTGTCTGTCTGTCAGTGTCGTTGTCTGTGTGTGTGCCTGTGTGTGTGTCTCTGTGTGTGTCTGTGTCTGTATACGTGTATTCCTTTTCAGTAATGCGGACAGCGCTCTTTTCTCTCTTCTTTCGTTCTGTGTTGTGTGTGTCCATTGGCTTTGTAAAAAAACCAAAAGGAGTGTGGGAGAGAATAAGTAATGTGGAGAGAGGGAGAGGAGGAAATAGAAAGGAGGTAAAAAGAATACGAATGGAGAGAGAGAGAGAAAGAGACAGACAGACAGACAGACAGAGAATGAGAGAGAGAAAGACAGACAGAGAGAAAGAGAGAGAGAGAGAGAGAGAGAGAGACAGACAGACAGACAGAGACAGAGAAAGAGAGAGAGAGAACGAGTATGCGTACGTTCATAAGTATATGGAAGCGCACATTTTTTAACTCATGTAAATAATTTCATTGGGGAAAAGGACGTAGAATGGGGTACGACTTTTTTCTGAGCCTGACTGAGCAGAAATCCCGAGCGAGATTGAAACTTTGGAGGTAATCACTCCGACTCTCTCTCCCTTCGATTCTCACACGGGGCTGTCTACCCTCGCCCAGCAATCAACATATTAAGCAAAGTGGTCACGGCGGCCAAAACTTTCTGCTTACATGATGAGTAAAACCACACCCATTAAATGGCAGCAAATGTACCGGCTGTGAATGGGATACCTGAGTCTGTTCAGGACTAGTAAAGGTAAAGCACCGAGGGTAGGAGCTGGGCACTGCTGTCATAGAGCTGTCCTGATGAAGCATTGCCGTCTCCAGCACCTGATTGCGCCATAATGTCAAGGTTATGGGACAACCTGTACACTTTGAACAATACAAGTACGAAAAGGAACCAGAAAAAAACACGAAAGAAGAATACGAACGTGAATTTAATACAACAAAACAAGACAGGCGCAAATTTTCGGCCAACTGGCCTTTGTCAAGCGTAAGATTACAAACAAACAAACACTAGATACAAAAAAATATTAAACATTAAATACAAAAATATATACAGTACGGTTGATGATCGGCACGGACAAACGGTGGGCAGTGGGCCTACATAAAGTTTGATATGGACAGCAAATAGTCGGAGAAATTGACTCACAGTCTTGTTTCACCAGTTTTCGTATGCGTTACCTAATTTCCACCACCTGTTTGTTTTAACAACAACAATAATAATAGTAATAATGATAAATAACAACAATAATAATAATAATAATTACAGTGTATATGAAGCGCCAAATTTTGACAATTTAAATCAAAGCCCACCCACACACCAGACGTATGCATACGATCAACGCATACCATCTTATAACACGCCCACACGCTAAACATACACACACACACACACACACACACACACACACACACACACACACACACACACACACACACATACATACACACACACATACACACACACACACACACAGAGTTACACACACACAGAGTTACACACACACACACACACACACACACACACACACACACACACACACACACACACACACACACACACACACACACACACACACACACACTGATGGAAAGAGGCAGTTGCAGAATTCGTTGTCGGGAAAAGCGGTGGATTTTTAAACAGGATTAAAAAGCAAAAAGGGAAGGTAATAGACGAAGGGAGAATGGAAGTTTATTCCGGACAATGGTTCCGAAATAGCAAAAGAACGCTGGCTAGCAGTTGATAGTTTAAATCTTGGAACCTGAAGGGAAAGAGTAGCTGAAGCTGAGCTCAAAGTGTCAGTTGGCGTATAAATATTGATGTCACAAAGGTATGATGGAGTAGACTGATGAATAGATTTGTAACACATGGTATCCAGCATATATTCAATTCTGTTCAAATCAGGAAACCAGTGTAGAGAGCACAGGAGAGGACTGACATGATCGAACTTTTTCTTTCTGAGGACAAGACGAGCAGCTATGTTTTATATGCTTTGCAGAGGAGAGAAGAAGCTGGCAGTCCATAAAGGAGAGCGTTACAATTAACAAGAACCCCAAGGGTGCGGATGGGACCCAGAACACCAATGCCTCGCCACTCTCCGGACAATCACCTCCCAAGCTCCCGACCCCACTCGATAGTCATTTTATTAAGCACAGGGTCTGTCCATGCATTGCATGGCCCACTGGGACCCGGTCCAGACATACAAACGGAATGGAAAGGTGGGGAGATGACAAAGCCCGGGACATAGCCACACAACGCGCACCAAACAGGTCCAGTCCAGCCACGTGACTAAGGGAGAACGAAAGAGCCCTCTCTCACCCTACTCTGGGTCCTCATCTCTCTTTCGGGCAGTCTGCCCTGCCACCATAGCTGCCAGCTCCTTCCCCCTTACTATACTCTCGGCAGTTAGCATCGGAAGTTCCCAACGTTGTCTTACTTCAACCGCAGGGGATGTGTGAACAGCCGCAAAAGTAGCCAGGCATGATGCTCCAGACACAGTCCATTTTGCTGTTCAGCAAGGTCTGACGTGCCCCGAAAGGGATCCCAAGTTTGCCGTCTTTCCGAGCAGCCAGCAAGTCTTTCCCTACGGTCATCAGGCCTGATTTCCTAAAGTTAGCGGGCAAGCCACAAGCCAAAGTTAACAAGAAACACAACGAGGGTGCAGATGGGACCTAGAGCACCAACGCCTCGTCACTCTCTGGATAATCACCTCCAAGCTCTCGACGCCACTCGGTAGTCATTTCATCAAGCATGGCCCATTCGGACCCAGTCATCAGTTACCTTGTTTACAAACCGAATGGCAAGGTCGGGAGATGACAAACCCCGGGACATAGCCACACAACGCGCACGAACCAGGTCCAGCCCAGCCACCATCAAGACTAGACAAATTAAGAGATATCACAAGCTTAGATCAGCCTCAGTTGTGAGATATTTTCGATTGTAACCAATGCGCCGAATCTGATAGTAGCATGATTGGCAGGTCTGCGTTTGAAATTTCTGTACTGAAAGAGTGTTGTCCAGGATCACACTTACGTTCCTGACAGAATCAGAAAGAAGGATGACGTCATCTTGCTGGATGGTATTCAGTGTAATAGAGGCAAGGTTTTTTTGTTTTTGTTTTTTTGTTTTGTTTTTTGTGCCTCCGAGCATGGCTTCAGTTTAATCACCATTTAACTATTTAATTGTAGTTTAACTGTAGTTTATCAATGTAGCAGCTTGGTGTTCCTGAGATAACACAAGTAGTATTTTCAGGGATGGTGTTATTCTGAACTTGTAAGCCATCTGCGTAACAAAGGGTGTTTCACGTCATGCTGGTTGATGATGTTAGCCAGGGGTGAAGTATAAAGAGTGAATAGGGACAGGCCCTAGCACAGAACTCTGAGGAATTCTGCAGGAAAGCCTGACTGAATCAGATGACTTCCGGTGATGAGAAATGAATGAAAGCGATCAGAGAAATAGGAGAATCAAGGAAAAAGCAGTACCGTGGATTCCAAGAGTTTATTCAAGACGAAAGAGAAGGATGGTGTGGTCAGTGGTATCAAATGTAGCAGACAAATCGAGAGTGTTACTAGAAAATTTGACCAGCTTCAGAAGCAAAAAGAAGTTAATTGATTATGTGAACAAGAGCTGCAACTTGCCGTTCGGTTTGTAAACATGAGCAAGTACTGTGGTTTGCTTGATGGACAGACTGCAGGGTGGTGGAGATGATTTAAGTAGAATGGCTCGTTCAGTTGTTTTAGTACCACTTTTTCAAGGACCTTGGAGAGAAATGGACGATTTGATACAGGTCTATAATTCTTCAGATTACTGAGATCGAGATTATTTTCTTGAGAAGTGGTTGGATGAGAGCAGTTTTGAAAGCAGAATGGAAGACTCCTGAGACCAATTAAGAATTGACGATGGAGGTGATTGATAGAAGTTACTGGTAAATTTGTGAAAAGAGGGAGGCCGAAATTGGGTCAAGTTCGCAAGATTTGAAACACATTTCTTTGAGGGTTGTTAAGATCTCAGTCATAGATACTGAATGGAAAGAGAGGAAATGAGTACCAATATATAGAGGGCTAGAAGTATTGTTTACAAGCATATGTCCACAAACATACCTGGCGCTTTGTTTACGCCTACATAGCTATGTGCAGTTTTCTTTTATGTGTATTTGCTGACGCATGCACACACACACACACGCACACGCACGCAAACACACGTGTGTACACACACACACACACACACACACACACACACACACACACACACACACACACACACACACACACACACACACACACACACACTCACACAGAGACAGAGACAGAGAGAGAGAGAAGGGGGGGGAGTGATGGTATAGAATACAACTACTTGTGTTTGGTTTAGAGACGAGCAACGATAAGTATGTTATTCTTTTTAACTGTCAGACCTAAATGGCTTACTTGAAACTGTCGGACAAACTTAACTTGAAACGCAGTCACGTCTGATGCCCGTATATCTACGCTTGTACGTACGGGTGGTATTGGTGGTGTTGGTGGTGGTAGTGATAGCGGCGGTGCTAGTGTATAAGGAACTCAAAACTCAACAAAACATAATTCATAGCACACTTATTTTCCCTAAGAACCCAAAATAATGGCCCTAAGACAAACTGGTTGTAATAAATTGATAGAGCTGTCATTGATTTCAACAGTTACTGATTTCAACGGTTTATGATTTCACATTTTACCATTTCCTCCTCCTTCTCCTCATCATCATCATCACAATCATCATCATCGCCATTGTCATTATCAATGAGAATATAGACGTATGAGAAACTAAGAATTCTGCAGCTTTTCCAAATGCGGAAAATCATAGACATAGTAAGCACCGCGTATTTGTAAACTGTCTTCTTTGAGTAAGTCATTTGGATTTAGCATAATGGATTTCGAGCAATCGATTGTTTACAATCTCGCCTTTCAAATCTCATTCTATTGTCGAGGAATCGAAGTTTATCTTCAGTGATACCATAGACTGTATATTTTCTAACTTCTGTTGGAATGCTTGTGTGTCTGCTTCTTTCAATTTGTAGGCCATGTGTGCTGTCTCGAAGCTGGGGGGAAATACATCTTGGATAAAACATCTGGAGGAACACATGGCAAGATTCCTGCTTCTTCCGCTCCTCTCCAAACTCCCTTCTGCCCCCTCCTCCGCCCCCAGTCCATTTCCCCATCGCTCGTACGAGTTGGAGTAGAAGTTAATTTGAAGGAGTTGTGGTCCTTGCAACGTTCTCGCATCAGACACAACATAAAGGGCACAGAACAACAAATGGTCATCTTGCAGACCAATACAATAACTCACTTACAACTATCTATCATGCAGAGAATGCATATGACGGTGACCAAGCTGGCTTTCAATAATACAAGTAACAGAAATGATGTGATAACTGACGTCAAGTTAGTCTCTTTGGTCAAGTCAAGCTAAGATACAATACTCATCATGTCGTCTATAACTTGTACAATCTAGATTCTGGACGACATGGATCACTGCTTGAACAAGCAGACGATAGGCCCAGTAGCAAAATTAACGTATATCACTTTCCATACAAAATTAATGTATATCATTCTCAACACAAAATTGATGTATATCATTTTCCACAGAATATTTGAAGTGGATGAGGCTCGACTGTGTTGTCCCAGTCTTCACAATGAGCCCCTAGCACGCTCAACTCTGGGTACGAACCGGTTGGAACCAGAAAATCTGACAATGATTTCTGAAGGGACTGATATGATGGGGATTCGAACCCACAATCTTCCAGTCGGTAATCTTTTGCGCTAACCACTACACCTCAGTGACTGGATTGTAAAAGATCTTTGGTTTCTAGACGAAACGGCCATGCAAGTAGAGCCTGATTATATAGCTGAACGCTTTGAGAAGTTATGAATGTCTGCCTCCCTGGCGCCTTACTCATGACATAAACTACACAGTGTTAACTTGCTGTGTTTGGTTTTATGCCTCTGACTGATGATGGATCAACCTTCTATACGTTATAACTATTTGTGGGCATACATTTTATACTACAGCAAACTCAGACTTTTCATCTCATATTTCGAACTCTAACGTTTTCTGATATAGAAATTTCAACTTTTGATTTTTACACAACAAATTTCGAGTTTATAAATTTTGTTAGCGCATGTTTGTGTGTGTGTGTGTGTGTGTGTGTGTGTGTGTGTGTGTGTGTGTGTGTGTGTGTGTGTGTGTGTGTGTGTGTGTGTGTGTGTGTGTGTGTGTGTGTGTGTGTGTGTGCGTGCGTGTGTATGTGTGTGTGTATGTACATGCGCGTGCGCGCGCGCGCGTGTGTGGGTGTGTGTTGGTCTGTGTTTGTATGTGTTTCGTGCGTGTGTTTGTTTAATTTTGTGTGTGTGTGTGTATGTGCATGTGTACGTGTGAGTGTGTGTGCAAATGCATGTGTGTGTCCGTGTGTGTGCTTTTCATCTTTGCTGAATGCAGATTGGTCACAGCACGCTAGCAATCACAGTAAAGCTACACAAATTATGAAATGCATAGGGCCTACGTATTCACTGCCTTCAGACATGATAACCAAGTCAACTGTTCGCAGAATACCGTCCGCTCTTCGGAAATGCAGTGACCAGTCTCCACTAAACAGCATTGGCTGGTCACATGGCGCTAGTCAAACTTAGTTTATGATGTGAGGTTATTTCTGTTTTGTGTTGTATACTGCTATTATGCACACGTCCCAAGGTCCTGCCTGACGCACAAAGTACTCAGTATTCATTTTCATATTACATTGATCACAGCCCCGCTGACCACCTGTGTGATCAAGGCTGAATTCCGTTGAGAAATGCGAAATCCTCCTCCATCTCCTCCTTCCCCGCCCCATTATCATCGTCATCGTTGTCATCGTCGTCATCATCATCATCATCATCATTATCCGTCATCATCATTCGTCATCATCCGTCGTCTTAGTCGTCGTCATCGTTGTCGTCGTCTCGTCGTCATCATCATCATCATCAATACCAACAACAACAAACAATAATTACAGCAACAGTGACAACAACAACAACAATAATAACAACGACAACGACAACAACAATATCAATAACAAGAACTGCAACAACTTGTTTTTACTGATGATGATCACACTCACTGAGAGAATGTGGACAGAAGGTAAAAGCATGCAAAGAGAACGAATGTGCAGTCAGTACGTATGATCCCAAGAGACGTGCTTGTGTATACCGTACCTGTGTACATCATCGAGTGCATCAATACATGCAGACCTACACGTGTATTTGTGAAATCTATTATTAGCACACAGTCTACAGTACTGAGTCATAGACTACGTGCTAGCTCCTTAACACTAGTGACTCGCAGACTTCCGCATGCGTTGTGTCGATGTTTTCCCTGCATGTCTTGAAGGGGCAGGATACCAAAATATTAAGATAATACAGAGATGAGGAATTCGGTCATTGTTTACGTACCTATGTCTAGGGCGCATCCACTAAACAGACCATGACAGAAAGCTCAAAATTTACTGTATGATAAGACAGCCATCTGATAACAAAATCTATTGATGATCTCATTATCAGCTGTCCTACGCTGAAAGGATGCCTGTAAGTGTGGTCAGCAAGTGCGTTTTCTGGCGGTGGCGTTCTCTAACTTAGCAGTGTTTGCTACAGGACGTCAAGTTATCGTGGATTCAAAAGCAGCTTGTGAGCAACAGGAAACTGTCGGTGCAACAGTACAATTGACACGCTGCTGAGCTAGTTTACAATGAGGCCACACCCATGACCGGCAATTGTGTTTTTTGTCTCGCGTAACTATATGCTAAAAATCTGACAGACAGAATACCACAGTAACCGACACAGTGCCAGAGTTATTGACAATTTGTTGCCTAGTTCTGAAAAGTGGACACAACAGAACTCCACAAAGAAGATATATGTTGCTGATGTATAAAAGACATACATGAATGATGGTCTACTCTAAAGAAGTTAAACATGAAACCTTAAACCAACACAGAGACCAGACACAGGGGTTCTCCTTTACTCTGCTCTTCCTTTGTCTTGCCCTCTTTCAGCCAAGTTATTCTGAGCTCTTCTCTTCCTTCGCTCTGCTCTTCTTTAATCCTGCTCTTCGTTAGCCCTGCTGTTCTCAGCTCTACTCTTGTTTGGCACTGCCCTCATTCAGCCCTGATCTTCTCAGCCATACTCTTTCTTGGTCCTGCTCTCCTTCAGCCTTACTCTTCTTTAGCCTTGCTCTTCTTTATCCCTGGTCTTCTTTATCCCTGGTCTTCTTTAGCCTTGCTCTTCTTTAGCCCTGGTCTTCTTCAGCCCTGGGCTTCTTTAGCCCTGGTCTTCTTTAGCCCTGGTCTTCTTTAGCCCTGGTCTTCTTTAGCCTGGTCTTCTTTAGCCCTGCTCTTCTTTAGCCTGCTCTTCTTTAGCCCTGGTCTTCTTTAGCCCTGCTCTTCTTTAGCCCTGCTCTTCTTTAACCCTGTTCTTCTTTAGCCCTGCTCTTCTTTAGCCCTGCTCTTCTTTAGCCCTGCTCTTCTTTAGCCTGGTCTTTAGGCCTGCTCTTCTTTAACCCTGCTCTTCTTTAACCCTGCTCTTCTTTAGCCCTGCTCTGTTTCAGCCCTATTGTTGTCTAGCCCTGGTCTTTAGCCTGCATTACTTCAGTCCTACTGTACTTCAGCCCTGCTCTTCTTTAACCCTGGTCTTCGTCAGCCTCGCTCTCCTTTACTCCTGGTCTTCTTCAGCCTCGCTCTCCTTTACTCCTGGTCTTTTTCAGCGCTGCTCTCCTTTACTCCTGGTCTTTTTCAGCGCTGCTCTCCTTAAGCTGTGGTAAAGCCATAGGCCACGAAGTTAACTGCATATAGTGTGAGTCAAGCCATAGACGTGCATGGCGTTTACATCACAGGAGAAAATGGAATCCAGGGAATGGAAGTCTGAGATATTCGTATTACTGAGTGAAGTCTTGGTTCATTTGTCCTTCTTTACTGGGCAGAATTCTGCCAATACCTGCTCTGAAGTAGATATTTTAATGCTTTCTGGTACAAACCGAAATTCTAGCCAGTGTTATCTTACAGGAATAAACAAACAAACAAACAAACAAAAGGATTCTTCTTCTTGTGTACACTGAGAGATGAGATTCGATTTTGTAGTGCAAAGCTAAAATCGCCTTTCCGGGAAATCAAGTAATAAGTCTCTGTGAAACCACGCACCATAACAAAATCTACACTGCAGTCAAATTATTTGATGGAGTTTGGCAATACATGGCACACAATCCACTAAGTTCCTACATGACAATTATCCATTTGATGCTGAACCTGAGTGATCTTTATATTTGGTACAGACACCCAGTTCATCACTCCATTGACAGCTCCCATTCACCATCATATCTAATACGTATGGTGCGAAATTAACTCAGATGAGATATAAAATAAAATGGGTGGCGTAGCACTGCGGCGACGCGCTCTCAACGAGATGGGCAGGCCGAGTTTCACATGGTAAAATCTATTGAGACAAAAAGAAATGAATATGAATACGAATATGAAAACGGAGTGTTTGGTTGGTACTAAAAACAAATGAGCAGTTTGGTTGTTACCAGAAACAAATGAGCTCTTCTTCCAAGTACAAAGTAGAATCTGGAATTCTATGTTGTCCAAGTACATTACACTGAGTGACCACTTACTAGAGAAGACTCTTCTGCACTGCTGTACAATATTTTAATGGAGTTCATTAGTGCTTCATAGGAACCCCCCCCCCCCCACCACATCCCCTACTGACGACAGTCCTTGTCCAAGAACAAGTGTCTATCAGACTTACTCACCAGAGAAGACTTGTCTGCACTGATCATTAATGGAGTTCAGTGGTGCATTAGCATACATCCCACACAGTCCTCTACTGACGACAACAGTCTGTTGTATGTCAAGCCTGGCTGAATGACTGTTCCCTCCTGTACATAAACTGCCAGCACAAGTGTGTAGCCATGAACCGACGACACCTACAATCTTGACATGAAGTTATCCAAACATGGAAGTCGCAAAGTGAAAGTGAGAAATAATCATAAGAACATACCATGTCTTAACATCCCAGATATTTTTCACAATGCTACCATTACTGATTAAGATGAAAACATCATGGGTGTTCAACTATCGTTTAAAGCCTGTAGGGCAGGGCTGTGCCCTACACAATTTTCTTTCCTGGTGTCAAACGAGATGCACATACCTGCCGTACTGGTAAAGACATTGTAACAACACACTCCACAACGTTAGATAATACGTGACTGTGATCCCAGCCCTTCAGACTTTGCTAAACTGAATTCTGAGTCCAGCAATAATAAGAAGTCTGGAATGATGGGGTACAAAGTGAAACTCTTCCAGCTGTGCTTATCACACTGCCAGGGTGACTGGTGAGAAACGCAAAAGGACAGGTGCAAGCTGGTTCAAGTTAGATACAGGTTGGCCAGCCTGGGAGCACAACTAGATTACAACATACTATGATGAAAGTCAGCCGAGATGTGGTTTCTAAGAGGAAAGTTGAGAGTTCCATGGACAGCAAAGAAAACAAACGAGACAGTCTTGATGGTGGTAGACACAAGAAGATCATTCATAAGGAAGATTAGGAAAAGACAGGCAACATTTATTGGCCATTTTATGAGGAAAGGGGAATAAGAGCACCTGGTCACAACAGGAGAGCTGGAGGGAAAGACAGCACCGGGTAGACCCAGGGAAAAAATATTGGCCGGACTTGCAGAGTGGTTGAGGACAGAGAGGATGGAAGATGTGCTTGCGACAACAAGGGATAGATGCATATGGAGGTCCATGATCGCCAACGCCATGTGGCAGGACACTTGATGACGATGATGGTGATGAAAGTGAATTCTCCTGCACATGCTGTCAGTATTATGATACTCCACGACCAGTTTATAAAATCAGTAAGCTGACAGAAAAAAGCAAGTCCATCTGAGCAGTGACTGTAACGTAACCAAAACACATAGACGTGGATACAGCCAAGTTTCTCTAAACTGGAAATCCGTTTATTTTCAAGAGGTCTATATCATACAATTCTGCAATAGGTTTCCGTGTAACCTCCATCCAGATCCGTCAACAATGATCACAGTGATAGTAGACTGCCTGAACTGATGCAAAGTCATACGCACAGGTGAGGTATTGGAACTGAAAGGGACAGGGACGTAGGCTCACATCCATACATGTCCTGTCCAAGTGTAAAGTTAGAGAATGTGACCATGTCTTTACATTAAAACCTAATGTGACCAAAATGATTACGTGATGAATAACTCGGAGGATAAAGTTTATGTGGCTCCTGGGATCGAAGCCGAGTTATCAGACCTTGAGTTAGAAGCTCAATATACAGAGCAAGCCAACCTGTACAGCGAGAACGTGACTTCAAAAGGCGTCTGTACAGAGGAAGGAATTATAACTAATATAATATGATCACGACGTTCGTTCAGTTCAATTGGTGTTGATTATAGCCCATCCGACCACTAAAGCTATATCAGAGGTAGTGTAAGATTCGTTGGTTGATTGGTTCGTTCGTTGGTTGGTTGAGGTTTAAAGTCCTGCTACATATTGTGAATACTATATTATGTACTGGCATGTAAAACTTGTATAAAAAGCTTAAAAAATATGACATTCTCAGACAACACATACATACAGACACACCCATAAAGTACCACACTCCACTAAACACACAATTCTATCACAATTTGAGTGTGACTTCAACCCCCCCTCTCTCTTTCTTTGCCTCTCTCTCTCTCTTTGCCTGTCTCTCTCTCTTTGCCTATATATCTCTCTCTAAATATATGTATACATATATATATATATATAGTATATATATATATATATCTGTGTGTGTGTGTGTGTGTGTGTGTGTGCGCGCGTGTGTGTGTGTGCGCGCGTGTGTGTTTGTGTATCGTAGAAACTATTTTGGAGCTGCAATCACTTCCTGAAGGCAGAAAATAGCAGGTGGTCAGGTTTACTGAGTGACTGTGCACCGTATGAATTGGTTCAAATTAAGACATTCCTGTGCCAAGTCTCTGGCCTGATCATGAGTGGAAAGGCTGCATCACTCTCAGAGTATAGGTTCTCCTAATTCATTTTCATGCCTTGCTACCTGCATGTAATGCTGCAGGTAACACCACCATCTTTCATGGGGATGGCTGGGTTTGCTGCTGAATGTGTCTAAAATAGATCTTAATGTTTAAAAATGTATATAAACATTTACTTGCTATGGCTGCCTGTTGACATAAGCCTAAATTTGCACGGATGTTTACATAGATCTAACTATACCTGAGCGTTTATACAAAGCTGTACCTTACAAAGAGCTAGGTTCGCTACCTTATTGCAAGCATTTCTGCACGTACTTGTTGATTCTAATCATCATGTAATTACTGAATCTAACATTATTCATGCTGGTGAATGAATATCTAACAATCTATCACAGCTTGTATGCAATTGTTATCTACTTATATATGCAACGTATAACTAACAATACCACCAACTGACCAAATAACACCAAGCAGGTGTAAACAATGAAAGGTATGATTACGTACGAGATAATATGCTACTACCTAGTCAAAGAGCTGTCTGAAAACCTACCACCTGCCT
>CM060305.1:104894250-104896750 GCA_030674185.1 Monoplex corrugatus
ATGGCATTAATAGTTCCTTTCCCTTCGACAAAGCGACATTGTTCTTTTACTATTTCTCTTTTGATTCTGTTCCTTGTCCTCATCATGATTAATTTTAATAGAATCTTTGTTACATTACTCATCAAGCCGATTGTACGATGGAGTTTGCATTCTATAGCGCCTGCTTTCTTTGCAAGTGCAATGAAAGTTGATTTTGGCACATATTTAGGGATTTTTCCATTGTCATAAATTTCATTTAAGAGAAGTGATTTTTTTTCAATACCAAATTCATCTAGAACCTAAGTCATTTCTGCAGTAACATTATCTGGTCCTAGGGCTTTTCCTGGTTTCATCTTTTTCAAAGCTGGCTAACTTCATCTTTCATTAAGGGTAGTCCTTCAACGTTCTTTCTTATAACGTGTTCTTCCTTTCTGTCATTGTTAAAAAGGTCTTTAATGTACTCTCCCCATCTATGTAATATTTTGACTTTTTCCATAACAATTGTACCATCTTTTGATTTTAAGCAACCAATTGATGTGCACGTCTTTTTCCTGTGGGCAATTTCGTCAATGTTTCTGTACAGAAACTGAGGATCTGTTCTCTGACGGTTTTCTATTTCTTTGCACTTTGTTTTCTAGCCAAGATTCCTTAGCTTCATTGCACCTATTCCTAATTTCCTTTTTGTATCCTCCTCTTTTGTATCCTTCTCCATTCTTCCATCAAGCCTAACATTTTTTTGTGTGATTCTCTTGAGCACGACATGAGCTGTGTGCTTGTTGCTGTTCATGTCTTACAATTTGTGTAATATAATTATGATGTAATAAACATCTGTTTAAAGATATCGTTGTGAACCAGACATTTGCTGCTACCGTCACAGCTGAGGCTGCTCCACATACACCCATACAGTGAATAATGCAGATCTAAACACTGACAGATAATTATCTCTTTTTCCCTTATTGGTCCCAGGTCAACTCATACCAGGCGACAAAGACACACACACACACACACACACACACACACACACACACACACACACACACACACACACACACACACACACACACACACACACACACTCATACACATGCGCGCACATGCGCGTCACGAGTGATTCAGAGTAGACAGCCTCTAGTGTTAAACTGAAGTTTAAGGAAAAGGTACACACTTATCTGCCTTGATTCCAAAGAAATAAAAAAAAACCTGCTGGTTTGTGTAACAAATGTCAGTGCAGACAGGTGGTGACTGAGGTTGTGTTCACACACACACACACACACACACACACACACACACACACACACACACACACACACACACACACACACACACACACACACACACACATACACACACACGCACACATGCACGCACATGCACGCGTGCTCACACACACACACAAACACACGCACACACACACACACACACACGCACACACACACACACTGCAGTGTGTTGATACAATTAAAAGGCCTTCCGTCTGACTCACACACTGACAGAGACAAGAGACAACACACAATACCTCTCTTTCGCTTCACGCTGTTCTTTTTCAGCCCTGCTCTTACGCTAAAGGTCATCAAGTCCTGCATCTGGAGTCATCGAGTCCTGCATCTGGAGTGGCTGAAGCCAACAGCTGTGTCAAATGTATGTGTCATAGAAGAACCTGGAGTCCAGGAGATTCTGACACTTTCCTGGCGCAATTGAACCTTGGTATTTATCATCTTTAGAAATAAAGATATGGCGATTGTATTAAAACGCCAAATGTACAACGCATGCATAACGCCGACTGTGGCATATGGAGCCGAAACATGGAACCTGACGAAACGTCAGCTCCTAAAACTGCGAAACATGCAAAGGGCCCATGAACGGATCATGATGGGAATCACCAGCAACGACCGGAAAACGGCGGCATGGGTAAGAGGAAAAACGAAGGTCCATGACATAATAGACACAGTTTGTGAACAAAGGTAGAACTGGCCTGGTCAAGTCATTAGGAGATCTGACAACAGATGGACCACCAAAGTGACACACTGGATCCCTCGAAGCCAAAAAAGGAACAGAGGTCGCCAGAGAACCAGATGGCAAGATGATCTTGAACAATTCGACAGACAATGGACCAGAACAGCAGTTTACCGGCAGCAGTGGCGTGCGATGAGGAACGCTTATGTCTAACAACGGACCGAAACAAGCTGAGAGAAAGAGAGAGAGAGAGAGAGAGAGAGAGAGAGAGAGAGAGAGAGAGAGAGAGAGAGAGAGAGAGAGAGAGAAATTTATCATGAAGCTTTTCATAAGACAAAGGGATTTCATTTTCAGCTGGATATGTTCTTGTGCTGAATGAAATTTTATTTTTTCTTAGGAAACTGTGCAAACTGAAATCTGGGGCAGCATTTTGTCCTTGCACAAAGTGAAATGATCTTTCCTCATTCTTAAGTCACAATCATAGTAGTGTTACACTGCTGCCTAACCCTTTCTGTTGACGTTAGCTGCGGTTTAGTGCCCAAAAGGGAATGGACAGAGGAAGTATCTG
>CM060305.1:104904250-104909250 GCA_030674185.1 Monoplex corrugatus
AAGAGTGATAGCACTCAGATAACAGCGGTAAAATTGGCCTTGGTGGTCTGGTATGTTGGAAGGTAAGAACCTGCTTCAAGGCACTAAAAATCCGTTCCACAGAGGCATCCCAAAATGCGTTTTCAAAAACAAAAAGTAGGTTTTTCACTTTATTTACTGACTGGCCCTTATGCCATCGGCATGCATGGCAGCAACAAAGGTTTTCCGCTCTTGCCTGTTTTGAGCCAGCCTCTGTAGAATACCACTCGTGTGTTTCAGGGCGTTAATGTCTCCTGCTATTGCTTGTCGTCAGGAGTTCCTTGGTATACCTCTCTCAGTCTTCTCTCCAGTGTCCCATGATGGACAGCCCCGATGATGTCTGATTCTCTTCGTCTTTTCAGGATGATCATGCCTATATTCTCTTGACTGCACCAGGCGAGTAGTTGTTGTTTGGAGACTGTACTGTGCCAGAAGATTCGCATGATTCTTTAGAGGTTCTTGGAGCGGAAGGCGAATATCTGATAGCTTGGTAAGGTCGTTCTCTGTCATTCTCCAGCAATCTGAGCCGTAAAGGATGATGGAAAGGACATAACTCTGGTACAGTCTCGGCTTGGTGTTCATGCTGTACTGGGGGGACCGCCATATCTTGTTCAGTATTCTGGAGGCGTTTCTGGCTCAGTTGACATAGTTCTTGATATCACTCCATGCTCCTCCCTTGTGTGTGAAATGCTGTTTAGGTATGTGAACTTTTCAGGTGTGGGAAGGTCTGTTCCATCATCTTGAAAGGGACAGGACTTTGGGATGATCAGTGTCATTACCTGTTTTCATCTCTCAGTCGATGGCCATATTGAAGAGGAGCGCTGACATTACATATCCCTCCATATCTTACTCCTGTCTCTACTTCCAAGTTGTATGTTCTGATTCCTACTATACAAGTGAAGTTGGCATAAAAGCTATTGATGGGAATGAAGAATTGATATAGAAGCCCACATGCTAAGAGTGTAGCCATAGACTGTTCCTGAACGTGCTTTCAAAGTTGATGTTGAGCTGTCTGCCGCTCTGTGCATTGTCCGATGATTTTTAGCATGGATAATGTTTGGTTAATAGCCTACTTCTTCTTCCTTCACGGAAACCTGCTTGTTCCCCATCCCCCTTAGTTGTTTGTCTACCGCGTCTGAGATTTGTTGAAGGCTGATTTTTGCGAGGATTTTACTTGGAATAGACAACAGGGTGTTTCCAACCAGTTACTGCACTTACTCAGGTCGCCTTTCTTCGGAATCTTCAGATGGTGTCTTTTGTCCAGTCATTTGATATTTTCCTTCTGTACCATAAAACTGAAAATATTATTCTGGCTGCTATTTCTGCGTCAGTCTGTAACAACTCTGCGCTGGTGTTGTCCTGTCCAGAGTCTTTTCCATTCCTGAGCTATCTGATAGCTAAAGTTATTTCTTTCTTCCCTGGTGGTGTGATGTCAGTATCATGGTCTGTCTCTGCTTCTTGTATCTTAGCTTCTTTGTTGGTAGTGGTCTGTTCAACATTTCATTGAAGTGCTCAGTCAGTCTAACTTCCTGTTCTGCTTCTGATATAAGATGTCTTCTTTGTTTGTCTTTGGTCGTTGCAATGGTGCTTCCGTAATACTTACTACAGGTTATCTTAGTAATCTTATAAACTTTCATTTGTTGTCGTTTGCTGGCTGCATTTTCTGCTAGACTTGTAATGCTGTTCATATACACCCACATGTCTATTGTTGCCGTCATCTTCACTCTTTGATTGGCTGCTTGGTGTCGTATTTTGTACCTCTCTTTCAGTCTCTTTGACTTGGTGTCGTATTTTGTACATCTCTTTCAGTCTCTTAGACTTAGTGTCGTATTTTGTACATCTCTTTCAGTCTCTTTGACTTGGTGTCGTATTTTGTACATCTCTTTCAGTCTCTTTGACTTGGTGTCGTATTTTGTACATCTCTTTCGGTCTCTTTGACTTGGCCTCTTGAGGTTTTCATTCAGGAGTCTTCCCAGTTTTCAATAGTTTGTCACGTGTCTGTTGTAATCCACTCTTTTCTGTTCTTCTGCTTTGTTCCTAGACAAGCTTCGCTGGTTTGGAATTAACCTTTTGACTCCCACACCCTATCCACCAACAGCAAACACTTAAGTCTTTGACTCTCTCATCCTATCCACCAGCTTCCTGCAGGAAGCTGGTGGATAGGGTAAGGGAATTAAAGGGTTAAGTTTTTGCTTTGCTAGCCTGGTTGACTATGCAGGATGCTGGTGGACAGGGTTCGGGAGTCAAAGGGTTAAACTGTTTTCAATTGTTCTTATTTAGTGTTGACTTCGTCTGGGTCTGGGTCTTCAGTATCTGCCAGAACAGGGAACTTCAGCCATATGACAGACTCGTTCTTCTCTCAATGCTCACGCAGTTTCTTCACATCAAACAGTTGGTGTCTTGTTTTTGCTGCGTTTTGTTTTCCTCAGTTTCAATTTCAGTGTTGGTCTAACCAGATGGTGGCACAGCAGATATTTACTCCTCTCCTCACTCTTACATCCAGGACTGATAGTGTCCATGTGCTTTTTTTACTTTAATGCCCGAGGGGTTTTATTTTTCGTTTCTTTGTTTGTCAAACTTTTCAGTGTATTCTCAGTAGCGTTACAATAATCTACAACCAAAAGGTAGCGCGTAAAAACTTGAATGAAATAGAAGATTAAAACTTTAAAATGAACCGAACATTATTACAAATATGTTAAAGAGAACGTACAGAAAATTTTTGTAGAGTAGTCATCAACATTGAAATCGGATCTGACTGTTATCGGTGAAAAGATTACAAAAACATCCACGGCCACCCAGTAAGTAGCTGTAGGAATACTACTGAGGGGGAGCAAATCAGTCAACAGTGCACACCGCACTACCTGTTTCCTTTCCATTCTGTCACAAACTTCTGATATAAACTTCTTCTGGCTGTGGTTTGAAATGATCGGGAATGTGGTTGTTTTCAATGTTACACCAGGTTAAAGAGAAGGATAACATGTATCAGATGTTTAAAACACCCGTGTTTCTAATCTGCACGGTTTAACATTTACGTTTCCTAAATCAGGAACATCTGTTAGTAACATTCCTCACTGTAAGACTGTACTGCAGGTTACAAGAACACATAAACATGGGAGGACAGTAATAACAGGATATTACGTGTATATATACGGCTTCGATAGCACTTACATTATAAACAGCAAGTGGCACTGTAAGTAGTGTCTGAAAAGTGGCCTACTGTTCCTTTCAGGTACGTTGAGGACTTCCGGTGCAGACAAAGCAATGATAGAGTGGTTGATTATTTTGCCGACTGCAGAGTTAGGGTCATGTATTACAGCACATACCAGCCCCAACCTATTTCCCCTGTCATTTCTCTACGTACATGTTGCGTGTGTGCGTGCGCATGTGTATGAGTGTGGGGGGGGGGGAGAGAGCGAGAGAGACAGCGAGCAAGAGAGAGAGGAGGGAGAGAGACAGGGGGAGGGAGAGTGAGGGAGGGAGAGAGAGGAAGAGAGAGAGAGAGGGAGAGAGCAAGCGAGCGAGCGAGCGACAGAGAGAGAGAGAGGGGGGGGAGAGATAGAGAAGGAGAGAGAGAGAGGGAGAGAGCGGGAGAGAGAGCAAGAGAGAGAGAGGTATATGCGAGGAGCCTTTGCATTGATGTAGGTGCCGGCAAGGTGTTGAAGTTGTGGCTAACCTGAGTTCTATACAATTTACCACTGTCTGCCTTAGCACCCTGCCATCAGTGAAAGGAAAACTACTGAAGGGATGATCTTCAGCCTTCAGCAGTCGTCAGCTCCAAAAACACGTCAAGTTTTGAAGAAAGGTAGCGCTTCTGCTTACGAGCAACAGGAAACTAAAAGAACACAAACTCCTGCATACACGGCTTGAAAGTCACAATGAACGCTGACAATGAGAGACCAGAAATCAAATACAAATAGAACCAGATGTAAAGTAGGCCCACTCGCTCAAGGACACCTGGAGCAAAGCAGGAGACGTTTTCCACATCATTACATTCCTGTTTCTTTTTTGGGGGGAGAGGGGTGGTGTGGACACGTTATATAAACACCAACACATTTAAGAGATATTGTATTATACTCTCCTTGATAAAAACATGTGTTTCTGTTGTTTGTTTCGCAAATGTTATAAAACCACCTGTTATTAAAACGTGTGCTTGGTGATGGTGTTAACAAATCCACTTACACATCATTGTGATGACACATGAACTACCGTCTGTAACGTTCACACAATACCAAACCGCGGATCAGACCTCTGCCAGCAGTGAAAGTTTCAGTTCAGTTTTCCACTGTTCACCAGGACACTCAGCTGGTGTTATGCACTCCTTCCCCCACTGACTGACGGGTCCCTTCACTTCGTTGGGTGATAAACCATCCGACAGCCGTGTGTACCCTACCAACAGCATCAAAGACCAGCTAACCGTTATCTGGCCCTGGAGAGAGGTCTGGTCCACAGACTTCAAAAGAAAAGGCGTCTGAATGGTGTTGTCGCACTGACGGTGTGTCTGGGTTCAATACAACACCAGCAGTACAAGTCACGTTGCAGCCCTCAGCCTGCTGACTCACCTGTACACCAACTACTGTACACTGCCAAGCGACGTGACGGACAACCAGTTAAAATTCAACATGCCAAAAGGAGGGCCAGGGAGGGATAACACTGGATGAAAGGGTGGAGGAGATGTATCAGAAAAAAAACCCAAGATAGTCTGTGTCTCTGAACACTCCGAAAACCTCTTCGTTTCGGAAGGTCAGTGGAAAGACAAGTAACATGACGCATCAGCTGACACTGACATAGGAACCAGGGACGGTTGTATGGTGATGTGTAGCGGGCTTGGCAAGAGTCTGTGTCATTAGGCACATACACCTTATCAACATGCTGCATACACCAGTAATCAGCCGGCACTGACACACGATATATTACCTTGTCACAAACACCCCCCCCCCCCCCCCATTGTGTCGTCTGCCGACAGTCACCCCGTGTACAGATAA
>CM060305.1:104911750-104919250 GCA_030674185.1 Monoplex corrugatus
TACAGTCAGGCAAAGTCCCAGTGCCACAAAGCCCACAAGAGGCAGAGACGTCAAACCCGCAATATGACCGCTCACCAGAGAAGAGCCTTTAATGCTACTGGGTCACAGCGGTGGTGTTCAACAGTGCCTGCTTACCTATACACTGTCCACTGAGCCCCCTACTAACAACAGTAATCGATCAGTGGCAGAGCCAGACAGAATGAGAGATTCCCCAGCAAGGGGACCACCACCACAACCTTCCAGCAACAGCCCTCATGGAATCCCCAACCTGGATCAGTCTTACATATGGAAATGTTAGACGAAACAGACAGTAAAACCACCATCAGATCAAGGTATGAAGGGCCACAGAATCTGGGGGCAGTTTTTATGCTGTTCTGATTGATGATTTCATGACAATGGGGATGATGATGCTATGCAGTTTCATCCAGGATTGAGCCTGCATGACAGGGATGTACCATAGATCCGACAGACACAAACATCTGTCGTGTTGGTCAGGAAATTTGACCACTACCCACAATGAAGCATTTGTAAAGTGGCTGAGACTTGATAATGTGGTCCCAGTGTTCTCAATGAACCCATAGCACGCTCAGCTATAGGCAGGAGCTTGTCCGGGCGTCTTTTTTTTTTTTTTTTTTACACTTTTTTCTTTATTTTTTTCTTCACAATTTCCCAAGCTGACTAGCCATAATAAATTATTTATAGAATGGTAAACCTTGATGCAAGAATCAAATCAAAACACACTCTTATCGTTCACTCATATGTTTGCTCGAGGTGACAGAGAAGTCGAACAGAGAAGCAAAGGACATGCATACTGGAAGGGAGAGAATAGGAGACAACTGGGATGGCAAGGGGAGGGAGGAGAAAGCTGGAAGAGGAGAATCTCGATAGGACAGAAAGATGTGTGTTTAACTTGAAGGAAGAAAGAAACTGTATTTGTCGACGAAACAGAGAATGTCGTTCTAATTATATGGACCAGATACAGAAAATGAACGGAGACCGACTGTGGTAATCTGTATCGAGGAATTTGTAGACAAACAATATCTGATGCAAATCGGGGTGCACATTTGCAGGAGGTCGCAGAGATGAGTGAGTGAAAAAACGGTAAATGCACTTGTAACAGAAGCGTACCGATTGTGTTTGAAATTCTTTGAGTAACAGGCAATAGCTCTGGGATGCATACTTCTCCATACGCTGTAGGCAAGTGACTGAAAATGAAGAGAAGCCAGAAAAAAAAGAGTTGCAATGATCACTACGAGACAAGATATGATTTTCTTTTCTCCCATTGTCCCGTTTGAATGCATTTTGTTCTACCAGTGAAAATACACTTTAAAAAATTTTCTTATTGCAACACGGCACTTCGGCGTACCGTCTCATAAGAAAGACTAGCACCCAGACCCTACTCAGGATGTAGTGGAGAGAAGTGACAAAATCGTCGAACAATCCCAGAAACGAACCCTGTATCTATTGCGTCCTACGCGAGTGTTTGAACTATTAGGCGCTCTCCCTATCAGAACCAGGAGTGCATAGGAGTGCAGTATGGCGCTCCATCAGATCAGATAAGGTGGACAGACAGAATATACATAAAGGTGTAAAGTCAGGTACGAGGAACAGGTAGAACATGTATAGAGGTATGAAATCAGGTAAGAGGGACAGGTAGAACACATATAACGGTATAAAGTCAGGTAAGAGTGACAGGTAGAACATACATAAAGGTATAAAGTCAGATAAGGGTGACAGGTTAGAACACATATAAAGGTGTGAAGTCAGATAAGGGGGACAGGTAGAACACATATAACGGTATAAAGTCAGGTAAGAGTGACAGGTAGAACATACATAAAGGTATAAAGTCAGATAAGGGTGACAGGTAGAACACATATAAAGGTGTGAAGTCAGATAAGGGGGACAGGTAGAACACATATAAAGGTGTGAAGTCAGATAAGGGGGACAGGTAGAACACATATAAAGGTGTGAAGTCAGATAAGGGGGACAGGTAGAACACATATAACGGTATAAAGTCAGGTAAGAGTGACAGGTAGAACATACATAAAGGTATAAAGTCAGGTAAGGGTGACAGGTAGAACACATATAACGGTATAAAGTCAGGTAAGAGTGACAGGTAGAACACACATAAAGGTATAAAGTCAGGTAAGGGTGACAGGTAGAACACATATAAAGGTGTGAAGTCAGGTAAGAGTGACAGGTAGAACATACATAAAGGTATAAAGTCAGGTAAGAGTGACAGGTAGAACACATATAAAGGTGTGAAGTCAGGTAAGAGTGACAGGTAGAACATACATAAAGGTATAAAGTCAGGTAAGGGTGACAGGTAGAACACATATAAAGGTATAAAGTCAGGTAAGAGTGACAGGTAGAACACATATAAAGGTGTGAAGTCAGGTAAGAGTGACAGGTAGAACATACATAAAGGTATAAAGTCAGGTAAGGGTGACAGGTAGAACACATATAAAGGTATAAAGTCAGGTAAGAGTGACAGGTAGAACACACAATAAAGTAGTAAAGTCAGGTAAGAGTGACAGGTTAGAAACATACATAAAGGTATAAAGTCAGGTAAGAGTGACAGGTAGAAACATACATAAAGGTATAAAGTCAGGTAAGAGTGACAGGTAGAACACATATAACGGTATAAAGTCAGGTAAGAGTGACAGGTAGAACATACATAAAGGTATAAAGTCAGGTAAGGGTGACAGGTAGAACACATATAAAGGTGTGAAGTCAGGTAAGAGTGACAGGTAGAACACATATAAAGGTATAAAGTCAGGTAAGAGTGACAGGTAGAACATACATAAAGGTATAAAGTCAGGTAAGAGTGACAGGTAGAACACATATAACGGTATAAAGTCAGGTAAGAGTGACAGGTAGAACATACATAAAGGTATAAAGTCAGGTAAGGGTGACAGGTAGAACACATATAAAGGTGTGAAGTCAGGTAAGAGGGACAGGTAGAACATATATAAAGGCGTAAAGTCAGGTAAGAGGGACAGGTAGAACATAATAATATATAAAGGTTTAAAATCAGTTAAAAGGGACAGGTAGAACATATAATTTTATAAAGATATAATGTCAGGAGTCAGGTAAGAGGGTCAGGTAGAACATATATAAAGGTATAAAAAGTCAGGTAAGAGGGTCAGGTAGAACATATATAAAGGTATAAAAAGTCAGGTAAGAGGGTCAGGTAGAACATATATAAAGGTATAAAAAGTCAGGTAAGAGGGTCAGGTAGAACATATATAAAGGTATAAAAAGTCAGGTAAGAGGGTCAGGTAGAACATATATAAAGGTATAAAAAGTCAGGTAAGAGGGTCAGGTAGAACATATATAAAGGTATAAAAAGTCAGGTAAGAGGGTCAGGTAGAACATATATAAAGGTATAAAAAGTCAGGTAAGAGGGTCAGGTAGAACATATATAAAGATATAAAATCAGATAAGCAGGGGGTGGGGAGGGGGGAGCAAGTAGAATATTTGTCAGTCAGCGTAATCAGTCACTCACTGCATTAAACCAGATTGCAGTTTTCATAAAAAGGTTTGAAGGTGATTATAGATTGTGAGGAAACCTAGACTACACGTAATGAATTCTCATCTGTCTAAGATTTAAGGTAACCCAAACAAACAATAAATCCATAGACATACAAACATACAGACAGGCAATGAACAGACAGACAGACAGTCAGAGAGACAGATAGATAGACAGACAGACAGATAGATAGATAGATAGACAAATAGATAGATAGATAGATAGATAGACAGGTAGACAGGCAGACAGATGGATAGATAGATAGATAGATAGATAATAGATAGATAGATATAGATACATAGATAGATAGATAGATAATAGATAGATATAGATACATACATACATATGTACACATACATACATACATTCACATATACATACGTACATACATACATACATACATACATACATACATACATACATACATACATACATACATACATACATACATACATACATACATACATACATGTAGATCACAAACATACATACATACATGTATATTTTCGTGATCACTTCTATCGAGTTCATACAATGCAATCAGATAGATATGTATTTTCACCTCGCTTCCGCACGCATCACGTGAATAGGCTGTGATGGCTATTCTAGCCACAGAGCACAACATAATGACACTAGCCTCACCTGTGCACATACCGTCTTTACAGCGATAAACCAATGGACAGCTGTATATTCCTTGCCCAAGACATCAAAGCACAGCAGACATCTGGCTCCAATGACAAGTCTAGTCCACAGACGTGTAAATAAAGACACTTGGATGTTGTAGTCACTGTCAAGGTGCGTAAGGTGCACACTAAGCTACTGCAGAACTAAGCTCAGTAACATGCTGCAATCACAGACATGTATACTCAAGTATGTACCTCATTCTGTGACAGCCATCTTTATTCAGCTGACTCTCGACCACACACACCGCGCACAGCAGTGGCAGTGACGATGGATGGACAACTACTTAGGAAACGACACGTGGAGAAATGGTGGGGGGAGACTGGGACAGCAACTCGTGTCTGAGCAACCTCTTCCGTAGGCCAGGAAGACAGATACAGGACGGTCAATGAAAAGACAATTAACGTGAGGAATCACCCGACACTGACAAGTACAGCAGTGTGGTGATGTGTAGCCGGCTTGGCAAGAGTCTGTGTCATTAGGTACAGACACCTTATCAGCATACTGCACATGCACACACTAGCAATCAGCCGGCACTGACACGATCTAAAACCTTGCCACACACACGCCACCGTGTGTAACGAGTTTGTGCATCGTCCATCAACGGCTGCTGGACACAAACTGATAACTGATAAAATGAAAACAAAACAAAGCAACAGTGTGCAAGATACAGCATTGCTTTTCTCCACAGGTGTGTGTTTAATTTAAGCAGGAACCTTTTTTTCTTTTTTCTTTCATTTTCTTTACGGGAAAACAGGGAGAGAGGGAGACTATGGACGTTACGGGTTAAAGTATTTCCCGAATCATTCGAAAAAACAAAAACACGCACGGAAAGAAAAAAACTGACAAGGACACGCACAGGCACAAACACATATGCTCATATGCTCACACGCTCACACACACACACACACACACACACACACACACACACACACACACACACACACACACACACACACACACACACACACACACACACACACACACACACACGCATGCATGCACACACATGTACACATATATCAACACTAATACTTACTAACATGCTAAGCACGTACATACCATCTCTAACGGTAGGTAACTCATACACAAGCACTGAAGACACCAGTACGTTGTAAGCCACGTGAGGAAACATAAACAGACAGGCCATTATATCTGACACCAGACATCTATTCGTCTTTCATTAATCACACGGAATGCTGCAGACTCACAGGCAGTCCCTTCACATCATACATCAAACAGTCGCTCATACAGTCTCACCCCCATCACTGTAATATGCTGATTATCTTTCTGACTGCCAAGATAAATGGAGAAATCCTGGGTATTATCCATATTTCACTCGCTTTACAGATAGGGAGATAGAAAATTATGATTAATGTCTGCTGAATGAGTAGAGGACCATGAAGTTAACCAGGTACCACATACACCTTAAATTAAAATGATATCCGAGCCTCTACGATTGTTTTGATTTAAAGACACACACACACACGCACATACGCACGCACGCACGCACGCACGCACACACACATACACACTCACACACGCACGCACGCCCACACACACAAATACACACACAAACAAACACAAAACACACACAAATGCACACAAACACATACACGCACACACACACACACACACACACACACACACACACACACACACAATATATATAATATATATATATATATATATATATATATATATGCCTCTTCCCTCGACTTTAAATTATTTCCCTTAAAAGAAGAAGCAGAATAAGAAAACAATGACAAGGAGAGCTGCAGACTCACAGGCAGCTCCTTGATCTCATGCATTAAACAGTCGCTCACACACAAAATACAAATAAACAAACAAGATAGAAAGAAAGAAAGAAAGAAAGAGACGATGCCCCCAAACTTAGCAAGCCAGTCACTCAAAAAGAATTCACTGGTCATGTTCTTCACTCAGGGTCAACCAAACTACTGGCCACAGACTCCAAGAGATATGCCCTGTGCTCCACAAGGAATAAGACAAGTATGTTCCGAGAAGGACAGAGGACCAAAGTAAATCAAGTCAGTAACAAATGCACCAAGCCTTCGACAACAATACGGACACCCAGTGATTATGAGAAGAGAGAATAACCTGATGCCTAGAAGAGAGAATAACCTGGTGCCGAGTGTGCGGACAATAATCTGTCCGCAAGCCATGGCACGACATTTAGCTCCGTGCCTGACATTTGTCTGTGTTGTGCCATTTGAGTTGGATGCCACACAGCTCCTCCTTCTTTTATACCTGTTCTTCTTACGTCATAGCCACAGGCCCACAGGTAAGTTCTTAATGTACTGCCACGTCACCTGGACTTTCATTTCTACATGTGCCTCCTGTCTGACTCCACAGAGCGACACAACGTATGAACTCCCTGTTTCTCCTGCCACGGATACAATTGTGTAGGAAGCTAAGGAAGCTTGGCTGAAATCAAAGTGCAAAGAAATGGAAGACCGACACAAAACGGATCCTCAGGGTATGTACAGACGAATTGAAGAAATTGTACACACAAAAAATACATGCACATCAACTGGTTGCTTGAAATCGAAAGATGGCATGCTTATCATGGAAAAAGACAAAATATCAGACAGATGGGGAGAGTACATTAAAGACCTTTTTGAGGATGACAGAAACGAAAAACATTATAAAAAAAAGAACTTTGAAGGACCACCCATAATGAAAGATGAAGTTAGAGCGGCACTGAAAAAGATGAAACCGGGAAAAGCCCCAGGACCAGACAACATTACTACAGAGATGATTGAAGCCCTGGAGGAATTTGGCATTGAAAAAATAACAGTCCTCCTAAATGAAATTTACGACACCGGAAAAATCCCCAAAGATATGTCAAAATCAATTTTCATTGCACTTCCAAAGAAGACAGGGGCTATAGAATGCGAACTCCATCGCACAATCAGCTTGATGAGCCATGTAACAAAAATCCTGTTAAGAATAATCATGATGAGGACAAGGAATAGAATCAAAAGAGAAATAGCAGAAGAACAGTGTGGATTTGTGGAAGGGAAAGGAACCATTAATGCCATATACATCCTAAGAACTATCATAGAGAGGTCAAATAAGATGAATAAGGATTCATATTTATGCTTTGTTGACTACACCAAGGCTTTCGATCGGGTAAGACATGATGAATTGATCAACCAACTGGAGAGACTCAATGTTGATGGAAAAGACCTACGAATAATCAGAAATATGTACTGGGAACAAACAGCTACAATGAGAATAGAAAACAATATAAGCTCTTTCCAAAA
>CM060305.1:104929250-104931750 GCA_030674185.1 Monoplex corrugatus
CATAGATCCTGTTCCATCCTCTCTTCAGCATTTCGAGATCGTACTGGCGTGTGGAGTTTTGTCCAGATTCAAAGAATCTGCCACGTGATTACTGTACATGAAATAGTCTGGGTGCGATGCAAACCTGTTGAACAAATTCCAAACTCCATGACGGGTCTACAGTGTTGAGGGAGCATGTCTAGAGAATGATCATGCTCTGTGAGACTACAGAGGCGCATGTCTGGAGAACGGTAATGTCCTGGGGACTGAGGGACTGAGGGACTTGCTGGCCAGGGGCAGGTAAACAGTGTGGTAGGTGTAAGACAATATCAAATGACAAATCTACACTGAGCTAATATTTCTGCAACATAACTGACATATACACGTAGCCAATATTGTGTAGGGATGTGAAGCGTGGACAGTCAACACGCAAAGTCAGAATAAGATTGAGGCAGCTGAAATGTGGTTTTTACAAATAATGTTAAGAGTTCCATGGACAGCAAAGAAAACAAACGAGACAGTCTTGAGGGAGACAGAGACAGAAAGGACATTATCGAAAAAGATAACGAAAAGACAAGCAACATTTACAGGACATTTTATGAGGCAAAAGAAATTAGAGCGCCTAGTCACAACAGGAAAACAAGAGGGGAAAGTACCAGTTAGACACAGAAAGAAAATACTGGACGGACTTGCGCAGTGGATGAAGACAGACAGGATGGGAGATGTAGTTGCAGCGACAAGGGATAGATTCATATGGAAAGCCATGATAGCCAACGCCATGCCGCAGGGCACATGATGATAATGATACACGCAACATGCACAACTATATTAGTCATATGTCTCATTTAATGCTAAAATCTTGAACAAACAGAAATTTTCTTTCTTTCCCACTAGGTCTTAATTGGAGATCTAAGTTTTATTTTTTTCAGATAAGACTATAAACTGAGGCAACATGTGCCGCATATTCAGCGTACGTTAAAGATTCCATGGCAACAAAGGTGTTGTCCCTGGCATAATTCTTTAGCAAAAAATCTACATCTCCATAGTCAACAAGAGTACATGCATATAGAAACGAGAAGTGGGTTAGCTCAGTGCGGCCACGTACTCTCCATGAAGAGAGCAGCCCGAGTTTCACGTGATAAATATAGTGTGACTAAAATGAAATAAATACTAAATATCAAACACTATTCAACAAATTCCACAATTTGGCTCAGATCACATTGTCTATGTCTGTCTGCCTTTCTCTCTCTTTGTCTGTCTCTCTTTCTCATGTATATAAACATGTACACACATGTAAACATACGTACACACACACGCACAAACGCCACACACAAACACACACACACACACACACACACACACACAAAACTTACACATACACATACACACACACACACACACACACACACACACACACACACACACACACACACACACACACACACACACACACACCACACCACACCACACCACACCACACCACAAATCATCAACTGACAGAAAAACATATTGTAATAGACTGTTAATCACACTTAACGTCCGCCAATTAGCCAGCTGAACATCCTGCCCAACAATCAGCCATCTTTTCCCCCTCTTTTCGAGTGTGTCCACCCTTTGTAATGTAAAATAAAACCTTTGTCTTTTATGGGTGAATAATGCAAGTTCCAGAAGAAACATTTTGAACAGAAAATCATCACGATAATGAAATTGGTGTGTAGTCAGCTGCAGAAAAAGATTAAATTTTTCTCGTAATCGTCGTTCACGTTTTTTGGAAATGAGAGTACAGTGAGCTTGTCTTGTGGGAGTGTCAGAGAAAGTGATTCAGTCACAGAATGTGTCAGATGACTGACGTTCAGTCAGTGATTGAGCAGGCAGAAAGTGAGGAAGGGAGAGAGAGGGTGATTATTTTAACTGATTGAAACATAGACGAATTTCTTTGTTTATTTGTGTATTTTTCCACAATACCACACTGTCCAGCATCACTACGTAGGATTACGTCAAGCTGGTTTTGTAAGCAGGCACGTTTCTCTCAACAAACTGTCCACAGCGCTCAGCTAACAGTGAAAGCAAAACCTACTTGATAACAAATAATATTCCTGACAATGGCGCCAATTTGAAAGTAACATTTTTTTTATAATTCAGATATGAGAGAGAGAGAGAGAGTGTGTGTGTGTGTGTGTGTGTGTGTGCGGCGCGCGCGCGTGTGTGTGTGTGTGTGTGTGTGTGTGTGTGTGTTGTGTGTGTTTGTATTTGTTTTTGTATGAGTGTATGTTAGTGTGTGTATGTGAGTGTGTGTGTGTGTGTGTGTGTGTGTGTGTGTTTTGTGTGTGTGTGTGTGTGTATGTGTGTGTGTGAGGTGTGTGTATGTGTGTGTGTATTTGTGTGTATTTGTGTTTGTGTGTTTTCACTGTTTACAGTCAATCATACAGTTTTGCTCATGTTATCATCTCTCAGGGAAATTAAGTCGAGTCTTGACCGCGTGTTATCCTGGAGGACAATATCTTTTTATCCTGGAGGTCTC
>CM060305.1:104936750-104954250 GCA_030674185.1 Monoplex corrugatus
ACTGATTTTGACATATCTTTAGGGATTTCTCCAGTGTCATAAATTTCATTTAGGACTCTTATTTTTTCAATATTTTTTCAATACCAAATTCATCTAGAGGCTCAATCATTTCTGTAGTAATACTATCTGGTTCTGGGGCTTTTCTCGGTTTAATCTTTTACAAAGGTGCTCAAACTTCATCTTTCATTATGAGTAGTCCTTCAATATTCTTCCTTACTATGCATTCTTCCTTTCTGTCCTCGTCAAAAAAGGTCTTTAATGTACTGTCCCCATCTATCTTATATTTTGTCTTTTTCCATGATAACCATATTATCTTTAGATTTTAAGCAACAAGTTGATGTGGGCAATTTCTTCAATATCTCCGTACATAAACTTAGGATCTATTTTGTGTCGGTCTTCTATTTCTTTGCACTTTGTTTCTAACCGAGCTTCCTTAGCTTCATTGCACCTATTCCTAATTTCCTAACGTATCGTTTAGTATTCCTCGTCTTTTTCCTTTTGCCAGCCTCCGTTCCTCTATCAAGTCTAAAATTATTTTTGTCATCCAGTTCTTCTTTGCTTTTCTTTCAACTCAAGGGATATCTTTACAAGCTTCATTTATCGAGTTTCTCAACTTTGTCCATTGTTTCTCATTGTCACCAACGTCCTCCAGAGCACTGAATTTGTTTTGAACATATACGTTAAATTTTGCACGAGTCGATTCATCTGTCTTCAAGAGTCCATGACTTCAAAAAGTGCAAAATGGGGTAGGAACCTCAGACTGGCACAAAGCAATGAACAGTATCAACCTGCAAAATCTCATGTGGATCTAATGCCTCCGACATGCTGACATTAAGGGAAATGATCGTGCCGACAAACTTGCAGGAAATGCTACTACAACAAAAATTCTCCATCTTGGAAAGCCCGAAGTTCTTCGACGCTTCAAATCGTACCTTCGGTCGCGAGTAAAATGTGAATCATTATACCATTGATCGTCCTACTCAAGAATGACTAGATAAAGAAAGTGGCCGAAAATCTACTATGAAAGAAAACATAAGGTACCACAAGTCAGACTAAGACTGGTACCATCTCAAAAGTAACATTGCGTAGACTCTTACAGCATGAAATGGAAAGTGTTTGGGCTTTTCCTGAAACAGAGATAAAGAAAACGCGAAGAAAGGGAAAAGACAACTGGAGAACAGGGAAGAGTGTCACCATGTCTGTGTATATGTTTATTGATTGTTGTGTGTGTGTCTTTAAGTTTGTCATGATATTTGTATACTTCTAATTTTGTTTTACCTTCCTTTGCATCTGTGTTAGTTGTCGTGTGTGCGCACATGTGTATGTGTTTCCTTTTTTCATTGTTGTCAGCCATCATGCTGTGGGGATATGAGTGTGTATGTGTGTATGTGTTTGTGTGTGTGTGTGTGTGTGTGTGTGTGTGTGTGTGTGTGTGTGTGTGTGTGTGTGTGTGTGTGTGTGTGTATGTGTGTGTGTTGTGTACATGTGTTTGTGTATGTGTGTGTGTGTGTGTGTGTGTTGTGTGTTGTGTACAGTGTTTGTGTATGTATGTGTGTGTGTGTGTGTGTGTGTGTGTGTGTGTGTGTGTGTGTGTGTGTGTGTGTTCACTGTTATTTGTTATTTCACTTTTCTTACTTGCTTAATACCTTTTTTGAGCAATGTAGTTCACAGTATACTTCGATTGATAGAATCAGATTCTTTCTTTTTGCACTAAAGCCATTCAAGTGAACATGTTATCAATATTGGGGTAATTTTATTTAAATACAGCTTGGTATTCAGCTTTGATTTTTTTGTCCGCTACCCAGTCTTGCAGTCAGCTTTTAAAAAGTGCTTACAGTTTGCTACTTATATCACAAATCGAAACACATCTATAGTTGTTAAGATCGTTGGCATTCCCTGTCCTGTATAAATGACCAACATTTAGGATAAATTCCTCTGTCATCTAAGGATTTTAGAAAATTGACTAAGTATAGTATATAAGCCTTTCAGATATGCAATCATGTTTTACCTTTTCATCAATAATCTCATCTGAAGTAGGAGATTTACGATTTCTAAGTTTTGTCAAAGCTAACGGACTTTCTTTTTCTGAGATCTTACAATTTAAGTTATGGATATAAAAAAATCATCGTTTACGTTGAAACAATTCTCTAACATAGTACATGTCCAATATTTTTATCCACACCAGTACTGTTTACATGTTCCGTTCATTTCTTTGAAAATTTACACATTGAATCCCCAAAATCTTTTTGACTAATCATTGTTAACCTGTTCATCAACACAGCATCATTGTACTGTTTATGTTTCCTCTCTGAGGGAGAGAGAGAGAGAGACAGACAGACAGACAGACAGACAGACAGACAGAGACAGAGAGACAGAGACTGGTGGGGAAGGAGAACTATGTTCTTCAGAACGCAGCTTTCAAGTGACGTTTAATTCAACCTGGTCACTTGGACACGCCTTCGTTTACATGTAAATAGAGCTGGTTGGAGGCAGTGAACTCTTAAAACCAACAACAGGAGAGGACGTGTAGTACAGTCAAACTGGTTAATGTCGTGTGCAAATGTGCTTCTTTAGGGCCCTCCACTTGGGTGGTAGTGTTCTGTGGAGTGCTGTTTGATTGATGTAATTTCTGCCAAACTAACTTATATTTGTGAGTTGAACAGAAAGTGGAGTCAAAAGTAAATTGGCTGCTTTTAATTTTATCTCCACTTTCCAGAGCAACAGTCATACTCGTAAGATGGAGGAAGGAATCCAGTCTAATCAGTCCAAATTCTTGGTTCTTCTTCTTCTTCTTCTTCTTTTTTTCTTTTTTTTTCTTTTTTTTTTCCTCCATTAAACAGCTTTTATGCAGAATCGAATGTGTTAGAATCTCACAACTTTACCGATGTGTCACTACAGGGAGTTGCTGAAATGTCATGATTGGCACCACAGGCATCTGCATTTCTTGGGCCTGGTTATCATCAGGACATCATGACATGAGATGTAATGTACAGCAAGTCACACATTTTCGATCGAAAACTGAACTCCATAGCATCACCATTTTTATCCCCACTCTCACGAAACACCTCAGCACTGTGAAAAATGCCCCGTACTCTGTAGTCCTTCATTACCTGCTTTCATTCATGGTCGTTGTGACTTCTCTTCTATTGCTTCCTTTCTTGAGGCAAATTCACACTAGAACCATTGGTGTCAGTGGTTTATAGGGACTTTCGTTGATGATATATGATGGCAGTCTCCTTATAATGGAGGCACTCGGTCTGGTTCTGTGACTGAGCGATTACTGTCATTAGTAGGGGGCTTGACTAAACAGGTAGAGTCCTGACTATGCTGGGTCAGAAAAAACATCGCAACTTACCAGTGAAGTGACGGGCTGCAATGCACAGCCTCTTCTCTTGGGGGTCTCGTTATGACCTTATGTTTCTGGCTCCAGTTGACTGTTGACATTGATATTTTGACTGATTTAACTCCGGGTGGTGGTCTGCTAAATAGCTGGAACAAGCAGCATGAGGATATCCACTGAAACAATACGAAAATAACACAGAAGAAAGAAAGAAAGAAAGAAAGAAACAAAACAAAACAAAACAAAACAAAACAAAAAGAGGTCACGTCAGCTGGTTGTAAGCCATGTAGACTGATGTCTGTGGATCAAAGACAGAGAATGTGAATTAGGTGTGAGAGGGATTCATTTCGCTCGGACAGTTCCATAGATACTCCAGGCAAATCTGACACAACAGTTATCTTGTAGACTCTTCGATAGATAAGTTTTATCTAACAACTGAGCGTTTGTAGTGGAGCAACGTGTCAGAAGCTCAACTCTTATGGTGGTCAATATTAAGAGTAGGAGGACCATCTCCTGTCCCTTGCTGCTTTGCCTTCCTTGCCCCAAAGAGGGACAAGTACAAATTTACACCTGGTTGGACTGGGGCGACGCGTTCAAGCCAGGACAGAATTATATCACTCGTCCACTTGCCATCCACACTATATTGTGCTGATCCTGGGTTTGGGGAGCGAGCGCCTTAACCACTTTGACACTATTTCGTCTAATTAACTTAAAAAGAAAATGAAAGCAAAACTGAATTAGCCACATCTGTTTCTTGCCAGCAGAAAAAGTACACACAAAAAAGAAAAAAACAACAACTGGGGAGGATGGTCTGTATGAAGATTCATCTCCATCAGACACAGAACATCAGACGTGATCATCAAACAATGTAGCATTTGTTACACAGACAGATTGATCATATTTGGACAGTTCCATGATTATGTACTCCACCCAAAACTGCCAGCAGTAACCTGGTAGACTCGGCACCAAACTCCTACGCGCAGGCAAGGTCTATAAGTGTGGGCAGTAACGGGAAGAGGACTGGGGGGGGGGGGGGGAGAAGGGACTTGTCAAACAGTAGGCTGATGTCACCAAAGTGACTAGCACAAAGGTAAACAGTGAGTAGACCAGTTTTGTATTGCAGGCATAGGGCTGAGTGTGAGCCATCAAATCTAGAACCCACGACTTAATTAAATAAAAGGTATGGTGTGGTAATGCTCTTGTTTGTTTGGACTTTTAGAAGAGACAGGTCTGTTGGGCTCTTACCCTCTGCGTAAGTCTACCAGGGGAAGACTGTACATGTACGTTTATGCAAAACTGTATGTTTTTGACAGCTAACAAAAGGGTTGAGTTATAGGCACTAGCTGATCTCATAAAGTTGACGTAGAGAGAAAGAGAAAGAGAGACAAAGAGAGGGGGTGGGGGGACAGAGACAGAGACACAGACAAAGAGATAGACTTAGACAGAAAGACAGACAGAAAAAGAACACCTGTGTTGTTTACAATTCAGCTTACAAGTGACATTTAATTTAACCCTGTCACATGGTCACACCTTAGTTTACATGTAGATGTAAACATGCTCTGGCTCAGGGCTGTGAACGATTCAGACCAACAAAGGAGAGAGGAGAGGATGTGCAGTGCAATCAAAGTGACGAATGAAGTTTGTAAACGTGCTTCCTTTGGGGCCCTGCACGTGGGTGGTGGCGTGCACTGCTGTTTGACTGACGTAATCACTGCCAAAACTAATTCAATTTTCGTGAGTTGAAAGAAAGTGGAGTCACAATGGAATTGGCTGCGTCTAATTTAGTTTCCGCTCTCCGTAGCACAGTGGTTACAGTAACGAACTTAAGACTTGAAAATTGGAGGGTTGTGTCCATAACATCATCATTATCATCCCCATTCTCATTGTGAAAATTGTCTCACATTTCGCTTTCCTATTCGGCTACCATGTCTCAGGTAAATTCACATTTTGTTCTTCGTTGTCAGTCGTTCATGGGGGCTGCTGGTGAAGAGACGTGGTGGTGTCCCCTTAAAAATACAAGAGGGACATTCATTCTATCTGGTCCCGTGACTGAATGGTTTCTGTCGTTATTAGGGGGTTAAGCAAGTGGTGTCCTCAGTATGTACGTCAGAACAGTCACTACTGATCTCCACTGAAGTGACCTTGTAGTAATACAGAGTCTTCTCAGATGGATTGTCTCAAGGCGACAAGACATCTCATTGGTTTCTTTTCACTTCTTGGCACTGGGTCTTTGACTGAAACAGTTTGATGATGTGTTGAGATTCAAAATGAGCACTATAATACCTCTAAACTGGCCTGAGAAATGGATGAGAAAACAAACACACAAATAAACAAAACAAACAAGTATACTCATCCCCATCAAAGACCTATCGTGTGGCATCATCCAAGATTCACAATGCAGGTTTTATTCAAGAGGGATTCACTGCACTTTGACACTTCCATATACGCTCCACCCAAATCTACCGCCCATTTTTGGCAGACCGCTTGGTAAATAAAAGTAAAAGGTTTTCCATGAGCCTCTGTGGTTAGGGTGGACTGAAGTATACTTGTACTGTATTGCTTTGTTTATTTGGTTTTGGTTTGTTTGTTTGTTTGTTTGTTTGTTTGTTTGTTTGTTTGTTTGTTTGATTGTTTGTTTGTTTGTTTGTTTGTTCGTTCGTTTTTTGTTTGTTTGTTTTGGAGGGTCACGAAGGGTTTACCATGTGAAATTTGGCCTGCTCTCAATAGGAACGATGCGTTGCCAGTGTTAAGCGTGGCCGTTTTTTTTGTTTGTTTTTTTCCTCTGTACCTGTATGGTGTAATGCTGTACCTGTATGGTGTAAAGGTGTATCTGTATGGTGTAATGCTCTACCTGTATGGTGTAATGCTGTATCTGTATGGTGTAATGCTGTATCTGTATGGTGTAATGCTGTACCTGTATGGTGTAATGCTGTATCTGTATGGTGTAATGCTGTACCTGTATGGTGTAATGCTGTATCTGTATGGTGTAATGTTGTACCTGTATGGTGTAATGCTGTATCTGTATGGTGTAATGCTGTACCCGTATGGTGTAATGCTGTATCTGTATGGTGTAATGCTGTATCTGTATGGTGTAATGCTGTACCTGTATGGTGTAATGCTGTATCTGTATGGTGTAATGCTGTATCTGTGTGGTGTAATGCTGTATCTGTATGATGTAACGCTGTATCTGTATGGTGTAATGCTGTATCTGTATGGTGTAATGCTGTATCTGTATGGTGTAATGCTGTATCTGTATGATGTAACGCTGTATCTGTATGGTGTAATGCTGTATCTGTATGGTGTAATGCTGTATCTGTATGGTGTAATGCTGTACTCTGTATCGTGTAATGCTGTATCTGTATGGTGTAATGCTGTACCTGTATGGTGTAATGCTGTATCTGTATGGTGTAATGCTGTACCTGTATGGTGTAATGCTGTATCTGTATGGTGTAATGCTGTATCTGTATGGTGTAATGCTGTACCTGTATGGTGTAATGCTGTATCTGTATGGTGTAATGCTGTATCTGTATGGTGTAATGCTGTATCTGTATGATGTAACGCTGTATCTGCATGGTGTAATGCTGTATCTGTATGGTGTAATGCTGTACCTGTATGGTGTAATGCTGTATCTGTATGGTGTAATGCTGTATCTGTGTGGTGTAATGCTGTATCTGTATGGTGTAATGCTCTATCTGTGTGGTTGTAATGATGTATCTGTATGGTGTACTTCTGTATCTGTATGGTGTAATGCTGTATCTGTGTGGTGTAATGCTGTATCTGTATGGTGTACTTCTGTATCTGTATGGTGTAATGCTCTATCTGTGTGGTGTAATGATGTATCTGTATGGTGTACTTCTGTATCTGTATGGTGTAATGCTCTATCTGTGTGGTGTAATGCTGTATCTGTATGGTGTAATGCTGTATCTGTATGGTGTAATGCTGTATCTGTGTGGTGTAATGATGTATCTGTATGGTGTACTTCTGTATCTGTATGGTGTAATGCTCTATCTGTGTGGTGTAATGCTGTATCTGTATGGTGTACTTCTGTATCTGTATGGTGTAATGCTGTATCTGTATGGTGTAATGCTGTACCTGTATGGTGTACTTCTGTATCTGTATGGTGTAATGCTGTATCTGTATGGTGTACTTCTGTATCTATATGGTGTAATGCTGTATCTGTATGGTGTAATGCTGTACCTGTATGGTGTAATGCTGTATCTGTATGGTGTAATGCTGTATCTGTATGGTGTAATGCTGTATCTGTATGGTGTAATGCTGTATCTGTATGGTGTAATGCTGTATCTGTATGGTGTAATGCTGTATCTGTATGGTGTAATGCTGTATCTGTATGGTGTAATGCTGTATCTGTATGGTGTAATGCTGTATCTGTATGGTGTAATGCTGTATCTGTATGGTGTAATGCTGTACCTGTATGGTGTAATGCTGTACCTGTATGATGTAACGCTGTACCTGTATGGTGTAATGCTGTATCTGTATGGTGTAATGCTGTATCTGTATGGTGTAATGCTGTATCTGTGTGGTGTAATGCTGTATCTGTATGATGTAACGCTGTATCTGTATGGTGTAATGCTGTACCTGTATGGTGTAATGCTGTATCTGTATGGTGTACTTCTGTACCTGTATGGTGTAATGCTGTATCTGTATGATGTAACGCTGTATCTGTATGGTGTAATGCTGTACCTGTATGGTGTAATGCTGTATCTGTATGGTGTAATGCTGTATCTGTATGGTGTAATGCTGTATCTGTATGGTGTACTTCTGTACCTGTATGGTGTAATGCTGTACCTGTATGGTGTAATGATGTACCTGTATGGTGTAATGCTGTATCTGTATGGTGTAATGCTGTATCTGTATGGTGTAATGCTGTACCTGTGTGGTGTAATGCTGTACCTGTATGGTGTACTTCTGTATCTGTATGGTGTAATGCTCTACCTGTATGGTGTAATGCTCTACCTGTATGATGTAATGCTGTATCTGTATGGTGTAATGCTGTATCTGTATGGTGTAATGCTCTACCTGTATGGTGTAATGCTGTATCTGTATGGTGTAATGCTGTATCTGTATGGTGTAATGCTGTATCTGTATGGTGTAATGCTGTACCTGTATGGTGTAATGCTGTATCTGTATGGTGTAATGCTGTACCTGTATGGTGTAATGCTGTACCTGTATGGTGTAATGCTGTATCTGTATGGTGTAATGCTGTACCTGTATGGTGTACTTCTGTATCTGTATGGTGTAATGCTGTATCTGTATGGTGTACTTCTGTATCTGTATGGTGTAATGCTGTACCTGTATGGTGTAATGCTGTACCTGTATGGTGTAATGCTGTATCTGTTTGGTGTAATGCTGTATCTGTATGGTGTAATGCTGTACCTGTATGGTGTAATGCTGTACCTGTATGGTGTAATGCTGTATCTGTATGGTGTAATTCTGTATCTGTATGGTGTAATGCTGTATCTGTATGGTGTAATGCTGTACCTGTATGGTGTAATGCTCTACCTGTATGGTGTAATGCTGTACCTTTATGGTGTAATGCTGTACCTGTATGGTGTAATGCTGTACCTTTATGGTGTAATGCTGTATCTGTATGGTGTAATGCTGTACCTGTATGGTGTAATGCTCTACCTGTATGGTGTAATGCTCTACCTTTATGGTGTAATGCTGTATCTGTATGGTGTACTTCTGTATCTGTATGGTGTAATGCTGTATCTGAATGGTGTACTTCTGTATCTGTATGGTGTAATGCTCTACCTGTATGGTGTACTTCTGTATCTGTATGGTGTAATTCTGTACTGTATGGTGTACTTCTGTATCTGTATGGTGTAATGCTGTATCTGTATGGTGTAATGCTCTACCTGTATGGTGTACTTCTGTATCTGTATGGTGTACTTCTGTACCTGTATGGTGTAATGCTGTATCTGTATGGTGTAATGCTCTACCTGTGTGGTGTAATGCTGTATCTGTATGGTGTAATGCTCTACCTGTATGGTGTAATGCTGTATCTGTATGGTGTACTTCTGTATCTGTATGGTGTAATGCTGTACCTGTATGGTGTACTTCTGTACCTGTATGGTGTACTTCTGTATCTGTATGGTGTAATGCTGTATCTGTATGGTGTACTTCTGTACCTGTATGGTGTAATGCTGTACCTGTATGGTGTAATGCTGTATCTGTATGGTGTAATGCTGTACCTGCATGGTGTACTTCTGTATCTGTATGGTGTAATGCTGTATCTGTATGATGTAATGCTGTATCTGTATGGTGTACTTCTGTACCTGTATGGTGTAATGCTGTACCTGTATGGTGTAATGCTGTATCTGTATGGTGTAATGCTGTATCTGTATGGTGTAATGCTGTACCTGTATGGTGTAAAGGTGTATCTGTATGGTGTAATGCTGTACCTGTATGGTGTAATGCTGTATCTGTATGGTGTAATGCTGTATCTGTATGGTGTAATGCTATATCTGTATGATGTACTTCTGTATCTGTATGGTGTACTTCTGTACCTGTATGGTGTAATGCTGTATCTGTATGGTGTAATGCTGTATCTGTATGGTGAACTTCTGTACCTGTATGGTGTAATGCTGTATCTGTATGGTGTACTTCTGTACCTGTATGGTGTAATGCTGTATCTGTATGGTGTAATGTTGTACCTGTATGGTGTACTTCTGTACCTGTATGGTGTAATGCTGTATCTGTATGATGTAATGCTGTATCTGTATGGTGTACTTCTGTACATGTATGGTGTAATGTTGTACCTGTATGGTGTAATGCTGTATCTGTATGGTGTAATGCTGTATCTGTATGGTGTACTTCTGTATCTGTATGGTGTAATGCTGTACCTGTATGGTGTACTTCTGTACCTGTATGGTGTAATGCTGTATCTATATGGTGTAATGCTGTATCTGTATGGTGTACTTCTGTACCTGTATGGTGTAATGCTGTATCTGTATGGTGTACTTCTGTACCTGTATGGTGTAATGTGTATCTGTATGGTGTACTTCTGTACCTGTATGGTGTAATGCTGTATCTGTATGGTGTAATGCTGTACCTGTATGGTGTACTTCTGTACCTGTATGGTGTAATGCTGTACCTGTATGGTGTAATGATGTATCTGTATGGTGTAATGCTGTATCTGTATGGTGTAATGCTGTATCTGTATGGTGTAATGCTGTACCTGTATGGTGTACTTCTGTACCTGTATGGTGTAATGCTGTACTTGTTATCTGTATGTTGGTGTAATGTGTACTGTATGTGTATTTCTGTATGGTGTAATGCTGTACCTGTATGGTGTAATGCTGTATCTGTATGGTGTAATGCTGTACCTGTATGGTGTAATCTGTATCTGTATGGTGTAATGCTGTACCTGGTATGGTGTATTATGGCGTGTAATGTATGTGTATGCTGTATCTGTATGGTGTACTTCTGTACCTGTATGGTGTAATGCTGTACCTGTATGGTGTATCTGTACCTGTATGGTGTAATGCTGTATCTGTATGGTGTAATGCTGTATCTCTTGTAATGTGTATCTTTTGTATTCTTCTGTATGGTGTAATGCTGTATACTGTATGGTGTACTTCTGTACCTGTATGGTGTAATGCATGTATCTGTATGGTGTAATGCTGTATCTGTATGTGTATGCTGTACTGTATGTGTAATGCTGTATCTGTATGGTGTACTTCTGTACCTGTATGGTGTAATGCTGTATCTGTATGGTGTAATGCTGTATCTGTATGGTGTAATGCTGTATCTGTATGGTGTAATGCTGTACTGTATGGTGTAATGCTGTACTGTATGGTGTAATGCTGTATCTGTATGGTGTAATGCTGTACTGTATGGTGTAATGCTGTACCTGTATGGTGTAATGCTGTACCTGTAGGTGTAATGCTGTACTGTGTGGTGTAATGATGTACCTGTATGGTGTATGCTGTACCTGTATGGTGTAATGCTGTATCCTGTATCGTGTAATGCATGTACCTGTATGGTGTCATGCTGTATCTGTATGGTGTAATGCTGTACTGTATGGTGTAATGCTGTACCTGTGTGGTGTAATGCTGTACCTGTGTGTGTAATGCTGTACTGTTGGTGTAATGCTGTACCTGTATGGTGTAATGCTGTATCTGTTGGTTGTAATGCTGTACTGTATGGTGTAATGCTGTATCTGTGTGGTGTAATGCTGTACCTGTATGGTGTAATGCTGTACCTGTATGGTGTAATGCTGTACCTGTATGGTGTAATGCTGTATCTGTGTGGTGTAATGCTGTATCTGTATGGTGTAATGCTGTACCTGTATGGTGTAATGCTGTATATGTGTGGTGTAATGCTGTACCTGTGTGGTGTAATGCTGTACCTGTGTGGTGTAATGCTGTATCTGTGTGGTGTAATGCTGTACCTGTATGGTGTACTTCTGTATCTGTATGGTGTAATGCTGTACCTGTATGGTGTAATGCTGTATCTGTGTGGTGTAATGCTGTACCTGTGTGGTGTAATGCTGTACCTGTGTGGTGTAATGATGTATCTGTATGGTGTAATGCTGTACCTGTATGGAGTAATGCTGTACCTGTATGCTGTATCTGTGTGATGTAATGCTGTACCTGTGTGGTGTAATGCTGTACCTGTATGGTGTAATGATGTAATGCTGTATTTGTATGGTGTAATGCTGTATCTGTATGGTGTAATGTTGTACCTGTATGGTGTAATGCTGTAATGCTGTATCTGTATGATGTAACGCTGTATCTGTATGGTGTAATGCTGTACCTGTATGGTGTAATGCTGTATCTGTATGGTGTAATGCTGTACCTGTATGGTGTAATGCTGTACGTGTATGGTGTAATGCTGTATCTGTATGGTGTAATGCTGTACCTGTATGGTGTAATGCTGTATCTGTATGGTGTAATGCTGTACCTGTATGGTGTAATGCTGTACCTGTATGGTGTAATGCTGTACCTGTATGGTGTAATGCTGTACCTGTATGGTGTAATGCTGTACCTGTATGGTGTAATGATGTACCTGTATGGTGTAATGCTGTATCTGTATGATGTAATGCTGTATCTGTATGATGTAATGATGTATCTGTATGGTGTAATGCTGTACCTGTATGGTGTAATGCTGTACCTGTATGGTGTAATGCTGTACCTATATGGTGTAATGATGTATCTGTATGATGTAATGATGTATCTGTATGATGTAATGATGTATCTGTATGGTGTAATGCTGTACCTGTATGGTGTATGCTGTACCTGTATGGTGTAATGCTGTACCTGTGTGGTGTAATGATCTATCTGTATGATGCAATGATGTATCTGTATGATGTAATGATGTATCTGTATGATGTAATGCTGTACCTGTATGGTGTATGCTGTACCTGTATGGTGTAATGCTGTACCTGTGTGGTGTAATGATGTATCTGTATGATGTAATGATGTATGTTTTGATGTAATGATGTATCTGTATGGTGTATGCTGTACCTGTATGGTGTAATGCTGTATCTGTATGGTGTAATGCTGTATCTGTATGATGTAATGATGTATCTGTATGATGTAATGCTGTACCTGTATGGTGTATGCTGTACCTGTATGGTGTAATGCTGTACCTGTGTGGTGTAATGATGTATCTGTATGATGTAATGATGTATCTGTATGATGTAATTATGTATCTGTATGGTGTATGCTGTACCTGTATGGTGTAATGCTGTACCTGTATGGTGTAATGCTGTACCTGTATGGTGTAATGCTGTACCTGTATGGTGTAATGATGTATCTGTATGATGTAATGATATATCTGTATGATGTAATGATGTATCTGTATGGTGTAATGCTGTACCTGTATGGTGTAATGCTGTACCTGTATGGTGTAATGCTGTACCTGTATGGTGTAATGCTGTACCTGTGTGGTGTAATGTTGTACCTGTATGGTGTAAGGCTGTAATGCTGTATCTGTATGATGTAACGCTGTATCTGTATGGTGTAATGCTGTATCTGTATGGTGTAATGCTGTACCTGTATGGTGTAATGCTGTACCTGTATGGTGTAATGATGTATCTGTATGATGTAATGATGTATCTGTATGGTGTAATGCTGTACCTGTATGGTGTAATGCTGTACCTGTGTGGTGTAATGTTGTACCTGTTTGGTGTAAGGCTGTAATGCTGTATCTGTATGGTGTAATGCTGTATCTGTATGGTGAAATGCTGTATCTGTATGATGTAATGCTGTACCTGTATGGTGTAATGCTGTACCTGTATGGTGTAATGATGTATCTGTATGATGTAATGATGTATCTGTATGATGTAATGATGCATCTGTATGGTGTAATGCTGTACCTGTATGGTGTAATGCTGTACCTGTGTGGTGTAATGATGTATCTGTATGATGTAATGCTGTACCTGTGTGGTGTAATGAGGCACCTCTATGGTGTAATGCTGTACATCTGTGGTATAATGCTGTACGTGTATGGTGTAATGGCGGACTGTTCCATGATTTCAATTTAGAAGAGAAAAACGTCAGGTATAAGGACGATGATGGAGGGGGTGGGGGTGCAGGAGATTGCTGGTTATTTTAAAAAAATTGGAAAGAATTTATGATGTGAAATTTTGTTTGTTTGCTTTTTTTTTTTTTTCATCATTTTTTGAAGAATCCATAACAGTTAGTCTGTATTAAACGTGCTTAGTCTAAATCTACGATCCATCACAATTAAACTGTACTAAACGCGCTTTGTCTTAAATTAATCTACAAAAAAAAATCTTAACGGAGGAAGCTGTGCGTTTTGAACCTGGTATAGTATGCAAAGCCCTATAAATGAGAGAGCTCTTGACATGTAGGGAAGATGGGATAGCCATAGTCTGTATCAAACTCTGAGCTGACGCCGCCAGACTGATGAGCTCATTAAAATGAGCAGTGAACTTGCCAGTGTTTATATTCCGGGCTGGGGTTGAAGTGAAGTACAAAGGCCCTGAGTCTACCGCCCTACGTGTGCCATCAGTCCTCTGCAGACAGAAAAATGAGAAACGTTGAGAGTAGGCAGTTGGATGTGAGAAGAATATATGTGGGCAGGAAAGTGTGTTTGGATGGGCCCAGCCAGCTCTTTGATCTTGCTGGCTATTCTTGCTCTTGTCCAACTCTATTTGTGTACAGCCTCATCACGATGTTCTCACTTTCCTTCCTGTAAGTCTTCTATTGCCTACTCTACCTTCCCGCGCTGTCTGTGTTGGGGTGTGTGTGTGTGTGTGTGTGTGTGTGTGTGTGTGTGTGTGTGTGAGTGTGTGTGTGGTGTGTGTGTGTGAGAGTGTGTGTGTGTGAGAGTGTGTGTGTGTGTGGTGTTGTGTGTGAGTGTGTGTGATGTGTTGTGTGTGTGTGGTTGTGTGTGTGTGGGTGTGTGTGTGTGTTGTGTGTGGTGTGTGTGGTGGGTGTGTGTGTGTGTGTGTGTGGTGTGTGTGTGTGTGTGTGTGTGTGTGTGTGTGTGTGTGGTGTGTGAGTGGTGTGTGTGTTGTGGTGTGTGTGTGTGTGTGTGTGTGTGTGTGTGTGTGTGTGTGTGAGCTGTGGTGTCGTGTGTTGTGTGTTGGTGTGTGTGTGTTGTGTGTGTTGGGCGCGCTGCGACGCGCTATGTTCTTCGCTTCAACTGTCAGCAACAACATTCCTTTTAATTGTTGTTGATGAACTTTCGAAATGTTTGAATTCCTGCAGATGCTACACTACAATGAATGCAATACATAACTGTTTTTCCCCGCAGTGCTACATCATCGTATCACATCACACACCAGCATAGCACACCAACACCAAGACCACCATCATCATCATAACAAAAACGATATCAATAATAATGATAATGATAATAATAATAATAATAATAATAATAATAATAATAACAACAATAATAATAACATATAAATATAATGCTACCAATTTTGAAGAACAAGGTCTCCCAACAGTGTAAAAATCGCTACTCACAGTTCCGTAGCTTTCGATGGCGTTCTCGCCATCTTCGTCAGCGCTCTAATGCTGTCTGCGTGAATCTCTACTCAGATCTCGCGAACAGGGACCGGGGCCGTTACACCCTGCCCCCGGTGTACCATTCTCTGATTCGATCTCGTGAACTGGGTTCATCCCATGTTCGCGAGATCTGAGTAGAGATTCACGCAGACAGCATTAGAGCGCTGACGAAGATGGCGAGAACGCCATCGAAAGCTACGGAACTGTGAGTAGCGATTTTTACACTGTTGGGAGACCTTGTTCTTCAAAATTGGTAGCATTATGTCTACCCCCCAACTGTTGAAACTTCCCCTACGTCTCATTCGCGATTACGATCGGACGATCATCACTACCTTTCGTGAATCAGAGAAATTACACCGCTCCCTAGCGAAGTTCAGGAACCATCTACACTTCACACTGCACTGCAAACATCACGGCGTCTTTCCCACCAGCCTAAAAATCAAAACTTCGATGAAAGGAACAGCAGCAAATAATATCATCAATCAGGCACAACGAGCACTCATGAACGAACGCATCAAGCAAATCAACACCCGCATCACTTGTCTGGAAGGGAAAATCCAAGACCTCGAGGAAAGACTGAGCTCTAGCACACTACCAGATGCTATGCTCTCCGAAATCAAAGAGTGGCTAAACAACACACGACGAATAGAATGGGACAAAGTACGCCAACGCCATCGAAAGAAATTCGAACTTCTAGCACCAAAAAACAACAGGAGACAACAGAATGACAAAAGCGAGATTACACCTGTACCGGAAGAAACAAAAAGAAAGACCAAAGAGAGGTGGGTGATCAATCTATCAGATCGCCAACTCACTAAACCAGAACAGGAAGTACTAGAGAAAGGACTAAATTTCGCCGTAGCCCCTAACAAGCTTCCAGTGGTAGACCTCATCACAAGCATTGAAACAGCTTGCAGGTATATTGGCCCTAATTCAGAAGAAGCCACACACTTAAGATCAGACTGTGTCAGAATCATGAAACAGGCCAAACTACCGAAATCCAACTTAACACCGGACCAAAGACGGGCTCTGGCGGATTTAAAGAACGAACACGCCACGATGATCCTACCAGCTGACAAAGGTCGTGCCACAGTCATCATGCCTAGACCCATGTACTATGAGAAGGCAAGCAAACTTCTGGAAGATACTACAACATATGAACGCCTCAAGAAAGATCCTACTTCCAAGTTTTCCAACAAACTGAAAGACACACTGAAACGCCTGAAAGAGACGGACCGCCTGTCATTAGAACAGTACAGGAAATTATACCCAACTGTGTCCGACGTCCCCAAGTTCTATGGTCTACCCAAAGTCCACAAGAAAGAAGTCCCCCTCCGTCCCATAGTCGCATCCAGAGGTTCCATCATGTATGAGACGGCTAGATTTGTGGCGGACATCCTATCACCTCTCGTAGGACACACAGATCATCACATCCACAACAGTGCTGACCTAGTGGAAAAACTGAGTAACTACACCCTCGCTCATGATGAACTCCTTGTGTCATATGATGTCTCTGCCCTATTTACCAGCGTACCAGTGAAAGAAAGCATAGAGATCATACGCCGAAGGTTACAAAACGACCAAACCCTCCACCAACGTACATCTCTCACAGTGGACGACGTATGTGAACTCTTGTCCTGCTGCCTCACCACCACCTACTTCACCTTCCAAGGTGAATTCTACCAACAAAAAGAAGGAGCAGCCATGGGCTCCCCAGTAAGCCCAATAGTAGCCAACCTGTTCATGGAGGATTTTGAAGAGAAAGCATTGGCTTCTTTCCACTCCCCACCACGATACTGGGGGCGCTACGTAGACGACACCATGACTATCCTCCCCCAGCAACTGGTCGAACAGTTCACAGAACATCTGAACAACCAACACCCAGCCATCAAATTCACGAGGGAAGTGGAACAGAACAACTCCATAGCCATGCTGGACACCCTCATCACCAGAACTGATGGCATTCTATCCTTCTCGGTCTACCGTAAACCAACTCATACGGACCAATATTTACAGTTCGACAGCCACCAGCCCCTTGAACACAAATTGGGAGTGATTCGAACCCTTACCCACAGAGCTAACACCATATGCAGTACCCAAGAGGCAAAAGACAAGGAGACAAACCACCTGAAAAAAGTGCTCACCATCTCGG
>CM060305.1:104959250-104986750 GCA_030674185.1 Monoplex corrugatus
TCTCGATTGTGAAAAGCGCGCGAAAAGCCTAAGGGACCGCGCAAAATCACTTGATAAGGACTGGCTCAATGCTGAGAGGCACTTAAAGTAGGCTGAAGTATTATAGCATTTGTTCATTTTCATGTAACAGAGTCACAAACCATTAAAAATAGAATAAACTAGAACACTAATATGAAAACATGAAAAGTTTAGTGGTGGCAATGCATTTTCCACTAGTATAAGTGTTTATAGTTCCTCTGTTTGGTAGGTGGGAATGTAGCTCAAATGGTAGAGCGCTCGCTTAGCATGTGAGAGGTACGGGGATCGATACCCCGCATCTCCAATTTTTTTTTCTCCAAAATCATATTGGTTCTTTTCCTCACTTTTATATTTTTTTAAGTCTATGTCGAAGATATCTTGTTTCTAAATGTATATTTTGTTTCATTTTGCTATTATTATTGTTATTATAATTAATCATTAGTAGCAGTAGTTGTTAGACTATAGTATACGTATACATTGCATTGTGTTCAGTAAAGTCAACTGTAATAATAATAATACCAAAAATGTGATAAAGAAAAATGAACAAATGAATGTTAAAAATATTTGATAAAACGAGCAGACTAAAATGAAGTTGACGAACAAGCAACAACAACGACAATGTGAGTGGCAAGATAATGCTGGTAACGGTTGGCTACATGGAGTCCCCGATTGAGGCAGCCGAGATGTGGTTTCTAAGAAGAATGTTGAGAGTTCCATGGACAGCAAAGAAAACAAACGAGACAGTCTTGATGGAGGCAGACACAAGTAGATCACTCATAAGGAAGATTAGGAAAAGACAGGCAACATTTATAGGCCATTTTATGAGGAAGGGGGATTTGGAGCACCTGGTCACAACGGGAAAGCTGGAGGGAAAGAGAGCACCAGGTAGACCCAGGGAGAGAATGCTGGACGGATTTGCAGAGTGGCTGGGGATGAGGAGGGTGGGGGAGATGCTAGGGGCAACAAGAGATAGAGATGGATGGAAGTCCATGATCGCCAACGCCATGCAGCAGGGCACCTGATGATGATGATGATGACATGGAGTCCCATAAACCTGCGGTCATAGGCAGTGAGGTGATAGAGACCCCAGCTTTTCTAGGAGATACGATGTCCCATTCCACCTCCAGCTCTCTGTTGTTTTACCCTCTTTGTCTCTGTCTCTGTCTGTCTCTCTGTCTCTCTCTCTCTCTCTCTCTCTCTCTCTCTCTCTCTCTCTCTCTCTCTCTCTCTCTGTTCTGTCACTCTTTCTCTCTACGTCAACTTTATGAGATCAGCTAGTGCCTATAACTCAACCCTTTTGTTAGCTGTCAAGAACATACAGTTTTGCATAAACGTACATGTACAGTCTTCCCCTGGTAGACTTACGCAGAGGGTAAGAGCCCAACAGACCTGTCTCTTTAAAAAGTCCAAACAAACAAGAGCATTACCACACCATACCTTTTATTTAATTAAGTCGTGGGTTCTAGATTTGATGGCTCACACTCAACCCTATGCCTGCGATACAAAACTGGTCTACTCACTGTTTATCTTTAATGTGCTAATCACATTGATGATATCCTACTGTTTGTTAAGTCCCTTTTCACCCCCCCCCCCCCCTTCCCCCTCGTCTCACAGCCCCGATGTTTGGACCCTGATCGGAAAGCAGCCGGGAGCTTTAGCTACACACACACCAGGTCTCCTTAGCGATCGATGCTGATACTGGTCTAAAATGGACACTGTGGTACCATACAAATTAGAATGGATTCTTTCTTGATGAGAACAGATATTTGTCTGTGAAGTATCCCACCGTGGTAATTTTTCAATTGTCACAGAAATCCGTAGTCTTCTCTTTCTGCGGTCAGTCAGTACAAGCAGTCTCCCTTTTCTGTAGTCTGTACAAACAGTCTCCCTTTTCTGTAGTCACTCAGTACAGTCTCCTATTTCTGTAGTACGTTAGTACAAACAGTTTTCTCTTTCTGTTGTCAGTCAGTACAAACAGTCTCCTTTACCTGTTGTCAGTCAGTACAAACAGTCTTCTATTTCTGTAGTCAGTACAAACAGTCTTCTATTTCTGTAGTCAGTACAAACAGTCTTCTATTTCTGTAGTCAGTACAAACAGTCTCTTATTTCTGTAGTCAGTCAATACAAACAGTCTCCTATTTCTGTAGTCAGTTAGTATAAACAGTCTCCTATTTCTATTGTCAGTACAAACAGTCTCCTATTTCTGTAGTCAGTCAGTACAAACAGTCTCCTATTTCTGTGGTCAGTACAAACAGTCTCCTATTTCTGTAGTCAGTCAGTACAAACAGTCTCCTATTTCTGTAGTCAGTACAAACAGTCTCCTATTTCTGTAGTCAGTCAGTACAAACAGTCTCCTATTTCTATAGTCAGTCAGTACAAACAGTCTCCTATTTCTGTAGTCAGTACAAACAGTCTTCTATTTCTGTAGTCAGTCAATACAAACAGTCTTCTATTTCTGTAGTCAGTCAGTACAAACAGTCTCCTGTTTCTGTAGTCAGTCAGTGCAAACAGTCTCCTATTTCTGTGGTCAGTCAGTACAAACAGTCTCCTATTTCTGTAGTCAGTCAGTACAAACAGTCTCCTATTTCTGTAGTCAGTACAAACAGTCTTCTATTTCTGTAGTCAGTCAATACAAACAGTCTTCTATTTCTGTAGTCAGTCAGTACAAACAGTCTCCTATTTCTGTAGTCAGTACAAACAGTCTCCTATTTCTGTAGTCAGTCAATACAAACAGTCTCCTATTTCTGTAGTCAGTCAGTGCAAACAGTCTCCTATTTCTGTGGTCAGTCAGTGCAAACAGTCTCCTATTTCTGTAGTCAGTCAATACAAACAGTCTCCTATTTCTGTGGTCAGTCAGTGCAAACAGTCTCCTATTTCTGTAGTCAGTCAATACAAACAGTCTTCTATTTCTGTAGTCAGTCAGTGCAAACAGTCTCCTATTTCTGTAGTCAGTGAGTGCAAACAGACTTCTATTTCTGTGGTCAGTCAGTACAAACAGTCTCCTATTTCTGTAGTCAGTCAGTACAAACAGTCTCCTATTTCTGTAGTCAGTCAGTGCAAACAGTCTCCTATTTCTGTAGTCAGTCAGTACAAACAGTCTCCTATTTCTGTAGTCAGTCAGTGCAAACAGTCTCCTATTTCTGTAGTCAGTCAATACAAACAGTCTTCTATTTCTGTGGTCAGTCAGTGCAAACAGTCTCCTATTTCTGTAGTCAGTCAGTGCAAACAGTCTCCTATTTCTGTAGTCAGTCATACAAACAGTCTTCTATTTCTGTAGTCAGTCAGTCAAACAGACTTCTATTTCTGTAGTCAGTCAGTGCAAACAGTCTTCTATTTCTGTGGTCAGTCAGTACAAACAGTCTCCTATTTCTGTAGTCAGTCAGTACAAACAGTCTCCTATTTCTGTAGTCAGTACAAACAGTCTTCTATTTCTGTAGTCAGTCATACAAACAGTCTTCTATTTCTGTAGTCAGTCAGTACAAACAGTCTCCTGTTTCTGTAGTCAGTCAGTGCAAACAGTCTCCTATTTCTGTGGTCAGTCAGTGCAAACAGTCTCCTATTTCTGTAGTCAGTCAATACAAACAGTCTCCTATTTCTGTGGTCAGTCAGTGCAAACAGTCTCCTATTTCTGTGTCAGTCAATACAAACAGTCTTCTATTTCTGTGGTCAGTCAGTACAAACAGTCTCCTATTTCTGTAGTCAGTCAATACAAACAGTCTCCTATTTCTGTGGTCAGTCAGTACAAACAGTCTCCTATTTCTGTAGTCAGTCAATACAAACAGTCTCCTATTTCTGTAGTCAGTCAGTACAAACAGTCTTCTATTTCTGTGTCAGTCAGTACAAACAGTCTCCTATTTCTGTAGTCAGTACAAACAGTCTTCTATTTCTGTGGTCAGTCAGTGCAAACAGTCTTCTATTTCTGTAGTCAATACAAACAGTCTTCTATTTCTGTAGTCAGTCAATACAAACAGTCTCCTATTTCTGTAGTCAGTACAAACAGTCTTCTATTTCTGTGGTCAGTCAGTACAAACATCTCCTATTTCTGTAGTCAATACAAACAGTCTTCTATTTCTGTGGTCAGTCAGTGCAAACAGTCTTCTATTTCTGTAGTCAGTCATGCAAACAGTTCTATCTGTAGTCAGTACAACATCTCATTCTGTGGTCAGTCAGTGCAAACAGTCTCCTATTTCTGTAGTCAGTACAAACAGTCTTCTATTCTGTAGTCAGTCAGTGCAAACAGTCTCCTATTTCTGTAGTCAGTACAAACAGTCTTCTATTTCTGTAGTCAATACAAACAGTCTTCTATTTCTGTAGTCAGTACAAACAGTCTTCTATTTCTGTAGTCAATACAAACAGTCTTCTATTTCTGTAGTCTGTACAAACAGTCTCCTCTTTCTTTAGTCTGTACAAACAGTCTCCTATTTCTGTAGTCAGTCAGTGCAAACAGTCTCCTCTTTTTGTAGTCTGTACAAACAGTCTCTTCTTTCTGTAGTCTGTACAAACAGTCTCTTCTTTCTGTAGTCTGTACAAACAGTCTCTTCTTTCTGTAGTCAGTCAGTACAAACAGTTTCCTCTTTCTGTAGTCTGTACAAAAAGTCTCTTCTTTCTGCAGGCAGTCAGTACAAACAGTCTCCTATTTCTGTAGTCAGCACAGTCTTCTCTTTCTGTAGTCAATCGGTACAAATGTCCTCTCTGCCTGTTGTCAATCAGTACAAACCATCTTATTTTTGTAGTCAGTACAAACAGTTTCCTCACTGTGCAGTCAGTCAGTACAGTTTCCTCCTATTGTAATCAATTAATTTTTTTTCAAACACACCAGGACAGGGGGTGTCATTACCAGACAGATCAATGTTTGCTGCCTTTGTTTTTGCTGTTGTTCACACTTTGGCTCAAGATGGGGAAGCGTGCAAGTTTCAACTAATCATGTGAGTGCCTGAAACATCTTTCTGTACATACGCACGCAGACCATCAGATACGCACGTTAAAGATCCTGTAAACCTAGTCGTCAGTGTTTGGTGGTTTTGGAATCGAAATTACCCAGCACGTGCAGATCCCGGAAACGGAAGTTGACTCACTAAATGGTGGAGTAAAAGGTCATACATATAAAATCTCGTATGTTCGATTGCACGCGGGAATATCACTCCATGAACAGGCAGAGGGGGAAGGGGGTAGACGGGGGGTGTAGGAAGAAAAGAACAAAAATGCGATGGCATCAGTCTTTCCGTTAGTCCCAAACTGTGGTCCACGTTGGTTAGCTTCTACAGGATTCGTAAACAGCTTGTAGATATTATCGATGATATCTCATTTCCCGTCTCCCTATTATTATCATTATTATTATCATTATTATTAGTAGTAGTTGTACTACTAGTAGTAGTAGTATTACTATTGTTGTTGTTATTATTATTATTATCATCAATTATTATTATTATCATTATTATTATCATTATTATCATTATTGTTGTTGTTGTTATTGTTGTTGTTGTTTGTTGTTGTTGTTGTCGTTGTTGTTGTTGTTGTTGTTTTAACTCCTCATACTTGCCTGGAGAGATATATGTGTGTCTGCCCCCCCCCCCCTTCTCTCCTCTCTCTCCCTTTCTCTCCGTCTCTGCCTTTCTCTTGTGTTTCTCGTTGTCTGTCTGTTCTGTCTCTGTCTGTTTCTCTCTCTCTCTCTCTCTCTCTCTCTCTCTCTCTCTCTCTCTCTCTCTCTCTCTCTCTCTGTATCTCTTGTCTGTCTGTCTATCTATCTATCTATCTATCTATCTGTCTGTCTGTCTGTCTGTCTCTGTGTTTGTGTGTGTGCGTGTCTGTCTGCCTGTCTGTCTGTCTTTTTGTCTCTGTCTTGTTTTGTTTTTTGTTTGTTTTTTGTTTGTTTGTTTTCATGTATTTTTGAGCAGATCTTTACCAAATTTGTGTAAAAAATTGTGGACCGTCAGGTAGCGCGAATACATAAGTTTGGAAGTCACAGCGGCAAGATCAAGTTCACATGGACCTAAAAATATGAGTGCATAAAATCAACACTTTTTGAGGAAGTTGTGTGAACAGCACATTTTCGTGAGCTTCTGATAATATTTACATTCTGTCATCACTTTTGTGACAATCTGTCATTGTCTTAGTTTTATGTCAAGTTTTAGTTGACGCTTTTTCAAGATCACACTGACCTTGAGAAGTACGCAATCTCGATTTTCTGGATTATTTTTGTTTAAAAAGATATATTATTTCAATGGCTTGATCATCTTGTTCTTTCTTTTGTGTATGTTAGTTGCGTGTGTGTGTCCATCGGTGTGTGTGTGTGTGCGCGCACGCACACGTGTTTTGTGTGTGTGTGTGGTGTGTGTGTGTGTGTATGTGTGTGTGCGCGCGCCCGTGTAAGCGTATATATCCCTTCGTTGGCTTGTGTGTTGTGGTGTGTGTGTGTGTGTGTGTGTGTGTGTGTGTGTGTGTGTGTGTGTGTGTGTGTGTGTGTGTGTGTGTTGTGTCCGTCCGTCGGGATGTGTGTACGTATTTATGTCCGTGCATTCGTACGTGCGTATATTAATCTCATTGTTCGTTTTTATCCCGAAAGTTCGGGTTAGGTCGTTGGAATAAAACTGATACCATTATCGACAAAGAATGGAAATCAGTAGAGAGCAGCAAGGGTTACTAACCCTTTCACACCCTCACCTAATACACCGACGTGCGGGAAGCTATTGAAGCGGGTGGGTAGGTTGAGGAAGTGAAAGGGTTAGGTTTCTAGAATGGTCAGTAGAAAGATTTAGGGACGGTTTTCTGGTGGTGGGAACTAGAGAGATTCTTCTGATTGTTCTTCACTTGCTAACTGGCGCAAACATACCACGGCGATTTGTCGATGCGTTTGTCTGTCAGCATCCATTGTTCTCCAGTGATATGGTACTGCCGTGTCGTACACTGATCACAGTGCTCAGGAATGTCAGACAAATTCTTTTGTGTGTTGTGGACTGTTTAAATGGTGTTCAGGTAACGTGTTTCCGCTGTATTGAATCCTTGATGTCGATTATTTCAACTGTGCTACCCCGTGTTTTAAAGCTGGTTGGACTGTCTTATGTTTTCCCGAACCACTCCCGTCTTCGTCAGTGTTAAATTTGTGCAGAGTTGAAACTCTTTTCCTTTTCGTTTGTATACCGTTTGTTTACCTATTTGTTTATTTGTATGTTTGTTTGCTTGTCAGTATCCTAGGCTTCGCTTTCCCCCAACCTGGCCTCTTCCATTTCATGATTTCGTCTGCGCATATGATTGTGAACAAGTTTTCCAGATTTATTGTTGTATATTATGGCTGCTGCTGTCACTGCTGCAGTTGTTTTGTTGTTGTGCAATGTTGCAGCTTCTGTTGTAACGCGACTGCTGCTGCTTTCCCAATTTGGAAATGTCTAAGCGTTAGAGACAGCAGCAGTGAGGTGACACAGCAGGCCACACACGACAGGACACTATCACTGCCACTGAAGTAACTGGCATTCCAGGTCTGAGGGCTAAAACCTCTCACAGACACGGAGACTCTTGCTACATGCCAAATCGTTTCTTCTGACAGGTCTTTACTCCTGCTGAAGTGGTAGTCAGCCATCGCACCATGTGCAAACGGCCATTGCAGAACGCTCGCTTCTTTCCCTTTCATTATGGCCCGTCTTTACTTCCCTTAATTTAACTGTCCGTTCTCCAGGGAGGTAATAACACTTAGTGCCGTCAAAGATCGAGCATCATTAGGCTGGACAGTCTCCCTTTGTGTCGTGGATGTGGATTGGGTCAGTTTGTAACTTTCACTTACTGTCCCACTTTACCTGTAACGTCTGGTTGTCTGGTTGGTCCGCACTGATGTTGACTGAGTGTCAGAGATAAATTGTGCTCTCAGCTCCATCGTCCATTCGCCATGGTGGGAATGTGCGTCTAATGATATTACGTTTACTGAAGATGTTGGGTTTGAATGAATGTTTAATGAAGATGTTTGATTCGTGAGATTCTGTTTAACTGCAAAAGTAAGGCATATGTTTTCGTATATCTATTTATTTGTTTATTTAAAGTTTCAGAGACAGCTAGCATAAAGAGAACGAGCATTCACGAAATAAATGTAATGATTGCTAATTTAATTATATCTTTAAGCTAAATAGTGTTCTGTGTTTAGAAGTTTTCTGTGATTTAAAAATAGTGAAAATAACTCGCAAGACTTACATGCAAAAAAAAGCCAAAAACTTCCACTATTTCCGTCAAATGAAGGTGTAGCCTTTGTGACCTTGTAAATGATTCTCTTCTCCATCGAGTTACACACAGTAGCATATTGTTGATAGTATTCTGTGGATCAGAAGAAAATTGTTTTGATGGTGATGGTGTAGTGACATTCACCGTTCGGTTCAGTTCTGAAGATGAAGAAAATTAATGGAAAGATTCCATGTGACCATGTCTATTCTGTATGAAGGCTTAACTCTATCTTGGTGCCACTGTTTAAGCGTTGGCAGCGGCTTGTTTGTGTTGAGACCGCTCAAAAGAACGAGAATCGAAATGGGGGAAGATGAAGCAGTTCATTTGCTGATGTTGACAGCTACTGTAGTCAAGAAAGTAAAACGTCAGACGTCCAGTGGGAAAGTCTAGGGTTCGATCCTATAGGTGTTTGTCCCTGATGGGATGAAGACGTTTTTTCCCATCTCTTTGGTCAGCATAGATGGCTACACGTAGGCATAACATCAGGCATACACGTTAAAGATCCTGTGTGTCATGTTAATGTCCGGTGGTTTATGGAAACAGAAAACATTGATACATGTATACACCGATGGGTCGGCCACCAGTGCTGCGACCAAAGTGGGAGCCGGTATCCTCACCAACGTCTGAGGACTCAAAGCACAACTGCCAGTATTCCTACAGGCAAACACTCCACCAGCTACGGAGCAGAAACAAAAGCGCTCTTGTAAACAGCCTCCATGATTTACTGTACAGATGATACATGCTATCAAATAGTCTTCCTCTCAGATGCCCTTTCTGTTCTCCAGCCCCGGATAATGACAAGCTTCCCCACCTGAACAAAGCCTTCCATAAAGTCAGAACAAAGTGAGAAGCAGTCCTGCAATGGATCCCCACTCACTGTGGGATACCAGAACATCAGGCAGTGCATAACTTAGAGAGAAGCTCAGGAAGACCAGCCAGACAGAAGCGTCAGCTACATTGAACAGATGAGCATTGACGGACAGAAAAGGACTACCGACCGCTGTCCAGAGAGCAGCAAGTGGTCCTGATGAAACTCTGGTCCAGTCAAAACCAGCTCAGTGCCCATATAAACCATAAGTTCAAACTGACGCCTTCATCAACTTGACTATTCGGTCAAAAAGATCAGACAGCGATGTTACCTGTATCAAGCGGAGCGACAGGGGACATGGCCGACTACAGCACCTTTGACACCAAGCTCCATGGAAGCCGGCAGGCCTGGCATATAAACGGCGAATGACAGTAGAAAAAGAGCATGAAAGCACCCGGCATGCACGCCCACCGAAAATGGAATATGCAGCAACATATCGCCTATAGTGTGGGCAAAACAATATGCATACACGCTTCCGACAAATTTCGGAACATTCACAACTTCTTTTACATTACATAGAGTAAAAGGGCAAAAGCTCGCTTGATTTTGATTTTCAGTACGAATACAGACCGTGAAAGCGTGGCCTATCGATCTTTTGACTTTACAAGTTTTAAGCAAGAGGTGTCAGAAAAGAAAAAAAGTTACATTGCTGACGTTGATTACTTTATGGCAAAGACAGCAATTCTTTGGGTGCCAACAGTGCCCAGCGGTCATCATTCAAGTACTGACCAGACATTGTGAAACTTTGGCGATCCGAAGACAGCTGACGTTTTCAGTGTGGCCGTCGGCGACAGTGCAGATATTGATAACACAATATACCTGTGAACAAACAGTTGTTTTAATTTGTTTAAGAAAATACAGGGAGTATGGGAGGCAGACATAGCTGGCAAAGACAGTACTCCTATGGCTGGTGATACTATTGGTGATCATGGGATCATGGCTATAGCGATGATTTTAGTGATGATGGTAAAATGAAGAAAAAAAGAAAGAATGATGATGATGATGATGATGATGATGATGATGATGATGATGATGATGATGATGATGATGATGATGATGATGATGATGATGATGATGACGACGACGACGATGACGACGACGACGATGGTGATGGTGCTACTGCTGATGATGATGAGGAGGAGGATGACTTAACTTACAACGCCAGAGCAGCTATTGGTGACAATAATCTGACCAGGATACCAATCTAGGGAAGATCTACAGACTGAATGAATCCAAAGCTCTGTGTAATACATTGTAACCCTGTCGTAAAGCTGTCAGTGACACTGCCCGTCAGACTGATAAATACAACCACCGGAAGCTATCAACAGATGGCGGGGACGTCCATCAGCGGGTGTCACAAAACTGCGGGACTAATGTCCTGGCCCAGCGTGCCAGTACGTCACACAGGAGCAGACCGTAGCTTCAGGTTCAGTTCACGACCGTATGTAACCCTTTCACGCCCTCACCCTAACCATCAGCTTCTTGTATGTCCATTCATTTTAACCCTTTCACTACCTATCTCCATTTCCCAGGAAGCTTGCAGACAAGTTAAAGGAATGACAGGGTTAACCTGAGGGGTCTTTTTGCAGGACGCTTGTAGATAGAGCAAAGGAGTGAAAGGGTTAAAGTGAGGGATTGTTCTCTATGAATTTGTGGATAGGGCAAAGGAATGAAAGGGTTAAACTGAGGGGTCTTCCAAGATGCTTCGGACTGGTACCTCTCTTATAAAGGGAGGTGGTCATATTTTACTCTTGTCATCCCTTCAGGGTCCTGCAGGGATGCATCTAACGGCATCAGACATAGTTTATAGGTCACTGTTACTGGTGACTCTCGCTGTCCACACTGGAGAATAATGTCTTCCTCTTCGTCGTCCGTCGTCCGTCTGTGAGATTGACTGGGGGTCAGTTTTGATTGGTGGAGGGACATTAGGGGTCTAGGTCTGTAACTGTCAATTTAGCAGGCTGGCTGGCCCTTGTAATAAAACCGTGGACTAAGATCTGATGTCTCGAGTTCAATCCCAGCCCCCTATTGGAGAAGAGTGGCAGAATGGTTCAGACGTTCGCCTGCCAGTAACTAAACTCGAGGTTCCAGGGTTCGCTTCCCGTTGAGACGTCGACTTTTTTTCCCCTCAATTTGACCGGAAAATCAAACTGAACGTCTTGTCTTTCGGAAGGGGACGAAACACTAGTCGGACCCTTGTGCCTTCTGGCTGCGCACGCTAAGATCCCACGGCGGTTGAAAATCGTGAAGAGCAGGGCATTCAGCCGACTGCCCTGATATAAAACATCGGAAAGATAGGTTGATTTCCCAGGTCCCTCTTCTTGAAGGCTAATTAGTCTTCTTGCCTTTCTCAATGAAGTCTTGGTAAAAAAAAAAAAAAAAAAGGGGGGGGGGGGTGGCGCTGCAATGCAGCGACGCGCTCTCAGGGGGGAGAACAGCCCAAGTTTCACATAGTGACGAAAGGAAAAACTGAATATGAATGAATAAAACCTGGCCCATTCGCCGCGCATCTTATTGCTCCAATCATTCTGATGGTGTCTGCTCAGTGTTTCATAGGTATTGCTCCACCTCCATTTCAGCATTGCCTGCCCATACATTTTTGCGCAGACTCAAGGAGTCATATGGCAGACTTGGTGGAGCGAATAATGAGTGATGAATCCCTCTTGAACAAACTGTCCAACTCTGTCTGTCTGTCTGCTTCTCACTATCTGTCTATCTCTGTCTATCTGTCTGTCTGTCTGTCTGTCTGTCTGTCTCTGTCTCTGTCTCTCTCTCTCTCTCTCTCTCTCTCTCCCTCTCTCTCTCTCTCTCTCTCTTTCTCTCTCTCTCTGAGAACGTTTCTTGGATTATTCACATAGCTCGTGAAGCGTTTTTGTACCCCACTGGAGAGCATGAATAGGAAGAAAGGTAACAAATCGACCAGGACGAAACATTTCCATCTTCAACAACCCAGCTCACTGGAAGTGTTTACTTTCGCAATGGTATCTTTTCCAATTTCTCTTTTATGCAACTCGCCTGTCTGTCTTCATCAGTCGTGTTAAGGGAGATAACTGGAAGGGGAGAGCAGTCATCCGACACATCGTGTTTTTCAAGTCAAGCCAGCCCTGGCTGAAGTTTCAGCAAACTGCGTTTATCTGAGGACTGCAACTGTTTGTCAGCCCCCACCACACCATGTTGTGTGTGGTGAAAGAATGATAGAAGGTTAAAGTACTCACGGTAACTCGTGGTGCAGTGGTTAGTGCAATGGATCACCCACTGGAAGACTGTGGGTTGGAGATTTTTCTGTGTCAGTCGGCTCCTACCCAGTGCTGAACGTGCTATGGTCTCATTGGAAAGGCTGGAACCACGAAGTTGAGTCTCATCCACTTCAAAAATGCGTGATTGAGGGTATTGCTCAAATGTCCTGACGAACACCGCAGATGTCCGTTTCTCTCAGGACTGATTAGCACCAGGATATATCATGATATAAAAGGAAAAGTAGAGCACATCCGTATTTCACAGTCTCAATCTAGACGGACCTCCATAGCATCACGATTTACATCCTCATTTCCATCATCTTCTTAGCATTGTGAAATTGTCCCAGCTTATGTGGCCATTAAAGTAGAGTAGAAAACGGAACCAAAAGAAAAAAGAAAGTTGAGCAGAAATGAAGTGCGATGATCTTTAAAAAATTACTCAGTGGTAGGAACGGGTGACAGGAGGCGTCAGTGACAGCATGACATAGCTGATACCTGAAAACAAACAACTTTATTGTACCCAGTAACAATGACTGCATGATATAGCTGATACCTGAAAACAAACAACTTTATTGTACCCAGTAACAATGACTGCATGATATAGCTGATACCTGAAAACAAACAACTTTATTGTACCCAGTAACAATGACTGCATGATATAGCTGATACCTGAAAACAAACAACTTTATTGTACCCAGTAACAATGACTGCATGACATAGCTGATACCTGAAAACAAACAACTTTATTGTACCCAGTAACAATGACTGCATGATATAGCTGATACCTGAAAACAAACAACTTTATTGTACCCAGTAACAATGACTGCATGATATAGCTGATACCTGAAAACAAACAACTTTATTGTACCCAGTAACAATGACTGCATGACATAGCTGATACCTGAAAACAAACAACTTTATTGTACCCAGTAACAATGACTGCATGACATAGCTGGTACCTGAAAACAAACAACTTTATTGTACCCAGTAACAATGACTGCATGATATAGCTGATACCTGAAAACAAACAACTTTATTGTACCCAGTAACAATGACTGCATGACATAGCTGATACCTGAAAACAAACAACTTTATTGTACCCAGTAACAATGACTGCATGATATAGCTGGTACCTGAAAACAAACAACTTTATTGTACCCAGTAACAATGACTGCATGATATAGCTGGTACCTGAAAGCAAACAACTTTATTGTACCCAGTAACAATGACTGCATGATATAGCTGGTACCTGAAAACAAACAACTTTATTGTACCCAGTAACAATGACTGCATGACATAGCTGGTACCTGAAAACAAACAACTTTATTGTACCCAGTAACAATGACTGCATGACATAGCTGGTACCTGAAAACAAACAACTTTATTGTACCCAGTAACAATGACTGCATGATATAGCTGGTACCTGAAAACAAACAACTTTATTGTACCCAGTAACAATGACTGCATGATATAGCTGGTACCTGAAAACAAACAACTTTATTGTACCCAGTAACAATGACTGCATGACATAGCTGATACCTGAAAACAAACAACTTTACAGATTTGCGCTGTATAGATATTGTAGTTGTTATGTATGCATGTGCGTACGTATGTATGTATGTATGTATAACGCTTAGATTTATGTATGTATGTATGTATGCATGTATACGCTCAGCTTAGATTTATGTATGTAAGTATGTAAGCATGAAATGTATCCATGTATACGCTCATATGTATGTAGGTATGTGTGCATGTATACGCTCAGCGCTTAGATTGATTTTGTCAAGATTTTGCGCTATATAAATAAAATATATTATTATTATTATTTTACCCAGTAACAATGACTGCATGACATAGCTGGTACCTGAAAACAAACAACTTTATTGTACCCAGTAACAATGACTGCATGACATAGCTGGTACCTGAAAACAAACAACTTTATTGTACCCAGTAACAGTGACTGCATGACATAGCTGGTACCTGAAAACAAACAACTTTATTGTACCCAGTAACAATGACTGCATGACATAGCTGATACCTGAAAACAAACAACTTTATTGTACCCAGTAACAATGACTGCATGACATAGCTGGTACCTGAAAACAAACAACTTTATTGTACCCAGTAACAATGACTGCATGACATAGCTGGTACCTGAAAACAAACAACTTTATTGTACCCAGTAACAATGACTGCATGACATAGTTGGTACCTGAAAACAAACAACTTTATTGTACCCAGTAACAATGACTGCATGATATAGCTGGTACCTGAAAACAAAACAGCTTTATTATACGCAGTAACCATGACAACATGACATAGCTTGTACCTGAAAACAAACATGCATTCCGTCCACCCGCACACCCCGAAGAAAGAATATGAAGGTGGAATATGAAGACTGCACAATGTGGGCCAAACAAACAGAACAAGGTACATGCTTGTTCAGAAGGAAACAATGCTCAGAACATGAGTGTGCGTTTGTTTGTGTGTTGTTTGTTTGTTTGTTTTTTTTCTTTTCTTTTCTTTTCTTTTCTTTTTGTTTTGTTTTGTTTTGTTTTTTTTATTTTATTTTATTATTATTTTATTTTATTTTATTTTAGTTTGGTTTTCTTTTGTTTCATTATTTGTCTGTTTCAATCTCTTCATGTGTGTTTTCCTACAAAATTCTGTCAGGAACAACCTCCTAACCGCTGTGTGTTGTTTGTTAGTAAGGAAAGTGGTGGCTGCACAGGAAACCTCTTTTCGTTGTTCCCTCATAACAGACTAGCTACCGAAATCCCTACTCGTGGTGGAGTAGAGGGGAAAGAAAAATCCCTATCGACCTGGAATCGAACCCAGAATCTCTCGATTATCCTGTGGGAGCTTTAATACTTTTATCACTGGGTGTCTGGAGTGACTACCTGTTCTCAATTAATTGTTTCATGAGAGGTGTCTAGTAACGCTGCTTGTTATGCCATTGGAACATAAGTCAGCTGTTGTATTTAGAGTTTGTCGTCAGCTTATCAGCTGCCAAGTCTGCGTGCTCCACTTTAGACCGGTGTCGACTGTGACAATTAATACAGTGCATATACTACACAATAATGTATTAGAGTACAACACACAGCGATACTGTTCTGTCTCCAGTGCGACTTCCTAAAGTAAAACATATAAATTGTCTAAACTGTTGACTAATTTTTCAAAAAGGAAAGTGGGGAGTGGGAGCAAAGAGAGAAGACTTATTCTGTCGTGACGTAAACGTAAGTCTCGTGCTCAGATTACGTTCATTTCGCAGAGAGTGAGAGAGCTTGACTGAACACTGTTGCAATCTGTCTTGGTTGGTAGAGCTAGAAGTATACATTAAGACAGATGGTCCATGCCATCACATAAACAGCAAACTTTCAGTATAAGTAACATCTACCCTCTCTCTCCCGCTCTCGAGTGAAAAGGAAAACGAATGGTATGTTTGCCTTTCTTAGTGGCAGTCATGGTCTGAACAGAAAGCACATTGCCTCTCGGTGGCTCCAGTCCTTCTACAGTCTTCACCCACAGCTATCAAACATATCACCTCAGGTAATTCTGAGTTGCAACTTCAAACGAACAGTTCTTTAAAGAAGAGAAGACACAGGCTCTTCAGAAACAGACTGATTAGGGCATGCACAATGCTTTCAACAAGTCAAAATCAGCAAGGAAGAGTACGGGAAAAAAGAAGACCAAAGACTGCTCCTTCAGAGATCCCTTCCAGTTCGCCAGGAAAACTTTCGAACGATCAGGATCGGGCCACTTACAGTGGACAAAGAAGAGCAGGAGCAACATCTCAGAATAACATACATTCCGACCCTCAGAGAGAGGCACCATTTAAAATCTAGGGTCTGATGCAGCCTCTCCAACGCCAGGGAAAGAATTTAATGACAAGATACCTTACTTGCTGTACAAGAAATGTTCCAATGTCCTTGAGTGGCTCATCACAAACTGATAAGATCAGCATGGAGAAACTTGAACATGAGCAACTACTGGATGATAGCTGATGGAAAATGCACATTCCTACAGAACAGAATTCGAGTGACATCAACTAATTCAGAACAATATCACGTCTGAATATTAAAGGGAAAATCATCTCTGTCATGGCAGCTAGACCGAGTAAATGCCTCATAGAAAATAAGTACTTGAATGTATCAGTCCTAATAGAAGGCATCCCTGGGAGTGTCTGACTGTGTAGAGCACGCCACGATGGTTTGGGAAACAATGCAAAGTTTAAGCAGAGAAAGTGAATCTCGATAAAATATGGCTCGAACTGGCAAACGTGCATAGATCGGTCCTTCACAAAATGGTTCAACTGTCTCTCAAGATTACAATGTGCAAAACACATCTGAGATATGATGAAGAAATAGTGTCATGGCTTCTCATTGTGGCTGTCCACAAAGAAGTACGCATCAGAATGGATCAGTTTGGAGCTGGCACAGCAGAGGGCTCCACAATTTCTCCAGAACTGTGCGTGTTGGCAATGAAGGTCCTCTTGACGATAGCAGTGAGCAGTTCAGGTTCAGCAGACTTCAGAAATGGATAACAAATGCCCCTCACAAAGCTTTCATGGGTGACAGGACAGTCCTTTCCATAAAGGACGAGGAAACACAAAATACGGATGTAACTGGACGTGTTAGTTGCCTCATCCATGAGTTTCAAACCAAAGAAAGCACGGAGCTTCACACTACGGAACGGAAAAGACAACATACCAAGTTATGTTTGACACACAGACCATTCACAAACTATGTTTGACACAGGCTATTCACAACAAGTTATGTTTGACACACAGACTATTCACAAACTATGTTTGACACAGGCTATTCACAACAAGTTATGTTTGACACACAGACTATTCACAAACTATGTTTGACACACAGACTATTCACAAACTATGTTTGACACAGGCTATTCACAAACTATGTTTGACACAGGCTATTCACAACAAGTTATGTTTGACACAGACTATTCACAAACTATGTTTGACACAGGCTATTCACAACAAGTTATGTTTGACACACAGACTATTCACAAACTATGTTTGACACAGGCTATTCACAACAAGTTATGTTTGACACACAGACTATTCACAAACTATGTTTGACACAGGCTATTCACAACAAGTTATGTTTGACACACAGACTATTCACAAACTATGTTTGACACAGACTATTCACAAACTATGTTTGACACAGACTATTCACAACAAGTTATGTTTGACACACAGACTATTCACAAACTATGTTTGACACAGGCTATTCACAACAAGTTATGTTTGACACACAGACTATTCACAAACTATGTTTGACACACAGACTATTCACAAACTATGTTTGACACAGGCTATTCACAAACTATGTTTGACACAGGCTATTCACAACAAGTTATGTTTGACACAGACTATTCACAAACTATGTTTGACACAGGCTATTCACAACAAGTTATGTTTGACACACAGACTATTCACAAACTATGTTTGACACAGGCTATTCACAACAAGTTATGTTTGACACACAGACTATTCACAAACTATGTTTGACACAGACTATTCACAAACTATGTTTGACACAGACTATTCACAAACTATGTTTGACACAGACTATTCACAAACTATGTTTGACACAGACTATTCACAACAAGTTATGTTTGACACACAGACTATTCACAAACTATGTTTGACACAGACTATTCACAACAAGTTATGTTTGACACACAGACTATTCACAAACTATGTTTGACACAGGCTATTCACAACAAGTTATGTTTGACACAGACTATTCACAAACTATGTTTGACACAGGCTATTCACAACAAGTTATATTTGACACACAGACTATTCACAAACTATGTTTGACACAGACTATTCACAACAAGTTATGTTTGACACACAGACTATTCACAAACTATATTTGACACAGGCTATTCACAACAAGTTATGTTTGACACACAGACTATTCACAAACTATGTTTGACACAGACTATTCACAACAAGTTATGTTTGACACACAGACTATTCACAAACTATGTTTGACACAGACTATTCACAACAAGTTATATTTGACACACAGACTATTCACAAACTATGTTTGACACAGACTATTCACAACAAGTTATGTTTGACACACAGACTATTCACAAACTATGTTTGACACAGACTATTCACAACAAGTTATGTTTGACACACAGACTATTCACAAACTATGTTTGACACAGACTATTCACAACAAGTTATGTTTGACACACAGACTATTCACAAACTATGTTTGACACAGGCTATTCACAACAAGTTATGTTTGACACACAGACTATTCACAAACTATGTTTGACACAGACTATTCACAACAAGTTATGTTTGACACAGACTATTCACAAACTATGTTTGACACAGGCTATTCACAACAAGTTATGTTTGACACAGACTATTCACAAACTATGTTTGACACAGGCTATTCACAACAAGTTATATTTGACACACAGACTATTCACAAACTATGTTTGACACAGGCTATTCACAACAAGTTATATTTGACACACAGACTATTCACAAACTATGTTTGACACAGGCTATTCACAACAAGTTATGTTTGACACACAGACTATTCACAAACTATGTTTGACACAGGCTATTCACAACAAGTTATATTTGACACACAGACTATTCACAAACTATGTTTGACACAGGCTATTCACAACAAGTTATGTTTGACACACAGACTATTCACAACAAGTTATGTTTCACACACAGACTATACACAACAAAGTTATTTGCGGCACACAAAGACTATTCACAAGTGATGCACGACACGCAAAGACTAGTCACACAAAGTACTGTGCGACACACAAAGGCCATTCACAACGAGAGGTGTGCGGCAAACAAAGACTTCACATGTGCGATACACAAGGACTGTTCACAACAAGTTACGTGCTACATGCAAAGAATGTTCCCGCCATCATAATATTGTTGTTTTACGTGTGTGTGTGTGTGTGTTTCTTATGCTTTTGTGAAGTGACTAAGGGAGATGGGGCGCTGTACACGTAGCCATTAGTAGCCTACCATTATCATGATTATGCATGCCAAGTTATGTACTAACCACAACTCAACACTGTTCACCCCAAGTGATGAGCAACAAAGAAACTACTCAAGCAATGTTACGTCTGACAGAGACTGCTACAACTTTGCCGAAGACGGCTGGCGTTTTAAGTCTAAAGTCTTTAATGTAAGGGTTACCGCACGAAACATGAGTAGTCTTAGCTCCCCCCCCCCCCCCCAATCGCTACATTACTGAAGCAACAAGCGGCTTGTTTCATTTGTCAGTGTCTTTTGCTGAGTGAAATGATGAAATTTGATCATGTAGTGATGGGGGTGGCAGATGGGAGGGAACATCCCTCCCATTTGCGTGTGTGTATGTGTGTGCGTGTGTGTGTGCGGTGTGTGTGTGTGTGTGTGTGTGTGTGTGTGTGTGTGTGTGTGTGTGTGTGTGTGTGTGTGTGTGTGTGTGTGTGTGTGTTTCCCGGCTTGATTGACTTGAACGCCTGCGGTCCCTGTGATTCAGACTGACTGGTGTTTATCAGATTAGGACCACAAGTATGAGGAGTATACAGGAGTACAAGTAAACAGGAATGTGTTCGAATGAGCATGGATCCAGTATTTCAGTCGCAGTTTCAAAATATTCCTTTCCCACTGAAAATAATGTATTCTTTTAATACTTAAACCTGAAAGAGATTCAATATCGAATGCTGAAAAGAGAGAGAAGAGAGAGAGAGAGAGAGAGAGAGAGAGAGAGAGAGAAAGAGAGAGAGAGAGAAAGAGAGAAGAGAGAGAAGAGAGAGAGAGAGAGAGAAGTGCTTGACTCGCAGAGGTTGACTTAAAATGAGTAAACGTGTAAGTAAGGATGTGGGTATGGCTTACTGTGTTCGAAAGTTTGACGTACAGAGACTCATTCATTTTTTTTCAGTAATTTGACATTTGAAAATGGGTTTACTGTCAAGCTGACTGTTATGCAAGTGCCTAAAGATATGGCAAAGAGACAGCCACTATTGCAGCGTGACTGTGAGTGTGTCTCGTTGCTTGGTTGGTCTCTCATTCGTTCTTTTGTTTTTCCGTCTGTTTGTGTTTAGGACTGATTTTTGTAGCAGGGAATGACTAGGCTTGACATTTTGAAGGAGTGGTATTCGTCATGGCTTAGTTCGAAACTCATCTTGTTTGACAAATACTGAGAACGTTCAGTTTCGCTGTTTGAGAGTAATGGAATATGTGCATGAGGCCCGTTTGATGACAATGTACAACACTATGCTCACGTGAGCACCTGATCCTGCAGCAAACAGTTTGAACTGAATGAACAACATCACAGTTCTACGAAAGAGCGTCAAATACTATTGCCAGCAAAGCTTATCCAGTATGAATAAATACATTGTCGTTTTGCTGGGTATAAGCACATTTTGTTCGATACTGAAATAAACAAAACTGTCGATTTATTCAAATAGATGTAATTGCTTGAGGGTGGATGTGATGCGTCTAGTGTGTCGGCTAGTGACTAGTGACTGCGTGCTTGTCACCTCTCACTTTCATAGCCTACACCGCTGGCTAGCAGCTATGCGAAAAGAAGAGCAGAAGGCGTAAGTCTCTTCCTGTCAGTACATAGCCTCTCCATCCGCAAGCCCTACGTTGTGCCTCCTCGTGGCGACAGGCGGTAACTGAGCATCTCACGGACTCAGGCTAAATCTCGTAGGACTCGAAGGAGGTCTGGCCCCCAGACGTGCGGCATGCAGGCCCACCAGCGTGTGGATATGCCCTAATGCCCACGAACCAGATCCCCAAGCTATGGGTAAATAGCTCCACTGCCTTGCGGACATCTCGGGAGAGAGTAAGGCTAAGGGAGTTAACCCTGAAAAAAAAAAACCGATGGAAGGCAATGGGAAACCACCATCGCAGTTTTCCCCAGGAAAACCATGGACAAAAGAAAGATGAAGAATAAAGTTACTTACTTTACTTTATCCGTCCTCTTATACCATCTTGGGCGTCGAGGGGAGAAAGAGCTTTCTGTCTGCAGCAAGTTTGAAGGCCTGGTTGAGTGGGATGTTGTGGGTCTTCAGTGTTTCTTTCACACCCTCGATCCAGGTCTTCCTCGGTCTACCCCTTGCCTTGTACCCTGACACCTTTGTGTTGTAAGCTTTACTGGCAAGCTGGTGAGGTGCCATGCGTGTCAGGTGCCCGAACCACCTGGTTCTCTGCTGTTGGATGTAGTGGAGAATTGGTGTTGTTCCAATCATTTCTCTGATCTTGATGTTCTTGATCTTATCATGTCTGGTTTTGTTGACTGCTCTCCTTAGACATCTCATCTCGCAGGTGGTGATCTTTCTTTCAAGACTTTTGGTAAGGGTCCATGTCTGACACTGGTAGGTCAAGGTTGGTCTAAATATGGACTCGATGAGTTTGGCTTTGGTCTCGATGGGGATGTTGGGGTGTCTTAGGAGTGGGGCAAGCTGGTAGCTGACGCTGTTGGCCTTTTGAACTCTTGTCTCGATCTCTCTGTTGAGACGTCCATCTTCTGTGAAGATACTTCCAAGATACTTGAACTCGCTGACTTGTTTCAGTGCTGTCCCCTCGATGTTGATGTTGAGGCGGCCAGGTGTTCTACTGACTTTCAGTGTCTCGGTTTTGCTGATACTGATTTTCATGCCGAAGTTCTCACATTGTGTGTTCAGGTTGTTCGTGTGCTCCTGGAGTTCCCCTTCTTTTTCATGTGCAAGGCTTTGATCATCTGCAAACAGCATCTCGTTCAGATCTTCAGGGTTGGGATTTGCTTCCTTCGTGATTTTGTCCATATATACAATGAACAGCAGTGGTGATAGAACACACCCCTGCCTCACTCCCGACGTCACCTCAAACCATTCCGTGAGTCCATCTTGGGTGCGTACTGCACTCATGCTGTTGGTATAGATGGCTCTTATATTGTCTAGAAGTTGCCCCCTAACGTCATATTCTTCTAACGTTTTCCACAACTTGTTTCTATTTACTCTGTCGAAGGCCTTTTCTTGATCCACGAACACGAAGTTCAGTTCTTTATTGTGTTCGATAGTCTTTTCGCTCAGTTGTCTGAGAGCGAAGATAGCGTCAGTGCATCCTCTTCCTAAAAAAAAAAAGTTAACGACGTCAATAGGTGCTCCTGTGGAGCACCTTCGTCCAGTAGGGACTGTCATGCGGTGCAGGTGACACCAGACCGTCAGCCAGCTTCTGCGACCAAAATTAAACCCAAAGTCAAACTTAGAAACACCAAAATAGCAATATGGAACATTAGAACACTGTTGCAGAAAGGTAAATTAGACAACATCAAAATGGAGATGGAAAGGCTTAACATCAGTATTTTAGGACTAGGGGAAATGAGATGGAAGGGGGCAGCATGATAACATCAGGAGAATAACAGTGATATACTTCTGGTGGTAATTCACATGAAAGAGGAGTAGGCATCATAATGGACAAAGACAAATCAAAAGCAGTTAAGGGATACTGGGCAGCAGTGTCCGACAGTTTTGCTGGTCAAATTGGGAGGCAAACCATTTGATATCAACATCATACAAGTGTATGCACCAACATCTGCAAGTACTCAGGAAGACATCGACAACTTCTACGAAGTTTTAGAGATGGCCAAGGTCCAATGTAAATCACAAGAAGTTACAGTCATAATGGGAGATTTTAATGCTAAAGTGGGACAGGATAGGGTGGAGGATATAGTTGGACCTCATGGCCTTGGTACACAAAATGAAAGGGGTGAGAAACTTGTAGAATGGGCACAGATGAATGAGTTCATAGTAGGAAACACCTGGTTTGAGCAGCCTAACAGAAGAAAATGGACTTGGATGAGTCCAGGAGATAATACCAAACATCAGATTGACTACATCCTGAACAACAAAAGATTTAGAAATTCTTTACTGTCAGCAAAAACACTACCAGGCGCAGACTGCAACAGTGACCACAATCCTGTAGTGGGAAAGTTTAGGCTGAAATTGAGGAAAAGGAAACAGACCAAAAGCAACATGAAACTAAACCTTGGACTCTTAAAGACAGATGAAATGATACGTGAAAAATTTAATATACATGTTCAAAACAAATTCAGTGCTCTAGAAGACGTTGGTGACAGTGAGGAACAATGGACAAAGTTGAGAACTTCGATAAATGAAGCTTGTGAAGAAATCCCTAAGGCAGATAGAAAAGCAAAAAAGAGCTGGATGACTAATGAAATTTTGGGCTTGATGGAGGAAAGGAGGAAGGCAAAGAGAAACGAGGAGATATATAGGAAGATAAACAAAGATATCAGGTATAGGTGCAATGAAGCTAAGGACGCTTGGCTGAACGCAAAATGCAAACAGATAGAAGAACGACACAAAATGGATCCTCAGGGTATGTACAGACGAATTGAAGAAATTGTCCACAGGAAAAATACATGCACATCAACTGGTTGCTTAAAATCGAAAGATGGCACGCTCATCATGGAAAAAGACAAAATACTGGACAGATGGGGAGAGTACATTAAAGACCTTTTTGAGGATGACAGAAACGAAGAACACATTATAAAAAAGAACTTTGAAGGACCACCCATAATGAAAGATGAAGTTAGAACAGCACTGAAAAAAATGAAACCAGGAAAAGCCCCAGGACCAGACAACATTACTACAGAGGTGATTGAAGCCCTGGAGGAATTTGGTATGGAAAAATAACAGTCTTCCTTAATGAAATATATGACACTGGAAAAATCCCCAAAGATATGTCAAAATCAATTTTCGTTGCACTTCCAAAGAAGACAGGGGCTATAGAATGCGAACTCCATCGCACAATCAGTTTGATGAGTCATGTAACAAAAATCCTGTTAAGAATAATTATGATGAGGACAAGGAATAGGATCAAAAGAGAAATAGCAGAAGAAAAGTGTGGATTTGTGGAAGGGAGAGGAACTATTAATGCCATACACATCCTAAGAACTATCATAGAGAGGTCAATTGAGATGAATAAGGATTTGTATTTATGCTTTGTTGACTATACCAAGGCTTTCGATCGGGTAAGACATGAAGAATTGATCAACCAACTGGAGAGACTCAATGTTGATGGAAAATATCTACGAATAATCAGGAATATGTACTGGGAACAAACAGCTGCAGTGAGAATAGAAAACAATATAAGCTCTTTTCAAAACATCAAAAGAGGAGTCAGACAGGGTTGTGTTTTGTCACCAGATCTGTTTTCACTATACAGCGAAGATATCATGAGAAACCTAGAAGAAGACCCTGGATTAAAGGTTGGAGGGAAAATGATAAAGAACATTCGGTACGCAGATGACACCGTGTTAATTGCAGAAAATGAAAGGGACCTACAAAACCTTGTGAATATACTAGAAATAGAAAGCAAAGATAAGGGGTTGGAACTAAACAGCAGGAAAACTGAAGTCATGGTGATCAAGTAAAAAACATGAAATCCCCTCATGCAAAATAACAGCAAATGGCACAACCTTGACACAGGTTAATAAGTTCAAATACCTGGGAACGGTCATTTCATCAGAGGGCAGATGCACATTGGAAATAGCTGGCAGGATAGGCCAAGCCAAAACAGCATTCAAGAAGATGACAGGCATTCTTACCAACAAATGCCTATCAATTAACATCAGAAAGAGAGCCCTTGAATGTTATATAGAACCAATAATGTTGTACGGATGCGAGGCGTGGACAGTCAGCAAGCAAAGCCAGAGCAAGATTGAGGCAGCCGAGATGTGGTTTCTAAGAAGAATGTTGAGAGCTCCATGGACAGCAAAGAAAACAAACGAGACAGTCTTGATGGAGACAGACACAAGTAGATCACTCATAAGGAAGATTAGGAAAAGACAGGCAACATTTATAGGCCATTTTATGAGGAAGGGGGATTTGGAGCACCTGGTCACAACGGAAAAGCTGGAGGGAAAGAGAGCACCAGGTAGACCCAGGGAGAGAATGCTGGACGGACTTGCAGAGTGGCTGGGTGGGGGGAGATGCTAGGGGCAACGAGAGATAGAGATGGATGGAAGTCCATGGTCGCCAACGCCATGCGGCAGGGCACCTGATGATGATGATGAGATGTAATTGCATGTAAATTCAACTCTCTCTCTCTCTCTCTCTCTCTCTCTCTCTCTCTCTCTCTCTCTCTGTCTCTTTCTCTCTCTCTCTCTCACCAAGAGAATTTTGATACATGGACACAGATATTTTTTCTCTTAAATAAAATTACCTTCTTTGCTTGTTTTTCTTCAGTGCCATACTAGTTAGTCTGACAATAAAAAAAAAAAGTTGAGCTTCTTCATTGGTTAAATAATAACAAACATGTTTTACGGCATTTACGTGAACTGAAATCTTTGCTATTGCTAGCTAAAAGGCGTACAGACTGTTTATGAATACGCAAGTCTGTGATTTTATGCTAGTGACGGGTGTGTCACAATTCTGTACTTTTGTGCCACTGCTGTTGATGGTGTATCTGTTGCTGCTTTGTCGTTAATTGAAATAGTTGTATCGAAATAAGGGAACTATTGTTCCCAGTCTGGTCGCCGTCCAGAATTCTTAAACATTTCAAAATCCGACCTAAGAGCCTGTGGATGGAGAGAACTATTGCCGACAGAAGACAAAGGGTTTAATGGGGAGGAGCCAGATGGATGATGTAAACAGGTAATGACATCTGATCATATAAAAAGATACATATAGATGTCGGATCAAGTGATGCACGTAGCAGTAGCACGTGAGGTAAACCCACGCTTACCAGTCTATTGGACCAAACGGCAATGTCCCATTAAGGGGACAGATTCAGAAAACGATCTTTAGCCTGTCGCCATCAGCATCACTACCATTGTCATTATCCTTCTCTCTCTCTCTCTCTCTCTCTCTCTCTCTCTCTCTCTCTCTCTCTCTCTCTTCTCTCTCTCTCTCTTCTCTCTCTCTCTCTCTCTCCCTCTCTCTCTCTCTCTCTCTCTCCAATCAATCATTAAATCATACACTTATTCTCGCTAATTTGTAGGACATTTTTGTTTGTTTTTTGTTTTTATTGGTCGACGGAATGGTACGCATATGTGGCCTTCTCCACTTGAGGCAGAATGGAAAACGAAAGAAGGAAGTAGGGGTCATATCTCCAACCCCGGAAACAATCAAGTCGACATGGCGATTAGCGGCTGGGTCAATGAAGCGTGCAGTGTGCATATGAGAGGCATGTGTGTCGGTGCGTGCGCTACTCATAGCATACACTGGGGAGCGGAACTGCAAGTGATTACATCTCTCGATTGGATTACTTCTCCGATCTGCTTTTGGCTCGTTTGCATCGGGCCGTGCGGTCCTAGTGTAATTGTCAGGAATGGGGGACTCAGTGAACGGTGAATATCTACTGGGTGGTATTAGATCAAGTGTAATTACTTTTTGTGTAGTATCTGTGTGTATATAATATGTATGTGGTCTACTTTCTGGCGAATGATGACCAACATCATTCCAGTATCCAACCCACTAGGGAGCCTGCAGACAGCTTAAAGACAGAACTGACTTTCCAGTTGACTTGGGAGCTTGAACCTGGATAGGAAAGCCGTGGGGATCAACAGGCCGGAAGGATGCAGACAAACCGATAGAAACACCCGTACAAACAAAGTCATTAAAAATCGTCTTTTGAGGTACAGCCACAAGATTGATGACAGTCGACCGTGTGGTCTCAAACCTTGTAAACAGTCCCAGACAGTCTCTATTTCCATCCTCCTTTCTTTCATTCTTTTACGTCTTCTTATTTTTTCTGTCTTTTGTTCGTTCTCTTTTGTAAAACGTCGGCCACTTGACAGCAGTGACTGTATTATGTCATGTCTGGTGAAGCGAATAACATAACTTCCAAGTTAGAGTTAAATGCATGGAGCTTCTGTGTTCTATTATCCGACCGCAAGAGTTCGAACCTGACTTGAGGAACTTTGGGCTTCAACAGGCCTGAGAGGACAGGCACTTGTGGTGTTGACCAAAGTACTGCACACAAAACATACTGTGTTGCGTCCATGAAAGAGATGACGATTGATTGGGTGGTCCGAGTATGTTTTATTCAAACGATTTCTAGCTGTGTGTTTTCTTTCTCTTTTCTTTCTTTTTCGTTGTTTTCACTTGTTCTCTTTCCTTCTGTCTACCTGCCTGTCTGCCTGTATTTCTTCCTT
>CM060305.1:104991750-105014250 GCA_030674185.1 Monoplex corrugatus
CCTTAAACAATACTGATTTCATGTCTGTGTCTGATCAGTCGTTCACGGATCTGGAAATGAAGTATATTATTGTTTTATTTTTCGTTCACGGTGATTCTACAATTTTGTTCTCCTGTATAAAAACTGTAACCAGAAAACATTTTGTGATAATACCCTTGTACGTAATCTTCAGTTATGTCTCAGCACGATTTTGCAACACCAGATGCCAGCATAATGCAAGTGATAGACTGGAGATTTGCACAAATTCAACAAGGGCGACATTTGCACTCAGCTACAATTAAGAGACTCGTTGGAGACAAGTTCAGTTCTTTAGAGGCCAACATTTCACAGTTCTTTGAGGATATTTGTAAACTACAGGAACATGTTCAAACGAATAAAGAAGAAATGTATGAATTTAAAGAGTGCAGCACGACAATCATAGACAGTCTGGATTTTTACAAGAGATATTCATCAAGGAAAAATCTGGATGTCAGCACAGAGACTAGACATTAAGACCTCAGGCTGTCTCAATGCAGTAAGACAGTCCGAACTATTGGGAAATAGAACAGTTTATAAGAATGGACCAACAATACCAATCTGGGACAAACAAGGATCCGCACAGATCCAGCAGAAGACATGCAGATACAGGAGCTATCCACTTCATCTGAGACCACACAGAGGAGATTCCAGCAAGAACTCATAAAAGTTATAAGCGCCTGGATCATGACAAAAGTGAGCCCAGACCACTTGTCCATGGGCCATATTCATACAGTGTAGCAACCAGACAACAGAACCAAACCACGTAAGGTATATTTTCCTGAAAGAAAACACTGGCAAGAATTACTCTGTTCCACTAAAATCAGAGTCAGCACCAAAGGAACCAATAGACATCAGGGGGGCATAGAGTGGCCAGAGGCCCCTTCCCTAAGCCATGACCATTGTGCTCAGGACAGACAAAGCAGGATAGACCCAGTGATCCCTTCACCAAGTGATGACCCTTGTCTTCTCGATAAACGTAGCAGGATAGACCCAGTGGCCACCTCCACATGTGATGACCCCTGCACTCATGGCATATGTAACAGTTTAGAACCCATGGTCCCTCCCCCACGTGATGGTCCTTGTGATGATGATAGTCATGACACAAACAGTGACGTACACGAAAATCAACATAGTGATCAAGGTGACGTACACACCGACGTCAGTGACAAAAACACTTCTATCAGTGGTGCGGAAATGAAAAGTGTGGGTGGCGTCTTAGCTGAGGATGTGTGTGATGCGACCAACGAGTCAGGTAAAATTAATTAATGTTGAGATAGTGAACACCGACGATGACACTGCACTCAGTGACAGAACAACGTCAGCTGTTCACACGGACGCTGTTACAAAAACCTCGACCAAACATTAAATGATACACACACAGTGACACAACAGTGACCACTTACAGTCTGTCAAACTCACAAGTTAGTGATCAGGTTCTAGATTCTGATAATCTAGACACTAACCAGAACATGGTGAGAGAGGGTGGGAGATGTTCCTGCAGCAACAAGGGATAGATCCATAACGAGGGCCATGATCGCCAAACGCCATGCGGCAGGGCACATTATGATGATGATGATGGTAGACCTTAGCTTTCTTGTGAACTGAACTTCCGGTGTGCAAAAGGAGTTGGGTCACATTCAGTTTTCTAAAGAATATTTTCAAGACAGTTAAGTGGGTTGGTATTTCATTGTAAAAACAAAACGAAGAGATAGTGTTGACTGAATGACTGACTGATTGATTGATTGATTGATTGATTGATTGATTGATTGATCAATAAATTCATCGACGACTGACTGATTGACCGATTTCTTTATCTCTCTCTCTTTTCTCTCTCTCTCTCTCTCTCTCTCTCTCTCTCTCTCTCTCTCTCTCTCTCTCTCTTCCTTTCTCTCTATTTGTTCATTTCCTGAAATCCAGCAATGTCTCCTTTTCTAAGGACTTGTAAATATAGATCTTGTAACTGTCATTATAGAAAATTGATTGTTTTAATTTTTGCAATGTGATGTGACCATGACATCAGCTTTATAGTCAGTCAAGTATCATGTACAGCAGTGACAGATGATGACCATGACATCAGCTTTATAGTCAGTCAAGTATCATGTACAGCAGTGACATATGATGACCATGATGTCAGCTTTATAGTCAGTCAAGTATCATGTACAGCAGTGACATATGATGACCATGACGTCAGCTTTATAGTCAGTCAAGTATCATGTACAGCAGTGACATATGATGACCATGATGTCAGCTTTATAGTCAGTCAAGTATCATGTACAGCAGTGACATATGATGACCATGATGTCAGCTTTATAGTCAGTCAAGTATCATGTACAGCAGTGACATATGATGACCATGATGTCAGCTTTATAGTCAGTCAAGTATCATGTACAGCAGTGACATATGATGACCATGATGTCAGCTTTATAGTCAGTCAAGTATCATGTACAGCAGTGACATTGATGACCATGATGTCAGCTTTATAGTCAGTCAAGTATCATGTACAGCATGACATTTGATGACCATGACGTCAGCTTTATAGTCAGTTCAGTTATCATGTACAGCAGTGACATATGATGACCATGACGTCAGCTTTATAGTCAGTCAAGTATCATGTACAGCAGTGGACATATGATGACCATGATGTCAGCTTTGTTGGGTCACTCAAAAATCTGTTCGACAGTGACTTATGTGGACCATGACATCAGCTTTATAGTCAGTCAAGTATCATGTCAGCAGTGACATATGATGACCATGATGTCAGCTTTGTGGTCACTCAAAATCATGTTCGACAGTGACATATGATGACCATGACATTCAGCTTTATTGGTCAGTCAAGTATCATGTACAGCAGTGACATATGATGACCATGATGTAGCTTTGTGGTCACATCAAAAACTCATGTTTCGACGTGACATATGAGCCATGACACAGCTTTATATCAGTCAAGTATCATGTACAGCAGTGACATATGATGACCATGACATCAGCTTTATAGTCAGTCAAGTATCATGTACAGCAGTGACATATGATGACCATGATGTCAGCTTTGTGGTCACTCAAAAATCATGTTCGACAGTGACATTTGATGTGACTATGACGTCAGCTTTATAGTCAGTCAAAAATCATGTAGGCCTACAACAATGATATTTGATGTGACCATGACATCAGCTTTGTTGTTGAGTGCTATGCACAACACAAAGGAACATATGATAAGGCCATGACGTCAGCATTGTAACTGTAGTCAAGTGTCATGTACCACAGAAAGGGTAGGATGTATATGGGTGTGTGTGTGTGTGTGTGTTGTGCGAGTGCGTGTGTGTGTGTGTGTGTGTGTGCGTGCGTGTGTGGTGTGTGTGTGCGCGCGCGCGCGCGTGTGTGTGTGTGTGTTGTGTGTGTGTATGTGTGTGGTGTGTGTGTGTGTGTGTGTGTGTGTGTGTGCGTGCGTGTGTGTGTATGTGTGTGTGTTCGTGTGTGTGTGTGCGTGTGTGTGTGTGTGTGTGCGTGTGTGTGTGTGTGTGTGTGTGTGTGTGTGTGTGTGTGTGTGTGTGTGCGTGTGTGTGTGTGTGCGTGTGTGTGTGTGTGTGAACAGACAGAGGATTACCCGTCTTACCCAACGCACGTCGCCCTATCTACCCACGGAGAGACGGAGAGACGTGTAAACAAGTGACATGTTGAACACCGTACACAGGTCACTGTACCAGTCTGATGCTGACAGGCCTAAAGACTTCTTACATCCCTTCTCTGTTCACGCCTTCTTCCTTCTCTGCATCTCTTTACATAGGCCATCTCAAAAATAACGCACATAGAATTTAAAAAAAAAAAAGCTACTGGTGTTGTTCTCCTTAATAGTGTCATTGTTGAAGAATGAGATCAGTCCAGCCTTTATGTTTCTGGGTGATGTATTCTCCTATCAATGGTTACCTTACCTTCCCCAACCTGAACATGATTAGACATCTAGTGTACTAGTGTAGGAGCTGTTGTGTGTCTGTGCCAGAGGGTGTGCGCGTCCATGCACAGTGTGTGTGTGTTTGTGTGTGTGTGTGTTTTTGTGTGTGTGTGTGTGTGGTGTGTGTGTGTTTGTGTGTGTTTGTGTGTGTGTTTGTGTGTGTTTGTGTGTGTGTGTGTGTTGTGTGTGTGTGTGTGTGTGTGTGTGTGTGTGTGTGTGTGTGTGTGTGTGTGTGTGTGATGATAAACAATTATACTACTACTACTACAATTACAACTACTATTGTTATTACTACTACTAATGCTGCTGATGACGACGATGATAATAATGATGATAAGAATAAGAACAATAACAACAACAGCAACAATAATAATAATCATCATCATGATCATAATAATGATGATGATGATGATATGACCATGATCGTGAGGATGATCATGATTTTTGTATAGCACTACTTTCCAAACTCATGGTGTAATAAATACAGACATGACATGAGGGAATGTCCATGTAAGACCTGTTCGGTTGTAAAGTGATATGAGCGAGTGGTAATGGCATCTTTTGTTCCACCAGTCGCTTGTCCTTCAGGTGAAGGAGAACAAGAGGTCAACTTGTCTCACCTACACACAAAAAAAGCCATGACAGTACACATTTGTGTTCTACGTAAATGTCTTCAGAAATTCCATTTTAAAGTTTAAAAAAAGCATGTACACATGCAGGAAAAATGCAGACTCAAAACTTCCTCCACTGAAAGAACAAAGCAAACAAACAACATTGATTAGATATTTTTTCAGAATTCAACATTAAACATTAAACATATCATTTCTTTACCTCAGTAAGCCGATGTTTGCATTTCTGACCACAGTTGCATGGCATTATCACATACGCACACTTTCACAGCTTTATCGGTCTGATGGCTCCTGAAGGATGAGATGTTTATTTTGGGTTATCACCTGAGATAAGGAAACCAAAGCGGTAGGCATTTATCATTATCGCTCATCCCAACAGACACAGAGAGCAAAGTAGGTTGCCATGTATCATGTTGGAAGTTCCAGGAGAGACACAGACCCAAACGGATTGTGATTTGTCGCATCAATCTCCCAACACTTACCAGCTCTAGTTTCCGTTCCCTCAAGTTGCAAAATGTGACTATCCTAAATATGTCTGGCTGCTGTTTCATCTGTAGTGAGAACAGATAAAGTTGAAGACTATTTCAATTAGAGAAACAGAATTGTTACTCCCTGTGTAGATGTTGGCCATGGAATACAGCTATTCCTACCTCGTTCTTTTTCGTGAATTTCATTGTATTAGCGTATTTCATTTTTAAGTCTACATTCTGTCACAGGCCAAAATTTATTTGGCAGGTTTAATTACTACCACTAAGAATGTAAGTACACTTGCATGGTTTAATGTTTTACAATTTTCATTTCGGAAATTATTTAAGCCTTCGGAAAGAGCAGATACACATGGGGAAATAGTATCTAATGTATCAAAACAGACCTTTGTATCAGTGTCACTATACATATATTTAAATCTATCATTTCTATACCACAGTCTGCACCTGGTCATTCAACACAACATGATTTATTTCCTTCCACCTTACGTACAAAAACTAGAAGCTATAAAACCTGTCAGAATTCTAACATGTTTATAGCTTCTAGTTACAGATACAGAGATGGATACTGGTACAGTGAAATGTTTCGACGAATATTTTTGTCATTGCCTAGATACCAGAGCGCCAAACGCTAGACGGACTTGCGGAGTGGCTGAAGACGAGGAGGGTGGAGGAGATGCTTGGGGCAACAAGAGATAGAGACAGATGGAAGTCCATGATCGCCAACGCCATGCGGCAGGGCACCTGATGATGATGATGATGATATATATATATATATATATATATATATATATATATATATGTATGTATGTATGTATGTATGTATGTATGTATGTATGTATGAATATGTATAAAGAATGGGGGTAGGGGAGCAGGGAAGGAAAAGAAAATTGTGTAAATTACCACATTTGAGCGTATACAGAATTTTTAAACGAAACGATAAATACATACCGCTTGTATCACGCCATGGCAACGAGCCATCCCTGCGGAAAGCGTTATTTCACATGGATAAAATTCGGTGGGACGAACATGAACACAATGCACACAGTTGCCACATTCCGTTCACAACGACACATGGGGCATTACATACCTTTCTTCATCTCTGAATACTTACACAGTACATAGTGCTTGCATACCAGCATGATAACTTCACATAAATACTTTGACAAGTACCAGCAAGTGAATGTTGATTAGTAGTGGAACACACGATATATCATTCTAACCGTAATACAAAAAGAAAGTGGAACATTTTCAAGAAGAATGTCTTGTACATTCGGGCATATTTAAGACGAACACTTTTGCAACATGATTGCTTCTTAATCAAATTAAGTGATGAATAAAGAACAGATAGAAAAAGGGCAACATGTCAAATACACTTACCTTAGCGTTAGTATCAGTGTCCGTTTCTCAAGATGACGACGTTCGCGCTTGGAATAAATTTCATATAGGCTACTCTTGACTCCAATGTTGCCATGTGCTGGACAGAACGTTCAAAACTGCCATGGCATTAGCCATGAGCCTACACAGAAGTTATGCGCTGACAAGGTCTGAACGTCAAACACCATTTTGTCACATGACTTTTCCCGCTTGTTGTATACGAAAACAGTTGACATGGATAAAACAATTGTTTGATAAACTTTGTTGAGATTTGAACTGATTTAGTCAAATAAAGTATAAAAAAAAAGATGAATGGTTGTTTTGTCAAACCAGTGCATTCTGCTGATTTCAGAAAAAGATATTTTCTTTTTTCAAAGTGAAAATTCAATCTATTTAAAGGTAAATCCCTTCAACTTGGACGCCCACTTATTTCTAACTCTTTTTTATTTTTATTTTATTTTATTTATTTATCTATTTATTTATTTATTTTTGATATATCAAAATATCCAACAATCATTGGGGATGAGATGGGGGTGTGACACAAATTTGTGTACCTTTCTGACAGCACCGTTCATTTTCCACTATTCGCATTTCTTCTAATCAATTCACACTGTTCATTTCAATCAGAATCAAAACAACATACACAGGTGTAGAAGAGGTTTAGCTGAACAGTACTTTGTTTTTGCATAATTGCACAAGTCGACTGATTACATTCGATTCGCAGACAAACATGAAAGAAACACAAGGCAGAGGCAGCAAGTAAAGCATGCGCCAATAATCACTCTTGGCCCGTTTTTCACGTCACACACACACACACACACACACACACACACACACACACACACACACACACACACACACACACACACACACACACACACACACACACACACACACACACAGGTCAGATCTCTCACAATCACTCAAACGCAATGACGCTACAGACATAGGCTTTTGTCGTTGTTGTTGTTTGTTGTTGTTGTTGTTGTTGCTGTTGCTGTTGCTGTTGCTGTTGTTGTTGTTGCTGTTGCTGTTGCTGTTGCTGTTGTTGTTGATAATGATGATGATGATGTTGATGATGATGATGTTGTTGTTGTTATTGATGATGATGATGATGATGTTGTTGTTGTTGTTGCTGTTTTGTTGTTGTAGTTGTTGTTGTTGTTGTTGTGTTGTTGTTGATGTTGTTAGGCTTGAACTTTCTGTGCTATGTAAGCAAGGCCAAACACATAACCTCGGTGTGATTTCCTCATTAATGAGAGTTGGAGCAGGAATAGCTGATTACTTCCTGTGTTTCTGGCCTCCAACAGTGCTCTTGTCGGGTCTGTCTGGTGCACATTTTATACCAACAGCGAGTATAAACTACTGCTGTTTTCAACCTCTTCTTGTGTCAGAATTGTAGTCTGAATCTCTCTCTCTCTCTCTCTCTCTCTCTCTCTCTCTCTCTCTCTCTCTCTCTCTCTCTCTCATTCTCTCTCTGTCTCTCTCTTTCTCTCTCTTTCTCTCTCTCTCTCTCTCCTCTCTCTCTCTCTCTCTCTGTCTGTCTTTGTCTTTTTCTTTCTCTCCTCTCTCTCTCTCTCTCTCTCTTCTCTCTCTCTCTTTCTATCTCTGTCTCTGTTTGTCTGTCTGTTTGTCTGTCTGTCTGTCTCCCTCTCTCTTTCTTTCTTTCTTGCTTCTCTACCAACCCTCCCGTTTCTTTCTGTCTGTCTGTCACTCTGTATTCTTTCTCTCAATTGCTCTGTCTCTCTGTCTCTCCCCTCTTTCTGTCTATCAGTCTGTTTTCTCTCTCTCTCTCTCTCTCTCTCTCACCCTCTCTCTCTCTCTCTCTCTCTCTCTCTCTCTCTCTCTCTTCTCTGTTGTGTTGTTGTGTGTGTGTGTGTGTGTTGTCTGTCTGTCCCTCCTCCCCCTCTTTCTTTTTTGATGGCGTAAGGACGGAAGTTAAAAACGACAAGGAATCAAATATCAAAGTCTTTCATAAAGGCTTGTGAAAAACGGTTACAGTGAAATGGAACGCATATATTGTAGTTGTATTTGCCCAAAAAATTGAAATTTACTTTTCAGCTCAGTTAAGCTTTAATAGCCATGCCAAAATCTTACCAGTATGGCAGAGTTTTCTTACGTTTTGTGTAGACGTTTGATAATTACTGAATAGAAAACATTTTTGATTGTTTGATATTCACACAAAATCATTCATTCAGTATAGTGTTTAAATTACTAATATGGGGACTGGAAGCTAGACATGAAATAGAAAAGCAACATTTGTTTGCTATGAAGAAAGTCTTTGTTTGAGAAGAGAACAACTCCAAATGATATGAAAGATGCGAATTTGAAAGATTTACTGTGTGTTTAAATTCTTGCATAAAATACATCAGATACAATTAGTTCAGATGGCCACAGTCTGCCATCACAAGCTTATAACTTAACTTTACGTTTTTGATGTTTGATTCTTATTACTGCTAACTGTAATTTAAGTACTGAATCAGACATCGTTTTTCTTTCGAAACATGGAAATGTAATTTGTAGAGTGTATCCTGGACGAGAGGCTAGCTGTGTGAGTGATAATGAATTTGAAACCACTGTGAACAAAGTTTGTGGGCAGCACTTCATCCCACAAATTGCATTTTAAAGGTAATTGGCATGAAATCAAACCAACATCCGGTTCAGTCAAATTCTGCAGGCTCGTTTAAGATGTCAGATGTTGTAGTCAATACGTGTCAAACTGGCAACACGTACTTCATAGTTTGACTTGGAGACTCGTTTTCATAAGTCTGCTTCGCCATGCATTCATGTATTTTTCAACAAACTGTCAAAAATTAGTTTGACGAAATTATATATTGACACACGGGAAAATGCATGCATGAACGTGTGTGTATTCACGTTTATGTGTGCATATGTGTCCTTGAATGCATGTATTTGTGTGTGTGGTGCGTGCGTGCGTGCGTGCGTGTGTGTGTGTGCATATGTGTGCGTGCGTGCATGCATGTGTGTGTGGGTGTGAGAGACAGTGAGAGATAGAGACAGGAAGAGAGAGTAAGAGAGAAGGGGGAGAATGAGAGAGAGAGGCACACACACACACACACACACACACACACACACACACACACACACACACACACACACACACACACACACACACACACACAGATAGGATGGCGTAGGTGGTCGACATAGCAATCAGAATAGTTCTAGCAGAAACCTAAGAGCCAGTTTAAAGAGAGAGAGAGAGAGAGAAACCATGGAACGAAACTGGGAGAAAATCAGACCTGTCTTTGTAGGAGGGATGGTGAGGGGCAGAGAGGGATAGGTGCCAAGAGAATGTCTGACAGTGAATGGTCTACTTTACACTGCTCGGCACACGAAGAACAAACGTTTAACGTTGTAGCTGCCAAGTCTTTAAAACCTTTACTTTGATGAAACGTGGGTACTGACTAAATGAAGTGTTTAATGCTGTAACTGTGTCTGTGTACAAATGGTAAAACTTTTACTTTAATGAGGCACTGGCACAGCAATACTTATTTAGAAGCTGTGGTTAGTCAAATATGTATACAACTACAAAGCATTATTCATCAAAAGCACATACAAAATTCAGTGTTCAAGCACATAACAGAATAACTGTTTGGAAATGTCCAATGTGTAATTGTTATAAAATCTTAACCTAGAAGAAATGATGACAAGAAATGAAGAATGTTTCAAGGAGCGTCTGTCATACCTGTGTGTATTATAAAACATTGACTGATGTTTTATGGAAATAATGTTTATGTAGATTTGCAATCAACATGTGTGTACGCTCTGTTTCCTTTTATAGAAACGTAAGCATAAAATGAACTAATCTTTGAACTTACCGTTCCCAAGTCTGTATAGGCTTTATAGTTAAACTTTGATTTTTTGAGTATGGATTTATAAAAGAGATCGACCACTTGGATATACTATGAGAAGGAATGTTTGAGGCCCAGCCACCACTGATTAGTGTTAGGTATGGGTGACATTTGGGTACAGGCAGGCAACATGGCCACACACACATCGGCCTCCATTTGATATGTGCCAACAATTTGCTCTGGGACTCTGCCTCCCAGGTCTGTGAGGGCAATATTGTGTGATGGGGGTTAGTGTCATCATTGTTTGCAGTTAGCTGTAGGATTTTTGGGGATGGTGAAATGTTTCTCTCGCTGGTTAAACCTGTATTTTATGGTGGCTACTGTGCTAACAGAAAGATGTTTTGTAAACTACGACTGTACTTACAAGAGAACAACAACAAATTTAAGGCAACGTTGAGAGTTTAAGCTTTTACCGAAAGGAAAATAAATCAAGAAGATCCACCAACGTCCATCACGATGTTTTGATTTGACTGCATAGATTCATTTAAATAAACTATAGAAATCACTCTCTCTCTCTCTCTCTCTCTCTCTCTCTCTCTCTCTCTCTTCTCTCTCTCTTCTTTATCTCTCTCTCTCTTGTTTCTCTCTCTGTCTCTCTCTCTTTCTCTCTTCACGTGCACACACAGGCCAACATACACACACTCCCACATGATTGCATAGGTAAGATTTCCGTATTTTTCTGATCCCATTTGAACACAGCTAATTGATAAAAATAATCATTGATTCGGGCTTATTTCATGAAGGGCACGAAGATCTGTGTGCGTTTGTGGAAAAGGGTATAGTGAATGTTGTAAATTTCCTCTTTGTGTGGAATGCCAAAAAAACTGAAAAACGTGTGGATGGTGAAATGATGGGATGAGAACAATTCCTTGGTGGTTTCAGTCCGCTGTTCCGCAGTGATATCTCACAAACCATACCCATTCCTCTCTCTTGCTCTCTGAAACTAAAACAGTCCACTGATTGAAGATACAATACTGAAAATTTAAACTCAGTAAATAAACAATATTGAAGGTTGAAACAGTAAATGATTGTGTGAATCAATGGGAATAGTAGCGAATAACTGGTGAAATGTGGAAAACAGGTAATGACTGTCACGCTGATTTTCTGGGTCGTATAAATCTTCAGACTCATTCTATGAAAATACACGCTACGATTCAGCTAGACTGATTCTTAAAAGTCTACTGATTGTGCAGTGTTAATGTTTTAAGGAGTGGTCAAAATGGCATTCAACATCAACAACAGATCAAGGCTGTGATCGTTCACATCCTTTGAAACACATAGCAGTGAACTGCAAGGGAAATGGAGCATAGGAAAGTGTTCAGATGAGTAAAATGTGTTGCAACGTTTTTAGCACAGTTCCTTAAAGTCACTGACAGTGCCTCTAAGCGATTTTGCACAATATGAGTGATATGATATCTTGCAGTAGAGAGCAAACTGTGTAGGTGTTGGCCATAAACCACTTGGGTAAAAGTTGTATCATCTGTCAATAGTAGGTGGTGCGTGACATCCTGTCTGGCCAGAGTACTGTTTGCACAGGGCATCCCATTGTCAGTCCCAACATCACAATGGCCATTTCATCGCTGGGATGCCCTTTCCTTAAGCCTGGGGTCACAATGTGTTGGCTTTGGTTAACGTTACCAATCCATGGCGGTGGCGTTGTCATGAACTGGTACCGAGATTGAGCCACCCCAACAAAACGTTCACCGCCCTTGTCTGCCACATAGTTGTTAGCACAATCCACTTCGAGGCCTCATGTTCCACACCCACACAGTGCAAAGCGACAGCTGCACTTCGCACACCAGACCGCCAGAGATTTGTCAAAGGAGGAGCGTTTAAACAATGAATAAATACTGCACAGATCACATGCCAGATTAACCCTTTGACTCCCGCACCTAGTCCACCAGCATCCTGCGTTGTTTGTCAGCCATGATAGCAAAGCAAAAATGTAACCCTTTCACTCCCTCACCCTATCAACAGCTTTCTGCACGAACGTTATGGAGAGCTGAAGAAGATGGTGGATAGAGTGAGGGAGTCATAGGGTTAAGTTTCTGCTGTTGGTGAATCGGGTGCAGGAGTCAAAGTGTTAAATATATAAATTAAGGTAAGTTTTCATACTCTGGATAAATGCTCATTTGTCTTAATGCAAGCAGACGATTCATTTGAAAATTATCATCGGATCTTAGCATCAGAGCAGAGGACTGTGAGGACAGGTTTGTCTCTCACAGTCATGGGGACTGGGCCTTGATACCCTCGTGTCTTCTGTCCTCAACATAGTGACATTTGAGGTCGGTCCTGGTGTGTACTTGTGGGTTTCAGAGGTATCGGGCAAACGGTTTTGTGGGCGTGTAGTAATATATTATTGAATGTTATCTTTACTTTGGCTGGTGCAGTTTTTAACATTGTAATTACTGATACTGTTGTCATTGTTTATATCATTCTTGGATGGGTTATGTCAGTTTCTGTGGCAGGGGAGCTAGACTGCTTATCGACCAGATTAGAGAGGGTCCTGATGTGAATGTGTATGTGTTTTTTGTTTGTCTGTTTGTTTGTTTGTTTGTTTGTTTGTTTGTTTGTTTGTTTGTATGTTTGTTTGTGCTGTTGTTTGTTTGTTTGTATTGCTCCCATTATTTCACATATCATAAGCCCATCCCACACCCACTAAACTACCATCCCAAAAGTCCACCGCTACCCTCTATGCGCACATACAATTTCCATCTCATTCATACTACTTACACACACACACACACACCACCATCACTCTCTCTCTCTCTCTCTCTCTCTCTCTATCTATCTATCTATCTATTATATATCTATCTATATATCTATCTATCCCTTTATCTATGTCTCTCTTTCTCTCTCTGTCTGTCTTTGTCTGTCTTTGTCACTCTGTGTTTCCCTATCTCTCTCTTTCTCTTTCACACACACACACACACACTCTCTCTCTCTCTGTCTTTCTCTCTCTCTCTCTCTCTCTCTCTCTCTCTCTCTCTCTCTCTGTGTTTCTCTGTCTTTGTCTGTGTCTCTCTGTCTGTCTCTGTCTCATTTTATCTCTACTATTTCTATCTCATTGTCTTTTTATGATATTTGATTCACGAAAAAGCCCTCAAACGTGCCATTCTGTACTACAGAAGCCTGCGCAGTGTTGCCTAAAAGAGAATACCCACATTTGTTTGATTAATGATCGCTTTAATTTTTCCCTTCATGGTGGATTTTTATCCACTTCTTCTAAATATTCTCTTTAGAGTAAGACGATCAGTAGTGTGAGGATCTAGAATTTGCTTTCAAAAATATGATTTTAGGTTTGAGAGAACTTCAAATCTTGACGCAAACGTCAAGTGATAGTGGCTGTACCTACAACTTTTGTCAGCACGTACATTCCTTTTACGTCAGCGAGTCTGGGACAGTAGATCCACATGAACTTAGGCAGCTCGATGCCACTCATTGTTTGTGCCAATCAGGGCTGTAACGCCACTATCCACGTTCTGGAGTAAGTTCATGCAGTCCATCAGCACAAAGGCCTGGCAGAGTGCTCTAGGAGGCTCTCCTGGGCTACTTCCCAACACCCAGCAGTCTTTCGTCTTTTTCTTTTCCTTTTTAATCTATTATTTATTCACTTTGTTTTTGTTTATTTTACTTTGCTTTATTCGCTTTTCATTATATTTTTGCATTATCTTTTTAAAACTTTTCTCTAATGTTTTGTACTTTTCTCTTAATGATTTGTACTTAAAACCAGATGAGTAAAAGGTCCATTTTGTTTCTTGTATTCATCTATTCGGACCTTCACAGAGGACAATCCTGCTTTACTTCTTGGGGCTTTGGCAGTATAATTATATATACTTTATTTGTCTGGTGAAGCTAACCATTTTAGTGCTTTCTTGACTGCCTCCATTTCCATCGGGGGAAGAAAAATTAATCATTATAGGGGTGAGATTTTTAAGACAAAAGATTTATCGTGACAGTGGTCAGAAAGATGTGGAGTTTGTTGTTTGGTTTGGTTTGTTTTGGTTTGTTTAGGTTTGCTTTGTTTTGCTTTGCTTTGCTTTGTTCTATTGCAAACGATGAGAAAATCAAGAATTGCCCCTCAGTATTTTATTGCATCCATACAGAAAATGTGCCATTCGTGTTTTATTCCATGGCTGTAAAATTTGAGATCATGAAGATGTGAGTGTTCTTGAACAGACGCAAATTAAAATTTTACAACATCTGCGTATTGACTGGATTAATGGCGAAGCTGGATTTTATTCACTTTTGATTTAAGTTAATTCCAGAAAGTGTGTGTGTGTTGTGTGTGTGTGTGTGTGTGTGTGTGTGTGTGTGTGTGTGTTGTGTGTTGTGTGTGTGTGTGTATGTGTGTGTGTGTGTATGTGTGTGTGTACGCGCGCGCACGCGTGTGTGTGTGTGTGTGTGTGCGCGTGTGTGTACGTGTGTGTGTGTGTGTGTGTGTGTATCATGTATATATATATATACATACATACATATACATCTATATATATATATATATATATATATGTGTGTGTGTGTGTGTGTGTGTGTGTGTGTGTGTGTGTGTGTGTGTGTGTGTGTGTGTGTGTGTGTGTGTGTGTGTGTGTGTGTGTGTGTGTGTGAAGGACTCATTTATTAGATGATTTATGCTTTTTTTTCTCTCATGTGCATTTTGGACCAATGTCACTGTTGGCTATGTCTGATTTCATGTATTGATCTATTGCTATTTTTGGTGAACTGTGTTTATGCCACATGTGTATTCGAACGTGCTTATATTTATATGCATTAATGTATTGGCATAGCAACACATCCCCCATTTTTGTTTGTTTGGCTTGTTTTTGTGTTTTTTTGTTTTGTTTGTTTGTTTATTTTTTTGTTTTGTTTTTGTTTGTTTGTTGTTTGTTTGGGGGTATTTTTGTTATGAAAAGTGCGACAAACATGCTTTGACATAGACTGTTTGTGTCATTCAAATTGAATTCTTATTTTTATTCTTAGTATTATCCTTATTATTACAATAATAATAATTATGGTGATCATCATCATCATCGTCATCATTATTATTATAGATTGGTGTTTTATGAAAGTAATATAATACACAACATGTACAGAGTCAACAAATTCAAGCATTAACTTATGATTATTTTGTTTTGTTCGTACACTTTATTAAAGTAGGGGTTTCGTAGTACACATAGACTTGATGGCAGCACATTGTGTGATATGTCTGCGTTTCATCAAGTTCAGTATTTCATCATGTCCACAAAATTGTCAGTTAGAACTTAGAACAATTATTCACATCATACCTAGGTTTGGCACTGGCAGCTTTAAAGACTTGTTGCAAGTATACTTCATCAAAGTTTCATAATACCTGAAGGTTTGCCAGGTGCAAATTTAAACTCTCAGAGACAATGTTTTAAAGATCTAGTCAAGAATAAATGAATAAAATGAAATCAAATGAAACGAAATAAAACAAGATAAAATAAGATAAGATGAAATGGAGTAAAAGGAAATGAAATAAAATAAATCGAACAAAGAAAAAGAGCCTAGCATTTGCAGCTGAAAGGTTTGTTGTGTGTGTGCCCTGGCGGAGTGAAGTAGACCCTTTACTGTCTGACAGTCGTTTGGCACCCACCCCTGCCTCACTCACTGCCCCGTTTTCAGAGATAGCATCCGCCCCCCCCCCCCTACACACACACACACACACTCCCCCGTCACCCATCCATCCCCGGTCTCATTCCACGCTTTTGCTTCCTTTTAACCGGCACGTTGGGTCCTACAGTACTATTTTGATTACTGTGTCAACTGCCTTTGCCACTGACACACACGCGCGCGCGCGCGCGCACACGCACACGCACGCACGCACGCACATACACACACATAGGCATACACATAGACATACACACACACACACAGACACACACACAGACACATACACACACCATACCATACCACACACACACAAACACACACACACACACACACACACACATACAGCACACTATACACACGTACACACACATACACACACGCGCGCGCGCGCCCGCAGTTTCTCTATTGCTATGGCTTCAGAACAAAAACCAGAACCAGTAATCAAAATATAAACATTGTTTTAAACCATTTTTGTGACCAATCATCTGTTTCTTGCAACGCTGACATACTAATTAATTTGCATGTACTGGTTTAAAAAAAACAAAAAAACAAATACACTTCGCATATCTTGATTTTGTTGTTGTTGTTGTTGTTGTAAATATTCACCCAATCAAAACATACGCACACGCACACGCACACACACAGACACACACACACAGATACACACACACACACAACACACACACACACACACACACACACACACACACACAACGCACACGCACGCACGCTCACACATATGCACAGCGACAGACGCAAGCATGCACGCACACATGCATTATCTCTGTATCTTTCACTAAACTGATTAACCTGACATGCTGAGTAATAAAGAAAATCACGTGTAGGAATAGTTACGGAAACCCAATGAGTACAAAACAAAACAGAAGCTCACAGTCAAGTTGGCTCATCCTTACCATACCAACTGTCAGTGTTGAAACACTTATAAGGCCTTGTGAAATTTGACTGTAAGATGGTCTTTTAAGCCCTGCTCAATCATTTTCAAAAACTGACATGTATCTCAGGTCAACATGAGACCAGGGCTATGCCTTTTGGGGGCGAAAGGAGATGACGGATTTTGAAGGGTCAGAGAATGGGGCTGAATTAGACGATGAAAAGTGTTTCTCCAAACAACAAGGCAAATCTTTCCATTAGAATCAAGTTGTCTGTTTCCGAATGTTTCCATTTTGGGGTGACCAAACAATGAGTTATGTCAATTTAAAACTGACATAATTGCAACTTCTTATCAAGTAGGACCCTTGATCCTAATTTAGAGAAAATTGTAGGACAATTAGTACATGTTTGTTGACATAATTAGTACATGTTTGTTGACATAATTAGTACATGTTTGTTGACATAATTAGTACATGTTTGTTGACATAATTAGTACATGTTTGTTGACATAATTAGTACATGTTTGTTGACACAAATAGTACATGTTTGTTGACATAATTAGTACATGTTTGTTGACACAAATAGTACATGTTTGTTGACATAATCAGTACATGTTTGTTGACACAAATAGTTTCATGTTTGTTGACATAATTAGTACATGTTTGTTGACACAAATAGTACATGTTTGTTGACATAATTAGTACATGTTTGTTGACACAAATAGTACATGTTTGTTGACATAATCAGTACATGTTTGTTGACACAAATAGTACAGTTTGTTGACATAACAGTACATGTTTGTTGACACAAATAGTACATGTTTGTTGACATAATTAGTACATGTTTGTTGACACAAATAGTACATGTTGTTGACATAATCATCTTTTTGACACAAATAGTACATGTTTGTTGACATAATTAGTCATGTTGTTGACACAAATAGTACATGTTTGTTGCACAATTAGTACATGTTGTTGACACAATAGTAAGTTTCTTGACATAATTAGTACATGTTTGTTGAACAATAGTACATGTTGTTGACACAATAGTACATGTTTGTTACACAAATAGTACATGTTTTTGACACATTGTACATGTTTGTTGACACAAGTATGTTTGTTGACACAATTATACATGTTGTTGACACAATAGTAATGTTGTTGACACAATTGTACATGTTGTTACACAAATAGTACATTTTGTTGACATAATTAGTAATGTTTGTTGACAAAATAGTACATTTTGTTGACACAATAGTACATGTTTGTTGACACAAATAGTACATGTTTGTTGACATAATAGTACATGTTTGTTGACACAAGTAATGTTTGTTGACACAATTAGTACATGTTTGTTGACACATCAGTACATTTTGTTGACACATCATCATGTTTGTGACACAATATACATGTTTGTTGACACATCAGTACATTTTGTGACACAATCAGTCATGTTTGTTGACACAATCAGTACATGTTTGTTGACACAATTAGTACATGTTGTTGACACAAATAGTACATGTTGTTGACATAATCGTCATTTTGGTGACACAATCAGTACTTTGTTGACACAATCAGTAAGTTTGTTGAACAATAGACATGTTGTTGACACAATCGTAATGTTTGTTGACAATCAGTACATGTTTGTTGACATAATCAGTACATGTTTGTTGACATAATCAGTACATGTTTGTTGACAAATAGTACATGTTTGTTGACACAATAGTACATGTTTGTTGACACAAATGTATGTTGTTGACAATCGTACATGTTTGTTGACACAATAGTACATGTTTGTTGCATAATCAGTACATGTTTGTTGACATAATAGTACATGTTTGTGACACAATCAGTACATGATTGTTGACACAATCAGTACATGTTGTTGACACAATCAGTACATGTTTGTTGACACAATAGTACATGTTTGTTGACACAATATACATGTTTGTTGACAAATAGTACATGTTTGTTGACATAATCAGTACATGTTTGTTGACACAATAGTACATGTTTGTTGAACAAATAGTACATGTTTGTTGACACAATAGTACATGTTTGTTGACATAATCAGTACATGTTTGTTGACATAATTAGTACATGTTTGTTGACAATAATTTTGTAACATGTTTTGTTGACAAATAGTACATGTTTGTTGACCAATAGTACTGTTTGTTGACAATAGTACATGTTTTTGACATAATTAGTACATGTTTGTTGACACAAATCAGTAATGCTTTGTTGACATAATAAGTACATGTTTGTTGACAAATTAGTACATGTTTGTTGACATAATCAGTACATGTTTGTTGACAAATAGTACATGTTTGTTGACATAATAGTACATGTTTGTTGACATAATAGTACATGTTTGTTGACACAATAGTACATGTTTGTTGACAAATAGTACATGTTTGTTGACATAATAGTACATGTTTGTTGACACAATAGTACATGTTTGTTGACATAATAGTACATGTTTGTTGACACAATAGTACATGTTTGTTGACATAATCAGTACATGTTTGTTGACACAATTAGTACATGTTTGTTGACACAATAGTACATGTTTGTTGACAAATCAGTACATGTTTGTTGACATAATAGTACATGTTTGTTGACAAATAGTACATGTTTGTTGAACACATACATATCAGTACATGTTTGTTGACAAATTAGTACAATTGTTTGTTGACAAATCAGTACATGTTTGTTGACAAATAGTACATGTTTGTTGACACAAATAGTACATGTTTGTTGACATAATAGTACATTTTGTTGACACAATAGTACAGTTTGTTGACATAATCAGTACATGTTTGTGACACAAATAGTACATGTTTGTTGACATAATCAGTACATGTTTGTTGACACAATAGTACATGTTTGTTGACATAATTAGTACATGTTTGTGACAAAATAGTACATGTTTGTTGACAATCAGTACATGTTTGTTGACACAATAGTACATGTTTGTTGACAAATTAGTACATGTTTGTTGACACAAATAGTACATGTTTGTTGACACAATTATACATGTTTGTTGACAAATAGTACATGTTTTGACATAATTAGTACATGTTTGTGACACAATAGTACATGTTGTTGACACAATTAGTACATGTTTGTTGACACAAATAGTACATTTTGTTGACACAATAGTACATTTTGTTGACACAAATAGTACATGTTTGTTGACAAATTAGTACATGTTTGTTGACAAATCAGTACATGTTTGTTGACACATCAGTACATGTTTGTTGACACAAATAGTACATGTTTGTTGACACAATCAGTAATGTTTGTTGACCAATCAGTACATGTTTGTTGACAAATCAGTACATGTTTGTTGACACAATTAGTACATGTTTGTTGACACAATAGACATGTTTGTTGACATAATCAGTACATTTGTGACACAATCAGTACATGTTTGTTGACAAATAGTACATGTTTGTTGACAAATAGTACATGTTTGTTGACACAATCAGTACATGTTTGTTGACAAATAGTACATGTTTGTTGACATAATAGTACATGTTGTTGACATAATTGTACATGTTTGACAAATCAGTACATGTTTGTTGACAAATAGTACATGTTTGTTGACAAAATAGTACATGTTTGTTGACAAATAGTACATGTTTGTTGACACAATCAGTACATGTTTGTTGACATAATAGTACATGTTTGTTGACATAATCAGTACATGTTTGTTGACACAATCAGTACATGTTTGTTGACACAATCAGTACATGTTTGTTGACACAATTAGTACATGTTTGTTGACACAAATAGTACATGTTTGTTGACATAATCAGTACATTTTGGTGACACAATCAGTACATGTTTGTTGACACAATCAGTACATGTTTGTTGACACAAATAGTACATGTTTGTTGACACAATCAGTACATGTTTGTTGACACAATCAGTACATGTTTGTTGACATAATCAGTACATGTTTGTTGACATAATCAGTACATGTTTGTTGACACAATCAGTACATGTTTGTTGACACAATCAGTACATGTTTGTTGACACAAATAGTACATGTTTGTTGACACAATCAGTACATGTTTGTTGACACAATCAGTACATGTTTGTTGACATAATCAGTACATGTTTGTTGACATAATCAGTACATGTTTGTTGACACAATCAGTACATGTTTGTTGACACAATCAGTACATGTTTGTTGACACAAATAGTACATGTTTGTTGACACAATCAGTACATGTTTGTTGACACAATCAGTACATGTTTGTTGACACAATCAGTACATGTTTGTTGACACAATCAGTACATGTTTGTTGACACAAATAGTACATGTTTGTTGACAGAATCAGTACATGTTTGTTGACATAATCAGTACATGTTTGTTGACACAATCAGTACATGTTTGTTGACACAAATAGTACATGTTTGTTGACACAATCAGTACATGTTTGTTGACATAATCAGTACATGTTTGTTGACATAATTAGTACATGTTTGTTGACATGATCAGTACATATTTGTTGACACAATCAGGACATGTTTGTTGACATAATCAGTACATGTTTGTTGACACAATCAGTACATGTTTGTTGACATAATAAGTACATGTTTGTTGACATAATTAGTACATGTTTGTTGACACAATCAGTACATGTTTGTTGACATAATTAGTACATGTTTGTTGACATAATAAGTACATGTTTGTTGACATAATTAGTACATGTTTGTTGACATAATCAGTACATGTTTGTTGACATAATTAGTACATGTTTGTTGACATAATCAGTACATGTTTGTTGACATAATTAGTACATGTTTGTTGACACAATCAGTACATGTTTGTTGACATAATTAGTACATGTTTGTTGACATAATCAGTACATGTTTGTTGACACAATCAGTACATGTTTGTTGACATAATCAGTACATGTTTGTTGACACAATCAGTACATGTTTGTTGACATAATCAGTACATGTTTGTTGACACAATTAGTACATGTTTGTTGACACAATCAGTACATGTTTGTTGACATAATCAGTACATGTTTGTTGACATAATTAGTACATGTTTGTTGACATAATCAGTACATGTTTGTTGACATAATCAGTACATGTTTGTTGACATAATCAGTACATGTTTGTTGACATAATTAGTACATGTTTGTTGACATAATTAGTACATGTTTGTTGACATAATCAGTACATGTTTGTTGACATAATCAGTACATGTTTGTTGACACAATTAGTACATGTTTGTTGACACAATCAGTACATGTTTGTTGACATAATCAGTACATGTTTGTTGACATAATCAGTACATGTTTGTTGACATAATCAGTGCATGTTTGTTGACATAATCAGTACATGTTTGTTGACATAATCAGTACATGTTTGTTGACATAATCAGTACATGTTTGTTGACATAATCAGTACATGTTTGTTGACATAATCAGTACATGTTTGTTGACATAATCAGTACATGTTTGTTGACACAATCAGTACATGTTTGTTGACATAATCAGTACATGTTTGTTGACATAATCAGTACATGTTTGTTGACACAATCAGTACATGTTTGTTGACATAATCAGTACATGTTTGTTGACATAATCAGTACATGTTTGTTGACATAATCAGTACATGTTTGTTGAC
>CM060305.1:105016750-105066750 GCA_030674185.1 Monoplex corrugatus
TTTCTCGTATGTCTATTTGACAGTGGTGTCATCCATCTGAGCTGTTTTTGTGAACAGAATAGAGAGAAAAATAGAAGACCATGTTAAACTAAGTGTATAAGTGTAATACTTATCAGTTTCCCTTTTCATTTTTATATGTTTTCATGTTTGTTTGTATGTTTTTAACAAAAAGAAAACCCGTAACTGTGTATTTATCGTGAAACGTGCTCAACTGTTTAATTTTCAGATAATGATACTTGACTTGTTCGCCATTTGTTTCCTCGCTTCTTTTTTTTTTTTTTTTTTTTTTTTTAATTAAACAGAAATTCCATGTGCTTTCCTAAACATCAACATCCGGCTGCTTCCACATATCAAACTACGTGCGTGCCCTCGCGCGCGTTGCGTGTGTGTATGTGTGTATTAGTATGTGTGTATGTATGTATGTGTGTGTGTGTGTGTGTGTGTGTGTGTGGTGTGTGTGTGTGTGTGTGTGAGTATTAGTATGTGTGCGTGTATGTATGATGTATGTGAGTATTAGTATGTGTGTGTGTGTGTATGTGAGTGTGTGTGTGAGTGTGTCTGTTTTGTATGTGTATAAGTATGTGTGTGCATGTTTGTCAGTGTGTCTGTGTGTGGTTAGGCTGTTAGTATGACACCACTGAAAATGTGATGTGTAAGGGTAACTGATGAAGAATGGAATACCATGCTAGAGAAAGGGCGTCAACAAAGACAATGTCTGGTGTGTTTAGCGCATTAGTTATTGGTCACGGCGTGAGTTCTATGCAGAGACTGTAGTTTTTTATGCCGGGGAAGGATTAGCATGATACTGTCGTAGGCATTTTCACTTACCATTTGATGGTTTCATTTTATCTGTCTTTAAGCTTTGGGAATTGGAAGGCGAATGAAGGAAGGGGACGCTATGGAATATGCGTATGGACGATACATTCCCTAAGACAATCTGCTGTACCAGCATCCATCTCTTTCTGTCTTCCGGCAGGTTTTACAGCTTTTGGTTTCTGTGTGCATGACAAGAAGAAATAAATTACCCAGTGTATGAAAAGCCAATAGAGATTTCTGGTAACAAAAGGATAGGCATTTGATTTTGCCTCATTTTCATACATTGGACAAATAATCGTAAATTGCTCTGAGTTTGGGGCAGGACTTTTAGTGATTTGTAAAATGAACATGACCAGAAACCTGAAAACTTTCACTGGCTTTAAAGATAGTCTGAGAATAATATCATGAAAAGGGACGGGATTGGAATGGCTGCATATAACAGTCTACGTGTACAAATCAGCAGAACACAGTGGAATAGCTTTGAATGTTATGTGGATATATTACATGTAAAACAAGAGCCACATATGTCTAGGATGATTTTTTGCAACTTACACGGGAGGAGAAAATAGACGGGATCAATGTTGAAAAATGGTCGAAGTGACAAATCACAAGCCATTTTGGTCTTGGTTCATCCAACATGTTAGATCACATCCTACTGTGGTCTTGGTTCATCCAACATGCTAGATCACATCCTACATTGGTCTTGGTTCATCCAACATGTTAGATCACATCCTACTGTGGTCTTGGTTCATCCAACATGTTAGATCACATCCTACATTGGTCTTGGTTCATCCAACATGTTAGATCACATCCTACTGTGGTCTTGGTTCATCCAACATGTTAGATCACATCCTACATTGGTCTTGGTTCATCCAACATGTTAGATCACATCCTACTGTGGTCTTGGTTCATCCAACATGCTAGATCACATCCTACTGTGGTCTTGGTTCATCCAACATGTTAGATCATATCCTATATTGGTCTTGGTTTATCCAACATGTTAGATCACATCCTTCTGTGGTCTTGGTTCATCCAGAATGCTTAATCATGTCTTGCTTTGGTCTTGGTTCATCCAGAATACTACATGACAACCTCCTTTGGTCTTGGTACATCCAACATGTTAGATGATATCCTACTTTCTTGCTGTGTCTTTTGGAAGATCTCATGGCCCCCTGCTTTGGTTTGTAACTGTCAAATGATATCTCCAAACATGATCTCATTGGTCAGAACGCAGGGAGAAAGACAGAGGAGTGGAAGGACACGTGTGTGCAACTGCCCGAGTTGTATTCAGATCTCCGTTTTGTGATTCTGTTTTGGGAAGTAGTAAAGAAATATTTTGTTGTTTTATTGTTGAGAAAATTATTATAAATGTTTCTGTGTTTGTTGAAAAATTAGCAATCGAAGTTCTTTGTTTATTTGTTCGTGTTTATTCATGTTTATTCCTGCGATGGTTGCTTTTTTGTTTAAATTTGTTTCTCTGTAGTTATTTAATTTGCTTGGTTGTTTGGTTGCTTTGTTTTGTTTGTTATGTTTTCCTTGTTTTGTTTGTTGTATATGTTTACTGTAGAGTTTTCCTTTCTGCGTTGTTTGTGCACTTGTAAGCCATATTTTATCTTTTAAAGTGGTTTTGTCTGTAGAGACTTGCCAGGAACAACTCTGTTATGGAAATAGGATTTTCTCTTTGCACTGTGCTCTTGCTGTAGATAAAGCCGATTGATCTCATTTGCTCATCTCGTTCAAAAGACAAGTATCGAAAGAAGGAGAGAATGAGATTCTCCGTCTGATCAGAGCATCAAACCCAGGACTCTCTCATCCTTGGCGATCAATTTAACTACAAGGCCACCACACTTCAACAAATTGTAGACAGGTGAAGGTATGTGACGGTAAAGCGACGAACTATAGGAGAACACACTGCTTTCGTGAAAGTTGGCTTGATCTCATTGCCCTACATCTTTATGATTAAGGAAAACATGACATATGCCTTCTCATATTTTCAATATTTGTATGTAGTTTACTTTGTGTTAGACTGTACAAGTTGTAAATACTTAGTTTAAAAGAGGCAACGCATATTCGCAAATTATATACATAATGAAAACTATTACAGAATGCAAAAAGAAGAGTCCAACAGATTTTAGATGAACACAAAAATAGTAATGACATCTTCAGTGAAAAACAATACTAAATATTCTTTTTGGGGGGAAATGACTTAAATTTCTAAAAGATCATTCAATTGTTTAAGATATTGTTTACTGTTTATCATTTTCTCTCCAACCTTTAATCCAGGGTCTTCTTCTAGGTTTCTCATGATGTTACACACGAGCGCAGTTGCTAGCGGCTAAAACCACAGGCGCCCGACTCGATGTCTCTGTTATTGCCCGACTGAAAGAGCTGTCGATAGGGGTAAATCTTCCCCGCAAACGCTCGTGTCGTGGGGGCACGAGGAAGCGTCGCAGGATTCAGGCTGTCTGCGGCATACCTGATAGGGATCCGGCTGCTGTCCATGGACCTGTACCGCCCTCCATCCTGTCTGACATCACCTCACTGCCTCCACGACCCCAGGGCGCCAACTTCTCCAACCTAATCACCGTTCCTCTTCAAGAAGCAAAAACAATTCCCAATCAGCTGTGCATGGGTGTTTTCAATGCGCAGTCTGTAGGCCCTTCTGTCAAACGTTCGGCCATTCGTGACTTTATTCACGAGCACGACATTGATGTCCTCTTCCTTACGGAAACCTGGCTTCGTAAGACTGGCGACGAAGCAAAGCTCAACGACCTGACTCCACCAGGCTACAAGCTGCTCTCCTTCCCGAGACAACACACAACCAAGATCAAGCGTGGTGGCGGCCTTGCTGTCATCATCAAAGACCATCTTGCTGAGAATTGTTTCAGTGTGTCTAATTTTCCTTTTAATCATGTGTCTTTTGAACTGGCCCAGCTAACACTAACAGTAAACGAACAACGTGTAAGCTTCTTCCTTGTGTACAGGATTCCACCAAACCAGAAAAATGAACTCACGACGCCTCTGTTCTTTACTGAACTTACCGGTTTCCTTGATTTTTGTTTACAATGCCCAAACAAACTTGTGATTTCTGGCGACTTTAATTTTCATGTTGATGACACTACTAACACAAATGCTTTGAAGTTGATAGAACAATTTGAAATGTTTAATCTGATACAGACAGTCACCGAACCAACTCAGAAGTGTGGACATATTCTTGACCTAGTTATACATAGAAATGATGACGATATCATTCATTCCACCAATGTGTGTCATGATCTTGCTTCTGATCATTTCGCCATTTTGTGCCATCTATCTACACCTAAACTTAAACGTCCTCCGAAATATGTTTCCACTCGTTCCATCGGAAAAATTGATCACGATAAACTTGCACACGACATCGCGCAGTTCTTAACACCAAATCTGTCAATCTCAGAATTAAACTCAAATCTTTCATCTATTTTTGACAAGCATGCGCCTATGCGACAGATAAAAGTTCGCGATGGAAAACCAAGCCACTGGTACAACGCTGTCTCTGGTCCACTTCGCGAAGCTAAAACCGCACGCAGACGTGCAGAGCGTGAGTGGAAAAAAACAAAGCTCACTGTTCACAAACAAATCTACGATGCTGCGAAGCGCAATGTCACGGACATAGTGCACACTGCAAAAACGACCTTCTATTCGTCGCTAGTGTCAGGTTCTCGCACATGCAAGCAGCTCTTCCAAAATATGTCACACCTTCTTGGTAAAAATAAGTCCGTTTCACTACCTTCTGTCTCAGATATAAAGCTCCTTCCGAATATGTTTGCCGAATTTTTCAGCAACAAGATTGCAACCATTCGAAACAACTTCCCGTCAACATTACAGTCTCATAACATCAGCCCGCCCTTCTCTAGCACCCCTTTGTCTGCTTTTGTTCCCGTTAGTGAAGATCTAGTGAGAAAAACGATCATGCAGACAACTCCAAAGACTTGTGAACTAGATCCAATGCCCACCAAATTTCTAATTCAGCATTTAGACCTTCTTCTGCCTAGCATTACTCATATCATGAACGAATCACTCATTTCCGGCGTCTTTCCAACTGAATTTAAAACAGCCGTGTTAAAACCCCTTCTGAAAAAATCAAATCTGGACCCCAACGAGTTGAAAAATTACAGACCCATCTCCAACCTTCCATACCTCTCTAAACTTCTTGAACGACTTGTGCTTCGCCAGCTTTTCTCCCATTTGACCTCTCATTCACTTCTCAGCGATCACCAGTCTGCTTACAGGCCTGGCCATTCTACAGAAACTGTTCTTTTACGCATTGTAAATGATCTTTTGAATGCTATTGACCAAGACAAAATATCTGTTCTTCTACTTTTGGACCTTTCTGCTGCCTTTGACACAATAGATCATGACATCCTTCTCTCACGCCTGAATACAACATTTGGAATTACAAATATCGTGCTCAACTGGTTTCGATCATATCTCTCTGACAGAAAGCAAATTGTTCTAGTAGACGGAAATAGATCCTCTGAATCTACTCTAACTTTCGGCGTTCCTCAGGGCTCTGTTCTGGGCCCTGTTCTTTTCATACTCTACACCACTCCACTCACTCATCTCATTGATACTCATTCCATTCGTCATGAAATGTATGCTGATGATACTCAACTGGAACATTCTGATACGCTTTCAAACTACGATAATCTCATTCAATCTCTCCAAGATAGTGTCACAGAAGTTAAAAATTGGATGACCGAAAACAAACTGAAACTAAATGATGACAAGACTGAAGCTCTTAGACTCCTTCCTCCATCAGTTGATGCCACTTCCCTACCTCCTACTTTTGACCTAGGAAATACGCCCGTCTCATTTTCAGACAATGTACGTGACCTTGGCTTTTTCCTTGATAAAGAGATGTCCATGAAACATCATATCAGTAAAACCTGTCAAGTAGCCTACCATGAACTCAGACGCATCAGCTCTATACGTCGCTACCTCACAGTTGATGCAACAAAAACACTTGTCAGTTCTTGTGTACTATCTAGACTAGACTACTGCAATTCTCTTCTTGTCGGTTCTCCACATACCCTGATCAGACCACTACAACAAGTACAGAACTCAGCAGCCAAAATAGTGTGCAAAGCAAAAAGATCGGCACATTGTACACCCCTTCTACGAGAGTTACACTGGTTACCTATTGAACAAAGAATCAAATACAAAGCTTCTTGTCTCTGCTACCAAGTCATAATTGGCACTGCGCCTAAATACCTTTCTGACATCTTTACGATCTATGTACCACCCAGATCTCTTCGCTCTGCTACCGATGATAGAACATTCCGCGTTCCAAAATATAAACGAGAGAGGCATGGTGGTCGAGCTTTTTCATCATCTGCTGTGCAGATGTGGAACTCCTTGCCTCACAATCTCCGTCACAGCCCTTCATTTCCCTCCTTTAAAACTAGTCTGAAGACTTTTCTCTTCCAGCAACATTTCTTGTAGACCCTCTTTCTGCCGCTCTGTATTCTTGATGTGCGTGTTTTTGGGTGTGAATGCGTGCGCGTGTGTGTTTGTGTGCGTGCGTGCGTGCGTGTGTGTGTGGTTTGTGTGTGTGTGTCTGTGCGTGTTTGTGTGTGTGTTGGTGTGTGTCTGTGAGTTCGTGTGCTTGTTTTACTTTTTATTGTTGTTGTAAAGCGCTTTGTGCAAGTGGAAAGCGCTCATAAATAACCATTTATTATTATTATTATTATATAGTGAAAACAGATCTGGTGACAAAACAAAACCTGTCTGACTCCTCTTTTGATGTTTTGGAAAGAGCTTACATTGTTTTCTATTCTCATTGCAGCTGTTTGTTCCCAGTACATATTCCTGATTATTCGTAGATCTTTTCCATCAACATTGAGTCTCTCCACTTGATTGATCAATTCTTCATGTCGTACCCGATCGAAAGCCTTGGTATAGTCAACAAAGCATAAATACAAATCCTTATTCATCTCAATTGACCTCTCTATGAAAGTTCTTAGGATGTATATGACATTAATAGTTCCCTTCCCTTCCACAAATCCACACTGTTCTTCTGCTATTTCTCTTTTGATTCTATTCCTTGTCCTCATCATGATTATTCTTAACAGGATTTTTGTTACATGACTCATCAAACTGATTGTGCGATGAAGTTCGCATTCTATAGCCCCTATCTTCTTTGGAAGTGCAATGAAAATTGATTTTGACATATCTTTGGGGATTTTTCCGGTGTCGTAAATTTCATTAAGGAGGACTGTTATTTTTTCTATGCCAAATTCCTCCGGGCTTCAATCATCTCTGTAGTAATGTTGTCTGGTCCTGGGGCTTTTCCTGGTTTCATCTTTTTCAGTGCTGCTCTAACTTCATCTTTCTTTATGGGTGGTCCTTCAAAGTTCTTTTTTATAATATGTTCTTCGTTTCTGTCATCCTTAAAAAAGGTCTTTAATGCATTCTCCCCATCTGTCCAGTATTTTGTCTTTTTCCGTGATAAGCGTGCCATCTTTCGATTTTGAAAATGATAAACAACATTCGATATGCAGATGACACCGCGCCGTGCTAATTGCAGAAAATGAAAGCGACCTACAAAGCCTTGTGAATATACTAGAAATAGAAAGCAAAGGTAAGGGGTTGGAACTAAACAGCAGGAGGACTGAAGTCATGGTGATCAGTAAAAAACATGAAATCCCCTCATGCAAAATAACAGCAAATGGCACAACCTTGACACAGGTTAATAAGTTCAAATACCTGGGAACGGTCATTTCATCAGACGGCAGATGCACATCGGAAATAGCCGGCAGAATCGGCCAAGCCAAAACAGCATTCAAGAAGATGACAAGCATTCTTACCAACAAATGCCTATCAATTAACATCAGGAAGAGAGTCCTTGAATGTTATATAGAACCAATACTGTTATACGGATGTGAGGCGTGGACAGTCAGCAAGCAAAGCCAGAGCAAGACTGAGGCAGCCGAGATGTGGTTTCTAAGAAGAATGTTGAGAGTTCCTTGGACAGCAAAGAAAACAAACGAGACAGCCTTGATAGAGGCAGACACAAGTAGATCACTCATAAGGAAGATTAGGAAAAGACAGGCAACATTTATAGGCCATTTTATGAGGAAGGGGGATTTGGAGCACCTGGTCACAACGGGAAAGCTGGAGGGAAAGAGAGCACCGGGTAGACCCAGAGAGAAAATGCTGGACGGACTTGCAGAGTGGCTGGGGACGAGGAGGGTGGGGGAGATGCTGGGGGCAACGAGAAATAGAGACAGATGGAAGTCCATGATCGCCAACGCCATGCGGCAGGGCAACTGATGATGATGATGATGGTTGTTTACTGTAAATTCAGTCACCCAGTTTTTCCTACTGTCACCATAATCACGTAATCCACTGAGAATTGTCAGCTGAAATATTTTTTCTCGGATCTGACAGTTAAACTGAAAACAGTGTGGATGTAGTTGGTGGCCCAGTCGATTGCCTGTCTCTGTGTTGAGGACTTAAGACACCGCTGTGTCCAGCCTCAGTCATCATGTGAAAAACAAACACCATCTCATTATAACCCTGTCCTCATAGTTCTCTCTTTGCCATGGTGCTTTGATCTGATGACAGTTTTCAACTTAATCATGTTTGCATCAGTGTTTATATGACCTATCAAAACTTATCTTAATCTGAAATGCAATCCATACAGTATTATACTCACTGTTTAAATGTCTTTCCTTTCACAAGCACCTGATAGACCTGGTGTATGCTTTGTAGCTCTCCGTTCCCACTGGTGTTTTGTGGCCGCCACAATCATACAGTGTTTTGACACAATCCAGTCTGACACCATCACAAATTCACCAAACCAACAAAAGCCAGGATGATGGAGCAACCGACGTCTTGTCAGTATGGACCAGCCTTGTATTCAATTTATGTCGACACTATTGTCCCAGTTCATAATATTAATTTATTTAATTTATAATATCTCACTCGCTACTGGGCATTTTTTACTAAGCGATCCTATGTATACTAGCCATTTTCATAGGTAAGTAAAAAAACTCATTACTCAATATCTACTTAACTCAACATAATGAAAGTTTCAGATTATATTATCTATATACTATAGTGCAAAATTTGAAGTGTCTGAGATGAAATTTTGTTGGTGTACATAGGAGGGTTATTTTTGCCGTCTTTCTGACCCCAAAAATCAACAAAACACATAATTGTCACTTTACACAGTAAGGAATAAACTCCCAAAGAGGATGGAAATTGTTCTCAAATGCACGTATTTATTCATTAGGAAACATGTGCATTCATTCTGCACATAAATAAAAGAAATGAAATGTCCTGCGTAAGAGTCTTGTCAAAAATATTGTCGAAGAACGCGAGGGGGGCGTGGTCTTTCATAAATCCAAGATGCAGTCCCGCTGTGTCTGGGGCGCTGTAGTGTGGCACACAGGGAAAAAGTGTGAAAATCATGGTGCCAATCCTTTGCTAACAGCTCCACAATTCTCTCTGCTGCCATTTCCCCGTCCCCACCTTCGATACATTCCTCACTCGACGAAGCATCACTATCAGTATCACCACCCTCCAAACTTTCGTCTGCTACACACTCGCCGTAGTCTTCACTACTGCTCTCTGACTCGCTTGACTCCGGTTCCGACATATCTTCACTTTCATAATCATCGTCTTCCTCTTCTATATCGGAGCCAGCTGTTTGTAGCATTTCAAGCACTTCGCAGGCGTTGTATAGCAGTCGTCTCTGCCGTCTACCACGACGGTTTCATCGCTCGACGCCATCTTTGTTTTTACTCACATTCTATACGGAGCCAGTGGGTACGAAATCAAATCTGGTTGAGCCAAACAAGACACTGGAAACCGAAAGTACCAGTTTTGGGGTGCAGTCGATTGGTTAATCTTCAGAGCTAGCACTTTTATTTTCGTACGAGAGTTGACCTCATTCAGCAGAACAATTCCAAAGGTCAATCCTGCGATCGCAGTGCTCAGTAGGCAAGCGGTGCAAGCAGGGAGTGATTAACCAAACCCAACCCATCATGACCCCAGGCAAAAGCAAAGGGCATCCCAGGGATGAAATGTGTATTGTGGCGCTGAATTGCTACCCAGAAACTGACAATGAGATGCCCTGTGTATACACCGCTTCGAGCAGACAGGTTGTGATGTGTCGCCTGCTGTTGCCAATGGTACACCTCTAACCCCAATGGTTTATGATCAATACCTCCTAAATGAAATTTATGACACAGGAAAAATCCCCAAAGATATGTCAAAATCAATTTTCATTGCACTTCCAAAGAAGATAGGGGCTATAGAATGCGAACTCCATCGCACAATCAGTTTGATGAGTCATGTAACAAAAATCCTGTTAAGAATAATCATGATGAGGACAAGGAATAGAATCAAAAGAGAAATAGCAGAAGAACAGTGTGGATTTGTGGAGGGGAAAGGAACTATTAATGCCATATACATGTACATCCTAAGAACTATCATAGAGAGGTCAATTGAGATGAATAAGGATTTGTATTTATGCTTTGTTGACTATACCAAGGCTTTCGATCGGGTACGACATGAAGAATTGATCAACCAACAGGAGAGACTCAATGTCGATGGAAAAGATCTACGAATAATCAGGAATATGTACTGGGAACAAACAGCTGCAATGAGAATAGAAAACAATGTAAGCTCTTTTCAAAACATCAAAAGAGGAGTCAGACAGGGTTGTGTTTTGTCACCAGATCTGTTTTCACTATATAGCGAAAACGTCATGAGAAACCTAGAAGAAGACCCTGGATTAAAGGTTGGAGGGAAAATGATAAAGAACATTCGGTACGCAGATGACATCGTGCTAATTGCAGAAAATGAAAGGGACCTACAAAACCTTGTGAATATACTAGAAACAGAAAGCAAAGGTAAGGGGTTGGAACTAAACAGCAGGAAGACTGAAGTCATGTGATCAGTAAAAAACATGAAATCCCCTCATGCAAAATAACAGCAAATGGCACAACCTTGACACAGGTTAATAAGTTCAAATACCTGGGAACGGTCATTTCATCAGACGGCAGATGCACATCGGAAATAGCCGGCAGAATCGGCCAAGCCAAAACAGCATTCAAGAAGATGACAAGCATTCTTACCAACAAATGCCTATCAATTAACATCAGAAAGAGAGTCCTTGAATGTTATATAGAACCAATACTGTTGTACGGATGTGAGGCGTGGACAGTCAGCAATGCAAAGCCAGAGCAGGATTGAGGCAGCTGAGATGTGGTTTCTCAGAAGAATGTTGAGAGTACCATGGACAAGCAAAGAAAACAAACGAGACAGTCTTGATGGAGGCAGACCCAAGTCGATCACTCATAAGGAAGATTAGGAAAAGACAAGCAACATTTATAGGCCATTTTATGAGGAAGGGGGATTTGGAGCACCTGGTCACAACGGAAAGCTGGAGGGAAAGAGAGCACCGGGTAGACCCAGGGAGAGAATGCTGGACGGACTTGCAAGGTGGCTGAGGATGAAGAGGGTGGGGGAGATGCTGGGGGCAGCGAGAGATAGAGATGGTTGGAAGTCCATGGTCGCCAACGCCATGCGGCAGGGCACCTGATGATGATGATGATGACCTAGAGTTTGTTGTCCATTGCTGGGAACTATGATATATAAAGTCATTTAAGAAATTGTTGGTCATTCTAAGTGATCCTGCCAAACAAAATCTCATAACACACGCATGGTACTGGTACAGTTGAATGGAAAACAGTATTTTGCAGGATGCACAAAAGTAAGGATATGAACCTTTAAATGGTTTCAAAATCGGATTGTATACAGAATCCTTGCAATAGACGTCGTTTGAAAGAAACAAAAATTGTCAACTATAATCTGTAAAGTAAAAAATATAAAGCATTGAACATCTTTAATGGAGGTGCCATCATATAATTTGGGGGTGGGGGGATGAAAAAGTGTTAATAAAAGATGTTCTCTATCGTGTAACATGAAACCAACAAAAAAAATTTGGTTTCATTTGGAGCAGACGTTCGAATCAGGGCAGACACGGTTCTTGACTTCATATTTTTTTGCTAAAATGTGTATTCATAAATATAAGCAATATAATGTTTTACCAAACATTTTTACTTTTCAAAAGAGTTGAAATACAGGTATAAATTACAAGTATATAATGTAACAATCAAGGATAATTATATCGAATTTCAGGCAGACTGGTTATTCTATTCGTCAATTATTGATTCCTCCATTGCAAATTAATCGATTAAGATTTTTCATTATATGCTATGTCGAAGTTGCTGGTGGAAATTATGATGTATTGTTTCTATTTATATTGTATTAGGCCTGCTATGCTGTTGATTTCGATGTGCTGCTCCTCCATATGTTTCATTTTCAAGGTGGTCAGACGTCTCACGACCTAGTCATCCTGTTATCGGACACCAGCAACGTATTAGGGGGAATTTTAAGCCCTATGAACATCGCTTTTTTCCTCCTGGGCCAGATCCATCTGGAAATCTTTTCCGCTGCTTCTGCCATCGCTTTTAGGGCTCTCGTCCTTCTCTCCTAGAAATCGAGAACCGTTTCATGAGGTCACAGGTTGATGTGCCTTTCAACGCTCTTGCTCCAATCTGCGAGGACTTTGGTATGAAAGCCAGATGTCCTCAAGTTGCTGGCTAGACTTCCATACTTTTCAGTCTTGTAGACATGAGCTTCCTCCATTCTACTTTCAAACGATACAGTGAGCTCGATCAGAATCATTTGTTTTGATAAATGATTTAGTCAGTTTCAAATACGCGTTCTGATTCTATTTTGTGTTTTTCTGGTTCTTACAGTTTTAATTTACACTGTCATTTCTCCAGTCAATGTGTGGTTTTGTTCCCAGAGAGCAAGGACATGGGGATGATGATGACTAGATAAGTGAGGTTGCGGATGGGGAAGCATTCTTCTAACAATGGAATAGTTGTCGTCATACAATGACACCGGCCATACATTTTCTTCGACTCAACATATTCCACCTAAAGAAGACACTTCCATGACGGACAGCAGTTCTGCGCTGTCCAGAAACTCACACACACGCACACACACACACACACACACACACACACACACACACACACACATACATACACACACACACACGCACGCACGCACATGCACACTTATACACACACACATACACACACGCACGCACGGCACTCCACACACACACACACACAAGCACACACACACACACACACCATACACACACACACACACACACACACACCACACACACACACACACACACACACACACGTCTCGCGTCCTGCTTCCGATCAGTTTGAGTTATCTGTCATTTAATGAATGGGATGCTGTGCTGAAAAGAGAATGTATGCTAAAAAAATGAATCTGGTATGCTGAAAAATGGAATTGTATGCTGAAAATGGAACTGTATGCTGAAAATGGAACATCATGCTGAAAAGGGGAACTGGAGAGTCTGCTGGAAAGGCAAGTAAAGTTCCATGCGCTCACCCTTCTGTATGCATGATTTTAATGCCTGTTTCTAAGATACTATATAGAATCTGCAGTTTACAAACAACCAGTACTTCATGGCCATTAACATGACGTGCTCATCTTGTTGTATTTCTGTATAAGTAAAATCCGTAACTAGTTTCTCTTACGCTTGTTATTGTTTTCTAATCAGCTGAACTATAATTTATCCGAAATGTTTCTTTTCACGTAGTATCCTAGATAAAATTGATCTCATAGGGAAACGCATCATTCCAACTGACTTACAGCTAACTTGAAACAATGATATCACATATCCCCACCATCCAGCATGGCACCACACACCTGTGTGGCAGATTCTTGGAGAAAATGGTTGGCATACATCACTGGCTGACGTGTGTGTGTGTGACGCCATGTTGCCTGCTTGTGCACAAATGTCGCCCGCACTGAGACAGAGAACTAATCAGCAGGGCTTGGCTCAGACGCATGTTCTCACGATGCATGCAGTACAGTACAACGAAACACCCAGTTCTCGCCGAACTCTGCCCTAAAATAAGAAAGGTTCTCCCTAAACATCTAGATATCTGTATTCAAACTTCTTCAACGTCGAGTACTCATCGTCTTCAACAGACTTAGAAACTGAAACGTAAACATCCATTCAATTTGACGTAGTTCTTCGTCAAAGCCAAAGCATATGCTTAGCAGATGGAAAAGGAGACCTTTTTCCTGTTGATACATTTTGTCAAACTCAATGTGTTTAATGTTCTCAAGTTTGGTGGCCATACACAATTACGTGTCCACGTTTTCTCGTCAAAGCCAATATAATAATTATCTATTCAGTTGGTTGTTGCTACTTTAAACGTATGCCATTTCGTGCACAAAGGTCAAGAAAATAAAGTCTTTGGATTACACAGATGCTGCAAATACAACTTTAAATATATGTTAAGTCTCTGTCCATATTTGATCAAGGTTTTATGTTTCTGGACATTTCGCCCCTGCAAATTTAAACATTTAACTCAGTGTCCAAGTTTCATTAAAGTCAAGATTTTTAAGACGCAGCAGCTGCAGCTTTAAACAGTTGTTCCTTGTGTATCCAGCAGCGTGAAGTAGATCCTTCACTGACTGACAGTCACTTGGCACCCACCTCTGCCTCGCCCTCACCACCCCCGATTTGCCAAGACAGCACTGGTTTTTCTAGTCTCATTCCATAGTTTGGCACTCTTTAAATTGGCACTTTGGATCTCACCAGAAGTACTCTGATTGCTGTGTCGACTGTTCACCCACCCACCCATACTCACACTGCAACACACACACACACACACAACACACGCACGCACGCACGCACACACACACATACACACACACACACTCATACACAGGCACACACACACACACACATACACACACACACACACACACACATACACACACACACACACACATACGCACACACACTCATACACAGGCACACACACACACACACACACAGATGTGCACACACACAAGTGCGTGCATACACACATGAATAATTACACATTCAGAAATATGCACACACTCATGCACATGTTTCGTAATGTGGTTCTACAAACTGATTTCAAGCTGTTAGCTGAAGTTGGGAATGAATGTATCGCTGTGTATAGCTATGGAAATGAGTCTACAAGACACAACAACAATTATAGGTGGCCAAGTTGGCACGTCTGACATCTAACAGTTGATTACTCAAAACAACTTGCAAAACGTGATTGAACAGGATGATGTTTAGATTCCTTCCCACTTATCTTAAAGGATGAATTCATGAAGTTTGTGCATGAGATGAGGTGTGTGAACTTCCTCACAGATCTTGTTGTTGTTGTTTTTCTTTCAGTGTTATGAAGTTCAGAATCAGTATTATTCGCAAATCTAGCCTCCCATCCAAGGCACAGTCCAATGTACGCTAATACTTTGAGCAGAAACGATGTAAAATTACCTGCAGTGCTTTGAGCGTAAAAAGGCAAGGTATTCTTTTTTTTCCATAACATGAGCTGAGGTGGTAGCAACCTCAACTTTTCTTGGGGCCGACATTATGAGAGCAGTGTCCGTATCCTCTTCTTCGCTGCGTTACTTTTCCGTAACTTTGAAGAAAGTCAGATACCCATTGTCATCTAGGTAGACTGGAGGCCACCCACACATAGTTAATTCCTTACACCCATGTGAATTCATACAAACAGATTAGAAGGCGACTGCTCTGATGATGGTGGTGGATTCTCCTGAAGGTCTAATGGATGAGTAGGCATACCGGTTTGGTTTGGGTCTTCATATAGAACAGGAGACCAATCATGACGGCACATGTCCTGTTTCAGGCACTGCATAGAAAAGGAGTCATCTAGCCCTGGTTCTATTTTTGCTGGTCTGTCTGTTGACTAGTGGCTGTTGTGCATCGTTCTAAATATGACTGAGCTCAGCTTGTGTTGCTGTTGCCAACATGTTCTATTGCAGGCAGTGTCTTCCCAGTTGGTGGTGTTGACGCCGCAGCTGATGGGATTGGCTTTAAGAATGATGGCAGGAGAAAACAAACATAAATCCCAATCATCACATCTTTTAAGACACTCAGCCAATTCCCAGCCCATGTGCTTTTTTCTTCTGTATCTATCTGTACCATGTTGGGGGTCGAGGGGAAAACGGGGATCTTTCCGAATTTGAACCCGGGACCGCCGGCACCCTAGACCAACGTGTGGATTTGTTCTGATGGTAACCAAAACAAAAACCTGTACAGATGATGGCACTCAAACTTATGAACAATCTGAATCCACAAGATAACTCCACAATTTTCATGCTGATGTGTTTTTAACACCTAGTCCTACAGCAAACAAACAGGCGACATTTCTTACCTGATGGGTAAATGTAACTTTGCGTAACTTTTTTTTTTTCTTCTTCTTTTTTTTTTTTTTTTTTTTTTTGATATTATTTTGTTAAGCCTGCTAGTGATGAAACAAACAATTCTTCTGTAACGCCCATTGGTTTACATTGACTCTCATATCATTTAGTGACAATGACACAGGTGGTGGCCGTGCTGTGTCATGTAGAAACAACCTTGCCTCTTATATCAAAATACACACCAAGACTTTGGTCATACGCCGTTTGAAATGTGTTAGTAGTTTGCAATTTAAAAACACTTCGTCTTTTTCTTTATCTATCGCTTACTCACCACCCAGCAAAACAAAACAAACGAGCTCACAGACAGAATGTTTATTCGTGAATTTCCTCACTGACTTGTGTCATGAATTGCATGTGATAACCCATTTGTTCTTGGTGACGGTAACGTTGTGACTGTGTTTCTGACACGTATGTTGTCTTTTTGAAAAACAACTTGATTTACAATCATAGTCTGAACCAGCTTACCACTTTACCTACCCACCATCGAGCTCATACTGTTGACTGGCTCATCAATATCAAACTCACTTCAGTAAACTCTCAATTATTAATCTGTATACATCAATCTTTGTGGCAAGCCTGATATCATTGTCTTACCACGATTTCTTGATCAGTCTTTCAAAGCCACAGATGGCTTTGGAGCTGTTCCAGCAGTTGAATGTCATCATTTGATAGTCCAGGTCTCGCAGCAATACAGCCAGCCATTCAAGAGTCCTGCTCTGCACATAGCAACCTCACAGCGAACGTGAAATTCTTGTCACAATCTCTTCATCAGCATTCCAAAGGCTGACTTCGCCTTGGATCTGTTCCATTTGTTGCATGGGTCATCGGTAGGTAATTCAGATCTGGCAGCGGTACAGTGGCGCACTAAAGACAACTGCTTTGTACACATCAATTTTCGTGGTGAGCCTGAAACTAACTTTTACCTCCACCTCTTTATCAGGCTTCCAAAGGCCTTGTAGATGTGCAGCGTCATCTCTGTTTCGGGAAATCCACTGCTACCCACTGTACTGTCCAAGTGCCTAACAGTCTTGATCTGCTGGTTGTTGACGATAATCTGAGGCAGTGAAAAGCATGATGCCTGAGACAATGTTAGCTGAAACAGAGCCTCTATCTTGATGAAGTTAATTGTAAAATTGGAGTGCTTGCACGCCACAGCAATGAGCAAAATATCCTCGTGCTTGTATGACACCAATTTCTGCAGAACAGCTTTCATCTTGGCTTGGAGTCTCCACAGGTTAACGACTTTTCTGTCCGAGCAGAACTAAACGTGTACCCCTCGTGTCAAAGCCTCTGAATGCCTTAGTCGGCATTGCTACAAAGATGATAGTGAATAGTTTGGATACTAGAACGCATCTCTGCTTTACTCCGCTCTGTCCTAGGAAAAGTTTTATGCTTTCCCATTCTCTTGCACTCTGGCCAGCATTGCCATTGTGAAAGGAAGCTATCAGCCAGACAAACTTCCGAGGGCAACCAAACTCGCATAGTATCTCCCACAGCACCATCAAGGTAATGGTGTCAGACGCTTTGATCAGATCTACAAACATGTGGAGCGCTTGGTTTTGCTCACAGCATTTCTTTTGCATATGGCGAATGGCAAATGTTGCTTGTGCCCCCTCCACCACGGAAACCATGCCGAGTCTTAAGAATTATGGATTGGGCTACATGCGGTATTATGCGTTTAAAATGATTCTGGCAAAGCCGTTCTCTGCGAAACAAAGATGGGATATCCCAAAAAAAGACCGTCACATTATGTATTAGTGCGCTTCAGCTTGCCAGGCGTCTGAGAATGTTTAACCAAGTGGCTACGTACATATGAGGCAGGCTTTGTATACAGATTGTTATATCTTCCCCTCCCCATTTGCTGCCCCTAAAAGTGCTGCTCTACTGTTGCGTATGGATGAAGGCACCGCATTTATCTCAGATCAGCAACAGACGACCATCATACCACAGTCGTTTACAACTGAGTCATAGTTAGAGACTTCCTCTGCCTGTCCCTGTCACCTGTGGCTTCTTCATAGCTGGTGATTGAACTTTGTTATTCCGGTTTGCCGCTATGCCTGACCAGACTGACTTCGATTTTATAAAGTGTAGAGGAGTATGCAATCTTCTCTTCACCTTATTTCATGACTGATTATATTTTTAAAACAAAGAAAATCTCTGCAGAAAACTTGAGAGAGAGAGAGAGAGAGAGAGAAAAGAGACAGAGAGAGACAGAGAGAGACAGAGAGAGACAGAGAGAGAAGAGAGAGAGAGTTTCTTTTATTGATGTTAAATAATCTCATTCCTAAAGGGAGATAAGAGTAAAGAAGAACTAATTTAGCAGAGTGCTATAAGATCTGGCATCCAGGCATTATTATATAAAGAAGAACTAATTTAGCAGAGTGCTATAAGATCTGGCACCCAGGCACTATGCTGTCTTACACATATAAAAGAAAGGTAACAGTGCAATTCTAGCACCTGTGTCACGTTACTTATAGTTCAAGAAACGTGGAATGTGTGGATGGATAATCATGAAGTAAAAAGAATTGCTACAAAACTGCTGTCTTTCGTTCGTGTGAGCACGCCTCATTTAGCAGCCCTAGTGATCATTGTGGGCTGCTGCATGGCCCGCCATGCTTATCGTTTCTGGTACCAGCATTGCTGGAGGCCAGAAGACAGAAGGTAGCCAGCTATTTCTGCTCCAGCTCTCATTAGCGAGGAAATCACACCAAGGTTGTCTGCATGCTTACGTTGTGCAAATTGTTCAGGCCTTAAAACTTGGGGATTTTTTTTCTGTAGGTTCGCTTGTGTGTGGGTATGGTGGGAGGGGAGAGCCAACCTATGTGATATGGAGGTAATAGTAATAGTACTTGGCTGCTGGCTATTGATTTTTTTTTTTACTTGTTTTCAATTAAAAGAGAATTCTGTGGTCCTCAGTAAGTAAGAGCTTAACTTTCTAGTAAGGGTACTTGACAATGTGCTGTTTGTTTGCCTGTTTGTTTTCAATTACTTGTTTTTATTCAAAAAGAAATCATGTAATCCATGTTACAGCTACATCTGTTTATCAAAGTGAGTGTGTGTGTGTGTGTGTGTGTGTGTGTGTGTGTGTGTGTGTGTGTGTGTGTGTGTGTGTGAGAGAGAGAGAGAGAGAGAGAAAGCATGAGAGAGAGTGAGTGTGTGTGTGAGTATGAGAGAGAGTGTGTGTGTGTGTTGAGAGAGAGAGAGAGTGAGTGAGTGAGAGAGAGAGTGTCTGCGTGTCTGTGTGTGTGTCTGTGTGTGTGCCTGTGTGTGTGTCTGTGTGTGTGTCTATGTGTGTGTGTCTATGTGTCTATGTGAATGTAGTAAGCCTGTTCACGACGTGTAGTGCTTAAGGTTGAAAAAAATGAGGCGGTGCCAATGAAACAATATCATGCACAATGTGTAATGTGTATCATGTTAAATTTTCATCCCAACGAAAATGTCCATGTGAAATATGGGCTGCTCCGCCGAAGGACACCACATTGTCATAGCATAGTACCATGTGTGTATGCTTTTTATTCTGCTTATCAGATGCTCTGTTTCCTATAGAATTATGTCAGAATAAAACATGCCCGAGATATTCCACAGCACTAGGATTCATGTCTTTATCAGCCTTCCAACAGCTTTTAGAGTTTGTTTGTAGGACAGGATGAAACAAATTATGTTGTGTCTGAAAAGTCAAGCGAAGATTCTGATACAAAAATGATATGGAAGCTTATCTGAGTTTGTTTACGGTGATGCAGTCTTATCTTCATATGCTGGACAAACTATCTATAACTCTTGTAAGTCTCGTTATGATTTGTGAAGAAAAACTGCTATAATGGTGAACACCACAGGAAGACGTGCACTCCTAGAAGCCGTATTTTTGTATGTGAGGTGGTGTATAATTCTGTGACACCATTAACCTTTCATGGTATATATACGATGTACTAGAAATAGTGTCAGGTACTTGAATGCACTGCTGACAATACTCAGAGAATAATATTAAGCTGAAGGAGTGTTCAAAGAACAGCTGCATCAGACACTCAACACCTAAATATTGCAGCAGTTCAAAATGTAGAAAGAATGTGGGTACCTTTGACTGAAAGAGACTCCAACTTTACATGGACTCGTTACATACGAAACAGGAGCCGGGTATGGTTAAGGTGTGAGTAGTTTTCACATTAAGACAGAGAGGGAAAAGTAGAGAGAATGGGCGTTACAGAGTCAGTGTGATAAGCTACAGTCCAGTTTCTTTCTTTCTTTCTTTCTTTCTTTCTTTTTTTCTTTTTTGTTCTCTGTTTCCTTTGGAAGCTCCGATAATCACAAATGGCTACTGCTTTAGTCTAATTATCTCAGGCAATAAGCCAACATAAACACCTCGTCCTTCAGGAAACAAGAAATTAGATAAACTGCTGAATGGGTGTGTGTGTGTGTGTGTGTGTGTGTGTGTGTGTGTGTGTGTGTGTGTGTGTGTGTGCTGTGTGTGTGCGTGTGCGTTGTGTGTGGTGTGTGTGTGTGTGTGTGTGTGTGTGTGTGTGTGTGTGTGTGTGTGTGTGTGTGTGTGTGTGTGTGTGTGAAAGTGTAATGGCTGTACTCAGTGAGGTTTGTGGTTTGTAAGTTCATTGATGTAAATATCAGTTAATTTGGAACGTACTGATGACTTTATTGATCCATCACTGAGGCCGTTCTAGATGTAGCAGTTATCGCACATATGGAACTACGAGCGTCAGTGGGAGAGGGAGTGTTGAGAATATTGCATTCTCTCTTTGAACATCCCCTGTGTTGGTCAGGCATACAGGCAAGCTACTCATAAGTGCACCCTCACTAGCAGTGTATCACCACCTCCAAATGGGAAGACATTGCCCGCAACAAAGTGTAATGGCGACAACAGGGCAGACAGGGCACAGTCAGATTTAAACAACACAGAATAGCTGATAATCAACAACACAAGCAGAAGCAGAACTTAGCGTTGCAAGACTCCTTCCCACGCATTTCCTGTGGAAGAACATGTTTCCGGGATTGCTCTTCTATACTTCATGAGGACCCATATCAAGCGATGAAGACCAGTATGCATTGTCATCTGTTGGATAGATGGAAAGTCCATCATCATCAAGCATCTCTTAGAGATAAACATATTTTTAAGTTGCTAATCTTTGCAAAATTCATAATCAGTGGGGCTTTTCTGTTTGCTTGTGTGTTCAGTTGGTGCTTGAATATTTATTAACTTGGTCAACTTGCTGGTTGATTAATCTGTCTGCGTGTTTGTTTCATTTGTATTTGTTTATTTGTTTGTTTGTTTGTTTGTTTGTTTGTTTGTTTGTTTGTTTGTTTGTTTGCTTATTTGTTTGTTTGTTTGTTTGTTTGCTTATTTGTTTGTTTGTTTGTTTTCAATTGAATGTTTTTCGTGTGTCTTTCTGTGTGTAAAATATCTTATTTCTTTTTATCATTTAAAGTGACACGTCCATTGTTGCATCAAGTTCTAGTCTTTATACGAAACATCCGTTGTGCATGAGTTGAGGATAGCTGATCGTTTTTTCCTCTCATCCAGGCAACTAGTTAACGTGGGAGAAAGGGAAGGGAGATGTGCTTCTCGATATGGTCACTTAACCGGAATTTTCCCGTCAATACAGGTGCTGTAGCCATTACGCACCCACTCCACAACAAATGTATTTTACATGAGTATCATCTTCAAATTACGCGCACGCGCGCGCGCGCGCACACACACACACACACACACACACACACACACACACAACAACACACACACATAACATACATATACACATACACATACAACATACACATACACATCTACACACGCTCGCGCATACCTGATCATGTTTAACGCAGCAGTGAATGATAGGAGGAGATAATTATCCTCGTAACAATTGGCCTGACCTCCCTCACTTCCCAAAGATTTTCGTGTTATGGAGCATCCCATCTTCGATTGTCATGCATTTCAATATTTCATCATGTTATAAATGTGAGTAAGATTACTTTGGTCAAAGGAGAATTTTTTTTATCAAGGACCAAGAACGAGAATGTAAATATATGTAAATACCATGTTGTAAATTTACCATCCCAATTTGCGGTTTACACGATCATTAGAAAGAGGACAACAGAGCACTGGTTATCATAAAGGTGTTCTGGCTGGCTGTCAACGCTACTTGTGTTCTGACAGAAAGCTTTGACACTCTGTCAAATTCCATTTCACTTACTGTTTAAAAAAACTGCTGATGTTTGTCGCTAAAATGCGGTGTAAATCCAGACTGTCATCTTTTCCTGTGGTGACAATTGTCATGTAATTAGTCTACAATATGATCACAGTTGAAAGTTAGTGATATCAATCAGCCGGAATATTTTATGTCTGATTTGACAATGTAACTGAAACCAGTGTGAGTATTGTCAGCAGTGCATTCAAGTACCTGACACTTTGTTGAGGACAGACAGGAGAGTCTAAAGGCCCAGTCCCCACGTGAAAGACAAACACCACCTCATTACAGGCCTGTCCTCACAGTGCTGTGTTTGCCCTGACGCTAGGATCTGATGACAATTTTCAACTAAATCGCCTGTTTGCATCAAGACAAATGACTGTTTGTCTAGGGTGCCAAAACTGACCTTAATCCAAACATGACTGACTCAGAATGTATTATCTCTTTAAACGCCTTTCCTTTTACAAGTGTCTGATGGGACCGTGCAGTGGACTTCTCCCTGTCTACATTGTCTTGTGGTTGTCAGGGCGACACACTGATTGACACAGTCCACTGTACCATCCTGCCTCCTGCACACATGTAATTGCAGCCAGGATGACTGGATTAACGGACGTTTTGTCAGGTCATATCAGCCTTGATGTGATTCATGGCAACACCACAAAGGTCATATCAGCCTTGACATGATTCATGGCAACACCAGAAAGGTCATATCAGCCTTGACATGATTCATGGCAACACCAGAAAGGTTAAATCAGCTTTGACGTGATTCATGGCAACACCACAAAGGTCATATCAGCCTTGATGTGATTCATGGCAACACCACAAAGGTCATATCAGCCTTGATGTGATTCATGGCAACACCACAAAGGTCATATCAGCCTTGATATGATTCATGGCAACACCACAAAGGTCATATCAGCCTTGATGTGATTCATGGCAACACCAGATAGGTCAGATCAGCCTTGATGTGATTCATGGCAACACCAGATAGGTCATATCAACCTTGATATGATACATGGCAACACCAGATAGGTCAGATCAGCCTTGATGTGATTCATGGCAACACCAGATAGGTCATATCAACCTTGATATGATTCATGGCAACACCAGATAGGTCAGATCAGCCTTGATGTGATTCATGGCAACACCAGATAGGTCATATCAACCTTGATATGATTCATGGCAACACCAGATAGGTCAGATCAGCCTTGATGTGATTCATGGCAACACCACAAAGGTCATATCAGCCTTGATGTGATTCATGGCAACACCAGAGTTCCTGTGGATAACGTTAACCAAAGCCAACAAACCATGACCCCAGGTCAAAGAAAGAGTATTTCATGGAAGAGATAGCCATTGCGGTGTCGAGCTGCTACCCAGGGATTGGCAATAAGATGCCCTGTGTATACATTGCTATGGACAGACAAGATGACGCGTGCTACCTATTGTTAACAGCAGCGCAGCTGTAACCTCGGTGGTTTGTGGCCAACATCTACACTGTTTGTTCTCCACTGCAGGAAGTGACATTGTGGGATGTGATTTAAAACAATGTTGGTTATCCTGCCAAACAAAGAAAATATTGCATTGATTCTTACATTTTGAACAGTTTCTTCACACGAGGATTACCTTGCACAAAAATGGAATGAAGAAGGCAGATGGCTGTATTTTTAAATACCTCGTTTAGTCAGTACCCATGTTTCATCAAAGTAAAGGTTTTATAGACTTGACAGTAACAACTTTATACGTTTGTTCTGTGAGTGCCCGAGCAGTGTAAACTAGACCCTTCACTATCTGGTGGTCAACTGGCATCCATCCGCGCCTCGTCTCACTGCCCCTCTTGCAAAACCAACGTTCACATCCCCGTCTAGTTTCATTCTCTGTTTAAATTGACTTTATGGATACCAGCAGAACTATTCTAAACACCAGGTCGAGTGACCTTTGATTGACACACAGGCCTACATTTCCTTTTCCTTAGCGTTATAGAACAAATGGCCAGTAATCTACAACTATCATCTTGCATCAGTTCTTAGTACATTTGCCATGAAGTATTATTCTTCAAAAGAAAACATCATATTAAATGCACACCATCGCAATACAAGACACCAACGCATAACACGGACTAAAAGAAACGATTCCAAAGGATCAGTCAGTTGTTTCTTGCAATACTATCACGTTTGATAAAGCACGTGCGACAGACATATTTGTATGTTGTGATTCATTCGGTCGAAATACACACAGCAAACAAAGCACGCGCACATATACATATATACACATTGTATGCACATGCACACACACACACACACACGCGCGCACAGAGAGACAGAGAGAGAGAGAGAGAGACACACACACACACACACACACACACACACACACACACACACACACACACACACATACATATATATATACTCACAGCTAAAACCTGTATATGGAAATGAGACTACAAAACAAAGCAATAAAAGAGCATGGACAATAAGGCGTAGACTTACCACATCTGACAGTGTAACACTCCCTAAAACTTGCTACACGTGTTCAATGGAATGTGTTTTGATGCCTTACTAATCTTTAAAGACTATGACTTGTATTCATGAGATCAACACAAGACCATGGCTGTATTTTGTGTGAGTCTGGCTCATTTGGGATGGGTAGGAGTGGGGTGGAAAGAGTGGATTCAAAGTGTTGACATGTCTGTTTACAGACTGATTTTAATCACCTGTTCAAGCGGTTGGTTTTTTCTTTAAACAAGAAGTCATGACTTGTTCTGTCTGAATGACGAAGTTGTGTCCTGTTTTCAAGTTGACAGTTATTAGTTGATTCGAGCGATTTAAATCGGATCATTTGACTTCTTCCTACATTTAGTAAGAAGCAGCATCCTTCCCCTAAACACAGGACTACAAAATTAAAAACAAATCACAAAGTGCTTTAATACAGTAAAGTCAGTTCTGCTTTATTCTGTTTAAGTCATACATGGTAGAATCTGAGATGGGTTCGTTCGTTTGTTCTTTTAACGTCTATTCACATACGTGCTTGTTCGTTTGCTATTTCTTTTAACGTCTATTCACATACGTGCTTTTAGACGAACTGAGATGGGTAATGGTGTGATCTGGCACCTTTTCATGTTATGTACAGCTTGAGAAATGTGAAATACATGGATTGATTATGACCAAGAACGAACCATTGATAAATATGCTGTCTTTCGTTCACGTGAGGTCGCCCTATTTGGCGGCCCCACTCATCATTGTAATTGTTACTGTTTCATGGGGAGGCCGCCAGCCGGGAGACAGAAAGTAGCCGGCTATTTCTACTCCAACTCTCACTGGTGAGGAAAACACACCAAGGTTGTCTGTCTGGCCTCTCTGCATGCTTACGTTGCGCAAATTGTTCTGACTCGCAAAAAAAAAGCTTGTACGTGTGGGTGGTGCTTGCCTCTGGCCAAAATGTTTGCCTATAGCACGTGTGTGTGTGTGTGTGTGTGTGTGTGTGTGTGTGTGCGTGCGTGCGTGCGTGCGCGTGTGTGTGTGTGTGTGTGTGTGTGTGTGTGTGCGTGCGTGCGTGCGTGCGTGCGTGCGTGCGTGTGTGTGTGTGTGTGTGTGTGTGTGTGTGTGTGTGTGTGTGTGTGTGTGTGTACAGATTCCCACCTCTTTCTGTCCATTACATGTGTCTTCACAAAATTGATGCCAGTAAATATTTCTGTGTCGGCTTTGAAATCAGTCACAATCAGGAACACACAGAACAAAATACAAAAGCACGATTATTTTACAGACAAGCTAAGACAGATGTTAACAGATGTTCCACAGTCGGTTGCCGTTCATTTTCTGTGTCTGGTCCATACAGTTAGAGTTTCCCCTGTCTCTTCCACATTCACTTATTCTATCTTCCTTCAAATCTAACTGAAACAATTTACCTTTTTGTCTTGCAGTGATTTCCCCCTTCTACGTGCCCACCCCTTCTTCGTCCCATTCTCCTTCTCACGGTAAGTGTGTGTGTGTGTGTATGTGTGTGTGTGTGTGTGTGTGTGTGTGTGTGTGTGTGTGTGTGTGTATGTGTGTGTGTGTGTGATGTGTGTGGTGCGTGCGTGCGTGCGTGTGTGTGTGTGTTGTGTATGTGTGTGTGTGTGCGTGCGTGTGTGTGTGTGTGTGCGTGCGTGCGTGCGTGTGTGTGTGTGTGTGTGTACGTGTGTGCCCGTGCGTGTATATGTGTGTTCGTGTTCGTTGCTTGATTTAACGTCTTTTCACTATAAGTGATATTAGACGGGGGAAAATGGCATGGAGGATGAAATAAGGGGGGGGGGGGGTGTGGAGGGGAGAGGGGAACAGAGTAAGGGACGTAAAAAAAATTAAAAGGAAGCGGCAAGGTCTTAAGAAAAAGGATGTGGATGAACAGAGAAATGAAACTAGAACAACGCTAACATCAATAATGTAACAGAAAAATCGTCATAAAAACAAAACAAAACAAAAATAATCATAATTATAATAATAATCTTAAAGTAACGCATTAACAGGACTGTGAACCAATGATTCTGAAATTTTAACTAACAAAACTTGATCCGATATCACTTCTTTAAAATGCGTTTCAAGATAGTTTCCTTGTGTAAACGTCTTTGGTAAAAAGGAACGAAGCTTTCTGCAGTAAAACAAACAGTGATACAATGTGAATTGTTCGCCACAAATACATAAAACGTTGTTACAATATTTTGTTTTCAAAGCGTGTATGTGTGTGTGTGTGTGTGTGTGCGCGTGTGCGTGTGTGTGTGTGCATGTGTGTGCATGTGTGTGTGTGTGTGTGTGCATGTGTGTGCATGTGTGTGTGTGTGCGTATGTGTGTGCGCGCGCGCTCGTGCGCAGAAGATAGAGCAGCACAGTAACAAAGAGAACTAACGGTGGAGGGGACGAAGAGGTAGAGTGCCAGTACCGTTTCATATGGATTTACTTGACAGCATCTGAACTGGCCACTTCTCCTGTTTGTCTCGTACCGAGTACTGTAACTGTCTGCTCTAAGGCTTGCCTAATACAAGATTATTTGCACTATCAACTTCACCGTCGTTTTCTGGCTTCATCTGAAGTTGTGTCTCATATCCCTCTTTTGACTCGTCTTTGTCTACAGTTACGGCACAGTCAGACGATTATTACCTTTTATTTGAGATGTCATACATGCTCGAACGGACGCACACAAAGCACATACATTGTACATGTGCGCACACACACACACACACACACACACACACACACACACACACACACACACACACACACACACACACACGAACAAAAAACATTAAACCCCAAACCGTGCACATACACATGCGTACTCGTTTGCGCACGCACACACCTACAAATACACATACACACAGAGAGAAGTTAGTGTCTAGATAAGTTGCACAAATAACATCACTAGAGCAAATTCTGATTGATATTTTCTGTGACTTTTTCATCTCTTCATCTAGTGGTTACGTTTGCTGTTTTTGTTTTCGATTCGTTGTCCTTCATGGTAAAGCTTTCAAGCTTGCTTACATCACTGGGAATCTTTATTAAATAAAAGGCTTAACATTACACAATGTGTGGCTTTTTTTCCTTGGGTTGTCATTTTAATATTTGCAGAAACGATCAACGTTTGCAACGAAGTTTGAATTCATAATCAAATAGATTGCAGGGCTATAATTCTTTGTCAGAACTAGCATCCCCGAAAAGCCTTAAAAATGTTATTTTATTTTAATATCTGATATTTGCTCAATAAAATTTCATTTCTACAACATTTGGAATTTTAATCAAAGAGGCTACATCTTTATAATTCGTTGTCAGCAGCAAACACTATGTACGCTTTTGGTCAGTGCAAAGTATCTTGCCACGTGTTTTTCATCATAACCCCAGTGGCAAAGAGAGGTGACACTGACTGTTTGATGAAACAGGAATCATTTGGTTGGTGAGGTACAGAAACAACCTGGATCGTATTTTATACAATTTTCATCGAATGTCAGAAAACCATCATCTCTTGGACAATCTAGATCGTCTATTAGACAATTTTCATCGTCTGTTGGACCATCCAATTCAGTCTGTACGTCTGCTAGCTCAAACAAACGATCTGTGTGGCCCCCTGGAACAGAAAGATCATCCGCACGAGTCAAAACAGAGAGAGGAACTCGTTGATCTGTTCAAGGATTATTGTCATGGTGAAGTGATGAGGCAGACCAAGGTGTAGAAAAGAAAGATGGTCACTTGTTGTTCACAGCACGCTGAGCAGTCGTGTCCAGGCGGTTCTTCCAAGAGATTTCAAGCAAGTTCTGTGCTTTACTCCACTTACTTCTGGAATCTGCAGTACCCGTGCAGTCATAGTAAACAAAACGCTCTTTTTCATACGGAAATACAAACGTCCGAAAGATGTGGCGGCCCTGATTATTGGTAAATTTAAATTATACCAATGTGTGGGGCATAAACTGCTCGTAGTTTTCACTTTTTCACAGAAAACTGTAAACGGTCTTTATGAAAGATTTCTTTTTCCAGTCTGCATAGTTGTAAACCTGCCACTTATTGAACCATCCCCGTACAACTTTTATACTGCTCCGGGTGCGGGTTTTGCCTACACATCTAATTTCTTCTGCTAGCATCCTTTACTATCTATCTAGCCGAGGATTTCCACAAACAAGACCTGTTTCAATAAAAATGTAACACTCTCATACTCAGCTGTAAAACGGATTATAGTCTGATGCTGGCCCCAAAATCCAGAGGTCTTTTGCTTAGTGAAGCCTATCCAGGTCTCTGCAACAACGCATCAGACAGATAATACAGTTCCACTGCCAAGCCTGACGAAAAAAAGCGTCATTTCGGTTGATGGTGTCCACTCGAAAATCACTGTCAATTGTCAAAGAACAGAATTAGGCTGAACGAAGATCTCTTCCAGGACGGCACTTAGGTTCTGCTATTAGTGTGATTATAGGTTCTCGGCTTCTGTGTGTTAAGCTTACCGCCAATTATTGATAACTCTTAACTCCAACGATGTCTGGTGTAACGCCAGAAACCATGTGTGATAGAAACGAGTTTTCATTTGTAAAGCACAATAACATAACGGCGTTAATGTATTACAGACATGACTTCAGTTCTCATTCTAACGCCGTTATAACTCAGTTTTTTCTGGTCAACATGTATTGCACTAAAAGTGTTCTGATCTTATGATTATCGATTTTCCAAGCCTGCCTTTTTTAATCTCCCTTTTAAGAGTGGCAGAATGGTACAGACGTTCGCCTGCCAATAACTAAACTCGAGGTTCCAGGGTTCGTTTCCCGTTGAGGCCTCGACTTTTCTCCTCAGTTTGACCGGAAGATCGAACTGAACGTCCAGTCCTTCAGAAGGGGACGAAAAGAGTCGGACCCATGTGACTTCTGGCCAGCGCACGCTAAAGATCCCACCGTAGCTGAAAATCGTGAAGAGCAGAGCTTTCGCCCAGCTGCCCTAGTATAAAACATTTGAGAGATAGGCTGATTGTCCATGTCCCTCCCCTTGGAGACCAACAAGCCCTTTTGCCTTTCTACAGTCTTGGTTAAAACAAACTGAAAAAAGTTGGATGGCACTGCACTGCAGCGACGTGCTGTCAAAGGGGAGCAGCCCGAGTTTAATGTGATAAATCCCCTGTGACAAAAGAAATGAATATGAATGTGAATATGAAATAAAGAGAGATTATTTCACATGGACTGGGGGGCAAGGGTGTCTATATCTGTGTGTGTCTGCGGTATCTGTACCAAAATATGCTAGCAAGATTTTCTCAACTGTTTATGGACGGATCTTTCCCAAATCTGGGTTAAAGTTTGTCAAATTTTGAAGATTTACGAATGCATACATTTGGAAGTGGTGGTGCCAAAGTCAAAGTTACAGGGCAAAAAGTGTCTTAAATTTGCATTATTTCATGACAGCACTTGCACTTGTGAACAGCACTTGCACAGACACTTCTCAGATAATTTGAATTCTGTTTTCATTGTTGTAATAGTCCACCATTGTCTTTGCTTAGCGTCAAGTTTTAATTACATCTGATGATTCTCCAAGGTAACATTGACCTTGAGAAGTTTCATGAGATGATTATCGGGTGGCGTCGGGAGCTTTGGAGGTGACTGTCCGGAGAGTGGTGAGGCACTTGTGCTCTGGGTCTCATCCGCATCCTGGGGTGTTTCTTGTTAACTTTGCTAACTAATGGTAAAAATTAAGTGGTTGACGTTCTGCTATGGGAATGTGCTTTCACGGAAATGAAAAAGACGTATTTCATGTTAAAAAAAATCCGTTGTGACAGGAAAAAAGTCAAGAAAAGAAATGCAGTCTAATAGCAATAATGCAAACTAATCCTTTCATGGTTGCATCACTGGAGAAATGTTTCATTAATAAAAACATGTGAAAAGTAATTAAGAAGAAAAGTGGGTAGGCACTTGAAAACCTGTTACGTTCAGCCCCGTTGTTGTCAAGGGGTGGGGGGATACGTGAAAGACGTGGTTCTGTCGAATTTGTATTGCGTTCTCAGTAAAACAAGAAGTTTCTGATATGGCTTGACCGTCTTGTTAATTGCGTGCTGCACTAGCCAGGTGCAGGAGAGAGAGGAACAGAAGAGGAAACTTCCTCCTGGTTTGCCCTAGAAACAGGTATGAACTGAAGGTATATGTGTGTTAATGTTCCTGTTTACGTGAGGTAACTGAAAATTGACTCTGTGTTTGTGTGTTCTGTGTCTGACATAGATTACAAACTGACAAACATGTCATCTGACGATGCCTGCCTCAGCATGACGGTCTTTGTACAATTACACAGGCATATTGATCTGTACAGACACGTGTACTGTACAGATTTCTAAAACTATACACAGACATGTAAACCTTAAAATACATGTATGTTTATACGTCAGCCCGACGCGCAAAAGATCTCAACTTTTTAAAACATTCTTTTGAAGGAAAGAACATACATATCATATGTTTTTAGTGCAGTATAGTTACAATCACATCACAACATGTAACAACATGAAAGTCATCAGTATTTTTACAAAGGTCGCACACATATCTCTGAAATGTAATCATTTGACAAAGATCGTAAACATACACAAGTAAGTTAGGGTGAGAACAAACAGTTTTCATGTTGCGCATATGCAAGAGATCACATCACTCTTCAGTTTTCAGCAACGGAAAATAAGACAGCCATTGTCCTCTAAAAGTGTGCAAGCTTTATGTTACATTCTTCTGTGTGGTATCTTGTGATACGATAGCTTATAAAAGAAGTTTTATTTCGCAGAGAGTTTTAGTTTCGATTTTAAATTCATATTCACACATTTTCCTTAAAAGGATGATTAAATCAGATTTTGATGTGTACATGTTTTCATCAACACCAAACAATAGTTTATTACATTTTCAGTTTGTAATACACCATAATACACACCCATCAACCTACACCTGAACCTGTTAATGCATGTGGACACAGACATCCATTCTATAGAATTAGAAGCATACAGACCTGTCGACGATATACACTTGTTCGCGTATATGTTTTATACACAGGTATTGATTGAGCACACAAGCAGACACGTCAATGTACTGTGGTTTGTATGTGCACTGCCAAAATGCAAAATCAGTGTCTCTGTGTGTGTGTGTGTGTGCGCGTTTTATGTGTGTGTGTGTGTGTGTGTGTGTGTGTGTGTGTGTGTGTGTGTGTGTGTGTGTGTGTTGTGTGTGTTGTGTGTGTGTGTGTGTTGTGATGTGTGTATGTGTGTGTTGTGTGTTGTGTTTGTTATGTGTGTTGTGTGTGTTGTGTGTGTGTGTGTGTGTGTTGTGTGTGTGTGTGTGTGTTGTGTGTTGTGTGTGTGTGTTGTGTGTGGTGTGTGTGTATGTGTGTTGTGTGTGTATGTGTTTGGTGTGTGTGTATGTATGAATGTATGTGTGTGTATGGTATGTGTGTTTGTGTGTGTGCGTATATGGTATGTGTGTGTGTATGGTATGTGTGTGTGTTGTGTGTGTGTGTGTGTGATGTGTGTGTGTGTGTGTGTGTGTGTGTGTGTGTGTGTGTGTGTGTGGTATGTTTGTTTGTGTGTGTGTTTGCGTTGTGTGTGTGTTTTGTGTGTGTGTGTGTGTGTGTGTGTGTGTGTTTGTGTGTGTGTGTGTGTGTGTTGTGTGTGTGTGTGTGATGTGTATTTGTGTGTGCGTGTTTGTGTGTGTCTGTATGTGTGTGTGTGTGTGTGAGTGTGTGTGGGGTGTGTGTTTGTGTGTGTGTTTTGTGTGTGTGTGTGTGTATGTGTGTGTGGTATGTGTGTTTGTGTGTGTGTTTGTTATGTGTGTATGTGTGTGTTGTGTGTGTGTGTGTGTGTTGTGTGTGTGTGTGTGTGTTTGTGTATGTGTTTGCGTGTGTGTGTATGTATGAATGTATGTGTGTGTATGGTATGTGTGTTTGTGTGTGCGTATATGGTATGTGTGTGTGTATGGTATGTGTGTGTGTTGTATGTGAGTGTGTGTGAATGTGTGTGTGTGTGTGTGTGTTGTGTGTGTGTGTGTATGTGTGTGTGTGAGTGTGTGTGGTATGTGTGTTTGTGTGTGTGTGTTTGCGTGTGTGGTGTGTGTGTGTGCATGAATGTATGTGTGTGTGCGGAAAAAGTATGTCATGTTCAAAGGGCAGATTACCAATGCATAACTGACAGACCTATCTGACAGTTTTTAAATCAACGCCTTATTCATTTGCAGAACTGTGGTGCACAACACTGTTTCCATGGCTGTGTTTGTTTAACTGTCATTACCTAACAATGGACATAGTAAAGAACTGTTGTTTACCAGGCAGGCGATGTAGGAGTGGTCCCATAGATTGTATTCTGAAAAGATATCACAGTCGCTCAGAATCTTGAAGTCCTTCGGGAAAATCCTGTTCGACAATAGCAGTATCGCAGCAGCAGCAGCAGCCACAACAACATTCTCATTATGGCTACCTGGCTGAACCTGTCTCTCAGTGAAAAAAGCTACTTACTGCGTAGCTTTCATCGGCGATCCGGCCGACTTCTTCAGCGCAACTGCTGGGTTGAGAACTGACTTCAGTGCGCACCGCCGTGAGCGAACTCACGACAGTGCGACTGAATAAGTGAGGAGTACACCAATGGCAGGTTGTGTCGGCCCCGGTCACGGTTGAGGGTGGGGTTTCTTGCGGCGATGTAAACTGCCTCCTTTACTCCCCTCTGGAACCATCTTGCTTCTTTGTCAAGAACTTGCACACTGTCCTTTTCAAAGTGGTGTTGGGTGTGGGTCAGATGTTCTCCCACTGGAGAGGACTCACGTTTGTGTTCTATTAATCTTTTGTGCAAGTTGCACTCAGTTTTGCCAATATAACTATGGTCACAGTCCTGGCAGTCTATCTTGTATATCACCCCTGATGTGTCCAATTTGTCTGTTTTGTCTTTGGGGTGGACTAACTGGTTTCTGATGGTGTTGGTGGGCTTGGCGTGGACACTGACTCCCAACTTCCTGATCTTCCTGCTGAGAGCCTCGGTGACGCCGCTGATGTATGGCATGGAGACATGCCCTCTCGAAGGGGTTGGCCGTTCAGTGGAGGGGTGGGGTATGGTTTTCTTGCCCCCCGGAATATCCCAGGCCCACTTCTGGTATCCCGACACACTGAGTACTTTCTTGATGTACTGCACCTCTTCTTCTCTAGCGGTGTCGATAGAGCAGATGGTCTTTGCTCGGTGGGTGAGGGTGCGGATTACTCCAAGCTTGTGTTCCAGTGGCTGGTGACTGTCGAATTGTAAGTACTGGTCCGTGTGGGTCGGCTTTCTATAGACGGAGAAGGCGAGTTCTGTCTCCATCCGGGTGATGCGGTTATCCAACATCGCGATGCTGCCGTTCTCTTCTACCTCATAGGTGAACTTGATGGCAGGGCGCTGGTTGTTGAGATGGTTCGTGAAGTCTTCTACCACCGATCTTTTCAGTACAGTCATAGTGTCGTCCATGTAGCGGCCCCAGTAGCGTGGAGGAGTGTGGAACGACGCCAACGCTTTCTCCTCGAAATTTTCCATAAAGAGGTTGGCGACAATGGGACTCACGGGGGACCCCATGGCTGCACCCTCGGTCTGTTGGCAGAAGTGTCCTTCAAAGGTGAAGTAGGTGGTGTTGAGGCAGCAGGATAGCAGTTCACAGATGTGTTCCACTGGCATGTTGGTGCGTTGCCGAAGGCTGTTGTCGACCTGTAACCTCCCCCTGATGATGTCAATGCTGTCCTTCACAGGGACACTGGTGAACAGGGCTGTGATCTCATAGGACACCAGAATCTCATCAGGTTGTGGTACAAACTTCGACAGCTTCTTCACCAGGTCTGCACTGTTTGCAATGGAAGGTTCTGTCTTTCCTACCAAAGGCGAGAGGATGTCTGCAGCGAAGCGGGCCATCTCATACATCAGGGATCCTCTAGAGGCGACAATGGGATGGAGGGGTACATCTTTCTTGTGCACTTTAGGCAGTCCGTAGAACTTAGGCACATCAGTAGCTGAGGGGTACAATCTGCGGTACTGTTCTGAGGAGAGTTCTCCTGATTTCTGTAGGCCTTGTAGTAGTTTGGTCAGACAGGCAGTATACTTGCTGGTGGGATCTTTGCTCAGCTGTTGGTAGGTCTGTTTGTCATCTAGCAGGTTGTGAGCCTTCTCATAGTACCGCCCCTTGGGTAATATGACTGTGGCACGGCCTTTGTCGGCTGGGAGAATCATGATGGAATCCTTCTTCCTCAGTCCCTGTAGCACAAGTCTTTCATCCCTGGAAATGTTGGATTTGGGGGGTTTGCTCTGTTTGAGGATATTCACACACTCTGATCGTAAGTGTGTGGCCTCTTCTATTTGAGGACCAATCCATCGACACGCAGTTTCAATGATGGTAATGTACTCCGTGATGGGAAGTTTGTCTGGAGTGACCGCGAAATTCAGCCCCTTTCTCAACACTGACATTCTGCTTCAGTCAGACTTTGATCCGACAGATTCGCCACCCACCTGTTTTTGATTTCTTGCGTTTCTTGATCACTGACGGGAGTAATGGGCACGCAATCGTCATGTTTTGGTTTAGCCTGCAACTTAGCAAACTTTTTCCTGTGGCGCATGCGCACTCTGTCCCATTCACGCCTGACAGTGCAGTCGGACGAGGCAACCGTCTCCGCCATGATAGTATCTGGTACACAAGCACTGAGTTCATCCTTCAAAATGGCGATCCTGTTGTTGATGATAACCAAACGACTGTTGATTTGTTTAATCCATTCGTTCATGAGCGCACGTTGAGCACGATGGATGATGTTGTTAGCTGCCTGGCCTTTCATACTAGTTTTGATCTTAAGACTTGTAGGGTACACATTTTGATGTTTACAATGCAGCATGAAATGAAGATGGTTCCTGAACCTGGCTAGCGATCGATGTTCCTCTTCCAGTTCTCTAAACATTTTGATGACTTTCCCGTCGAAATCGCGTATGAGACGTTGAGGAAGTTTTAACGACTGAGGGGTAGACAATGGCTACCTGGCTGAACCTGTCTCTCAGGAAAAAAGCTACTTACTGCGTAGCTTTCATCGGCGATCCGGCCGACTTCTTCAGTGCAACTGCTGGGTTGAGAACTGGCTTCAGTGCGCACCGCCGTGAGCGAACTCACGACATTCTCATTACTGTAGTAGTTGCTGATTTGTATTATTGCTGGAGATGATGATGATGATAAACAAATAATAGATACTCACACTTCGAATGGTAAGACTAAGCCCAACACACTCTGCAGATGGCTCAAATTGTGGCTAGTTTGGGTTGATTTGAAGGTCATGGCCGTTGTGGCCATTTTACACGCAAAAGGTCTAACATGGAATGTTAGAAGGGAGCTGGGGAGATGCCAACAGATTAACAAAAGTCCATTTTCTAAGCACAGGGAAATGTGATCTGAAATCTGATTTGCGGAGAATTGCCAATGTGGACTTCACATGTGAATGTGGATACGACTACCGAATTCTTGGTAAATGAATGAACGTTCAGACCATCAGCAAGTTGATCACTAAGAAGAAGGAGAATATGAAATTGAGAATGTTGATGAAGATGAGGACGATGAAAATGAGATAAATGAGGAAGACTGCGGAGACCAAACGACATGGAAAGAGAGAGAGACAGAGACAGACAGATAGAAAGACAGAGACAAAGAGAGACAGAGGAAAGAGACAGTTGGCAATTCCAATGACAAGAAGTCAGTTAAGAACTGGCGGCCTTGTTGCCTGACATACATTTGAAAATGTCAGGATCGTCCCTTCGGGTGGGAGTTCGGTAGACCCACACCAGGAAACAACACTATGCCTTTTATAAACTTTTGGGTCACGTCTTCTTTCACAGTCGGCTGAGGCAGACGTTTACCAGACGAACAAATGAAAAATCATGCGAATTACGAAGCAGTCTGTGGAGGCATGTGCTGGTGGATTGAGTGTTTTAAAGCCAGGCGCACTGACCTCGTGGATACGTACAAGTCACGCAGATTTATAAAAGAAGGAACAAACTGTACTTTTGGTGAAAGGACTTATAGAAGCAGACACTCATGTTTCTGCCCAAGAAGTGAGACCTTTTTTCATTTTATTGTTATTGTTGTTTAAAGCCCAGCCGACTGCGTTGAGCCATATTTGGGCTATAACCAGTTAAAAAAAATTCACAATACTTCAACAGGAAGAAAAGGGAAAAGAAAATTAAGCACACGTATAAATGCATTCGCGCACATAAACTAAGGACATGCCCCTGGCGTTGACCATTCCGTCCAATTTATCGCACGGGGGATTTAAAAAAACATATCGGAATACAAATTTAAACATAACTAAGGACACTAAAACATATATGAAAAGGGGCCTAAATTATCTAAAATTGCTTCCGTATATTTCATATCCCTAGAGCCAAAAATGCACTTGACACATTACCCAATTATCAATCCTAAGAGACAGTACGTAACACTTTATCGAACACATACAGGTGAATGGACCGGCAAGACAGGGAAAAAAAAGGAAGAAATGACAGAAAGCAAAGGAGGAAGAAAGAAACAAAGAGTGACAGAAAAGAGGAAACTTCTAGTAAAGAATTTCCAGAAGGTGGGGATACTATTTATACTGAAAGAGCCCCCGGTATCCCTGCGGGAGAAAGTGAGACCTGTAATGTCATGGAATAGTAGAACGAATTCTACGACATGACCTAGGTCTAAAAAAATCAAGATAAATAAATATCCCATGTGTTAATACAGGGTCATTACAAACAAACAAATAAACAAACAAACAATCACAAGAGCAGGTTGAATATTCGATGAATTTTCTCTCAACTTTTGAGCCAGATGGTCCCAAACGCCGTGTGATGTAATCACAGGTGATGAAACTAGGACGTCACTGTATGGTGTGCCCAACGAGCACTGACTCAGAAGTGGGTGTGCTGATGCAGACAGACCAGTTGTTCTGTGGCCAGGTTTCCAGAGCCGGACAATCATTTTTTTTAACCCCCTTCCCCTACTACCATTGACCCAGCGCAGTGTGTTCAGATCGCCACCCCTTATCTCTGTAATAGTACCGACATGTATTTGAATCATGGCTGAGGTGCTTTCAAATGTGTGTGGCTTGCCACTCGGAAGAAATGTCGAAATCATAGATAATTCCGACTGCTGGTTGTTGTGCTACAATCTAAAGACTACTAGTATATAATGATGGGCCTGCCTGTCACCGACACAACGTGTTTCATCATATTTCTCTATAGATCTATGCTTTTTCTTCTTCTTTTTTTTCTTCTTCTTCTTCTTCTTCTTAATATTATTATTATCATTATATTATTATTATTATTATTATCATTATCATCATCATCATCATCATCATCATTATCATTATTAACATCATCATCAACATCGTCATTATCATTATTATTGCTGTTGTTTGTATTAGCATAATCATCATTCTCATCATCATCATCATCATCATCAATGTTATGTTTATTAATTGACATATACGTAATATTGAAATTATGGTTTTAATCATTCAGACACTAACGTTCCACTCATAAACGTCTTCGTACAGACACTTTGTGATTAGGCCTACAGTAAGGCATAAAGCATTAATTTTCTCATCACAGGCGTTTTGTGAATGCATGCAGTCCTAGACATACTGCCGTTCCTATCATAGCAATAAATCACATTTCTGGTGACTGTAATAGTTATGGCTCCACTTATATGCATGTTGAAATTCTAATCAGCTGATGCTGGTTCCAGTTTCACGCTATTACTACACCCACCTTAAACCGTGATGTCAGATGACCCAACTAAATCGCTTTGTGCTCAATATGTCAAGAGCGACTCCGCACGTGCTGCACGTGGCTTATCGACTGTGAATGAAGTGAGCATGACACGACCTCATCAGGTCGACATGCAGAAGATGGAGGGGGAGGGGAAGGGGGCAGAGTGGGGTGTTTTCTGGGCGTTCTGCACATCTTGTGGGGCATCAGGTATCTTCACACAGTCTGCTTTCCCCTTCTTACCTCCTCCATTCCCGCCCTTCCGACAGCCCGCCTGTCTGATGTACTGCCAGCTGGGATCGTCATCAGCCCGCCGCGCTATGCTTTTTTTCTTACACCTTTTCCATATTCAATTACAGCCAAAGGCTTTTAAAGCGTTGAGTTTGAAAGAATACATGCATGCTTGTTTACGCGAAACGCCAAGGGGGGGAAAAAAACGCCGAGAGCAAGGGAGCGCCAGCAGGGAGACTTCAGGAGTTTGAGAGAGATTCCTGTGGTGCAAACAGAGCGTGAAAAACGGTGTGCAAATCACCCGTTTTCCATCCTTACCCCATCCAGTCACCATGCCCATCTTCCCGAGCGCAGACCAAACCAAAGACATTTCAAGATAATGATGCTCAGCCGCTGTCTGCACCAACACACCCTGCGCTATTTTGGTTAAGTTGTCTTCATGCAAGACATGATGTAGACTCTGACGGTGGATAATTACTTTCAATATTCATGCCATAATGTTTGACAACTGCGTAAATGATTGTGATATGTGTGAAACATGTGTTAGTCATTGCACTATGTATATCTGGAGATAAGTTCCCACGACAGAGTAGACATTTGTTCTTGGACCATCGCAGAAGAGTTTACACCAAGTAGTCTGTCTCCATTTCTGTTAACTGTGTTCGTTGTGTGATTGCTTATGTGTACTCTTTCATAACACTTCTGTCTCTGCCTCATTTTACAATGAGGACTGTATAACTAGACTGCATTCACATTAATCTTATCTGGGTTGTTTAAAAAATAGGTTAATTTAAGTTAATATTGTATTGTATAATGTATTTTAAATGTATTTCTTTGTCAATGGATTTGCCATGTGAAAGTCGAGCTGCTCTCCTTGGGGAGTCTACACAGTGTTGTTGTCATGCAGCTCCAGCTTTTTCCTGTAGGCAAAAAAACAAAAACAAAGAAAAAAAAGGGGAAAAAAGCTTGTGAAAAGTGGGATTAGCTACAGCATTTTGCTGGGAATTACTCCTGTGTTGCCGTGGGATGTGAAACGTGCGCTGTGCGTATTGCGCATGGAAGCTCGTTTATATTTTTCATCTCGTCCGCAAATCTAACACCTACATCACCATTTCTTAGATACAGTGGAGGGAAGGGGGACGTCTGTCCGATCAACAACTACTACCTGGGCTCCAACCTGGGCTTCCTTTAAAAAAAAAGGAAGATTATGACATATTGACCGGGCTACAGTGACTGTTATTCTAGACCATCTGTGACTTCATAACTACACTGTCTGAAATAAGTACTGTCGAAAGTTCAAGGAATCGACTTTCTATATCAACTTAAGAACAAAAGCTGTATTAGTTGTATATAGATATAGAGAATATCACCACAGCTCAACAAAATTCTGGTTTTATAGATCTTCCGCGTCCGACAGAAGTTGAAGTATAAGAAATATTAAAGGGAAAAGTTAGATATTTCGGTCCAAACAACATTTGTTTTTAACAAATATATTGAAAAGCGCATCCTGAATTGTTTTCTTCGCTGTGGACCTCAGTTCCATAAAGATGGAGCCCAGTCGTACATGATGTAAACAATAATCATCACGTGTGTAAAAACATGAGGGCTGTCTTTGGGTCTTGGTTCCGAAGTGAAACGACGAATCACAAAGTGATGATATTTTGAGGATTCATTGAACCTTTTGTAGTGGTGTAAGATCTCAAACGTTCTATGCAAAGTGTACATTTAAAGAACAGTACTTTTTTCACTTTTGTATTGTTCTGTTTTGTTTTTGATTTTTGTTTTGTTTTGGTTTTGGTTTCCCCTGATGACACGGAAGATATCACATCAACAGATCGAGGCTGTTTGATTCTCTCCTGCAACGGATTGGTCTTGGAATATTTGTAAGTTTACATAAGTGTAGATGTAATTCTACTTTACATTGTGACTGTATCAAAACTGAATTTAAATTATGTCACAAGTCATATACAGTATCTAAAACTATATTTTGTGTTTCTGTATAACGTAACCATTAAAATAGAATTATGCAGTTCAAGACCTGTTCTAGTTTCTCACCTGCACGAATATTTGCAATGAGAAATGCTTATGTTAGAAACAAAATATTTCTTCTCTTTTTATCATCAAGTTTTGTACAAAAACATCATTTTATTTCTTGTTTCATTTCATTTCATCTTTATATATATATATATGAAGTAGTTTTGAACTGAATTCAAGCAGCTGATGCAGTCAGTTATTGTACACTCTGATTTAGTAATGTTTCGTCATTTCTCCCTTGGTCTTGCATAGTTTAATAGTTTTTAACGCTGAAGGTGGTTTTTGTCAAACCTGCTGACCATGGCATGATACCAGATCATTAACGCTGAAGGTGGTTTTTGTCAAACCTGCTGACCATGGCATGATGCCATACCACCATAAGGACTATATTTTTATTGTGGGTATTCTACTTTCAAGCAGAGCACTGGATTTTTGCTGTTGGTTTTTAGATGGTGCGTTATGTGGTCTTGAGTCATAATAATCTGTTTTTCTTTATCAATTGTTTGTACTCGTTTGATACAATGAGCCAGAAATTGGGCCATCAATGAATGCATTAAGGTCAGGAGTCTCATTATCTTATAATGTCATCCATATACAGCCCTGACATGTCCAATGATCCCTTTCTTTTTTTATTTTATTTTATTTTATTTTATTCTATTTTATTTTATTTTATTCTATTTTATTTTATTAGCTGATATTAGTGCAAAGAAATAAAAACAGACACAAAACAGATCCTAAGTTTTATGTGCAGAAATACCGAAGACCTGCACATCAATTGGTTGCTTAAATTCTAAAGCAGGGACGATTACTATGGAAAAAGACGAAATATTAGATAGATAGGGAGAGTACATTAAAGAAGGAACACACCAAAAGGAAAAATGTTGAAGGACCACAAATAGAAAGCTGAAGTTTGAACAGCGTTGAAAAAGATGAAACAGGGAAAAGCCCCAGGACCAGACAATATAACTACAGAAATGATCGAGGCTTCAGATGAATTTGGTATTGAAAACGTAACAGTCCTCCTAAATCAAATTTATGACACCGGAAAAATCCCTAAAGACACGTGAAAATCAATTTTCACTGCACTTCCAAAGAAAGCAGGGGCTATAGAATACAAATCCCATCGTATAATCAGATCAGCTTGATGAGTAATGTGACATGTTACATGTAAGAATAACCATGATGAGTGCAAGAAACAGAATCAAAAAGGAAATAGTGGAAGAACAATAGGGATTTGTTGAAGGAAAGGACTATTAATGCCATATACATCCTAAGAAATGTCATAGAAAGATTCAATTGAGTTGAATAAGGATTATATTTATGTTTTGTTGATTATACCAAGGCTTTTGATCAAGTAAGAATGAAGAATTGATCAACCAACCGGAAAAGCTCAATATTGTCGGAAAAGATCTAAGAATAATAAGGAATATATACTGGGAACAAACAGCAATAGAGAGAGTAGAACATTATATAAGCTTATTTCCAACATACCAAAGCAGGGATTAAACAGGGTTGTGTTTTATCACCAGATTTGTTTTCCCTTTACAGCAAAGCCATCATGAGAAACCTAGAAGAATACCCTAAGGTAAAGTAAAGGAAAAGTTACAATCTTCGTTATGCAGATGACAACGTTCTACTTAAAAAGACCTACAAAATTGTGTAAATATAATAAATTTGAAAGCAGAAATCAAGAGCTACAGCTGAATAGTAGAAGATATGGTAACCAATGAAAAGCAAAAATCCCCTCATGTAAAATAACAGCAAATGACACAACAATGAAGCAAGTTAATAAGTTTAAATATCTGGGAACAGTCATCTCACCAGATAGCAGATACACACTAGAAACATTCAGCAGACTTGGCCGAGCTAAAACAGCATACAAGATAATGAAAAGCGTTCATACCAACAAATGCTTCTTGTTTCAATTAGGAAGAGAGTTCTTCGTTGTTGCATAGAACCAATACTGTTGTATGGGTGCAAAGCCTGGACAATCAAGAAGCAAAGTCAGCACAAGATTGAGGGAGCTGAAATGTGATAAAAATGCTAAAAGTTCCATGGACAGCAAAGAAAACAAACGAGACAGCCCTGAAGGAGGCAGACACACACACACAAAAACATGAATGAAGAAGATTAGGAAAATACAAGCAACATTTATAGGACATTTCATGAGGCAAGAGAAATTTGAGCATCTAGTCACAGCAGTAAAGCTGGAGGGGAAAGAGCATCAGGTCGACCCAGCTAGAAAAAATTAAACAGTTTTGCATAGTGGATGAGGGCAGAAAGGGTAGGTTATAAACTTGCAGCAACAAAGATGGATTGGTATGGAGAGCCATGATCGTCAACACCATGCGGCAGGACACATGATGATGACGATGAGCTTCTATGACCTACGATTTCAGCCATGTGCACTCAGAGTAACAAACTGTTCCTCCTTTATCGACTGTCCCTTTGTACACAATCTCGGATCCCACAAATTGCCAATAACTCATGTGGTCATAGATGTCTGTTTCAAGGGGAAGACTAACGGCGTCAGAATCAGACAAGAAGCGCCAAGTATGGCATCAAATATGTCGGCTGACCACGGCACATGCAGAAGAGAGTGACGCAACACGGACTGCACGGACACGCCACACGACGCTGCATGCACAAATTTCGACGCCTTATGACAAGCACGAGACGACGGGTCGTGTTTTTGCGGCTAGTAAACACAAGCTGGTGAGAAGAGAAGAAAAAAGCAGAGCCAGTAACAACACAGCCTCTCCGCAGATGGAGGTGGATCTTCTGTTATTACTGTTATTTTTGTTTAAAGCCCAGCCGACGGCGTAAAGCCATATCAGGGCTAGATTTATAACCGGTTTCAAAACATGCACAATACTTCAACAGGAAAGAAAAAGAAAATTAAGTACACATACCAATGCATTCGCGGACATAAACCAAGGAAATTCCCCTGGCTTTGACCATTCCGTCCAATTTATCACACAGAGGAGTTAAAAAAACATACCTGAATACAAATTTAAACATAACTAAGGACACCAAAACATACATTAAAAACAGACCTAAATTACCTAAAAGTAAGCGGTTCCTGTCTGCCGGTTCCTTGGCTGTGGCTTTCGGGTGGTGGGACAAGTTTGTACACACCTCCAAGCCCTTACCCCGATCTTTCTTTTCCGACCACTGATTTCAGAAACTTGTTAGCTTGTCATCGCTCTTTCATTGCGTCAAGCTTTTACAGGTTGTCATTCCATTTTGCTGTGTCACCTGCACGGCGAGACCAAGTGGAGTGTAGGAGTTAGCTAGCGGAAGATCTGTGCAACTGCAGTCCTGTGGTAACTGAAGACAAGGTCGCAGATAAACAGTCCGACCGTTGGTTAGTGAAGGACAGAGGTTTGGTTCGCTCTGACCACTGATTTAAAGCCCCGTCAGGAGAAGGAGGTGGATGTCGTAGAGATATTGTCTCCCTTCTATCATGGGTCACTAACATTTCTCCCGTTTGCCTGATGTGATTAGAGGGACAATGGTCGAACAGTTGCAGTTAAGTGGAGGACTGATAAACCTCCGTCTGTATGCAGGTTTGTCTTCATCATCTAAAAAGACCAGTGGTGTGTGTGTGTGTGTGTGTGTGTGTGTGTGTGTGTGTGTGTGTGTGTGTGTGTGTGTGTGTGTGTGTGTGTGTGTGTTTGTGTGTGTGCGTGTGACAGAGACAGAGAGAGAGAGAGAATTCAGAAATGTTAATGAATAAAAGTCAACAGCCCTTCGCGAGTATGCCTTGATTCAATGACTGACATCAAGACAGTATACATGCATAAAAACACACACCTCGTTCAGATCTCAACCGATACGCAAAATAATATAGAATGGTTTCTGTTCTTATGTCGGCATTAATGTTTTCTATCATATTAATGTTTTCTATTATACTAATGTTTTAAATTTTCTATTATATTAACCGTGGCAAAGAAAAATTGGTCAAATTAACGATTATTCTTAATGTTTCACTACTTGGTATTCTACGGATTAAAAGTTTGCGCTGGTCAGGTGTACAGGCAAGTCAGAACAACGAGGCATTCAATCGCCAGCTGAGACAAAGCCCTGCGGCGATGGAGAGATTGCAACAGGGACAGGCAGAAGATACTGCTGGAAGTCTCTAGGTAAGATTTTGCACGTAGGTGGTTGTGGAATGATGGTCATCCACCGTAGACTTGAGGCAGATGCTATGTTCAAATCTTCACACAGCGACAGAGCAGTCCTTTTCAGGGACAGTACTACTCTCCCTAAATGTGGGTGGGTGGGTGGGTGTTCAAGAACACGTGGATCCATCCGTGTTTCAGGCAGTGGCATGTTCTAGATTATGTCATCGTGTGGCGTAAAAACAGAGAAGATACATATCACATGCTGCATGAGAGGAGCTGACTGCTGGTCCGACCGCCGACTACTATGGAGCAAGACGAATATTCTACTAGCTCGGAAAAGCAGGCAACCGGACAAAAACCTCTCTGGGACATAAATATCGGCCATCGGTAAAACGGTAAAGAAACCCTTTAAGATAAAGCTCAGGGGAAAATATCTTACACAGAGCTTGAGGGAGAGAATGTAGAGGTAAAATGGAAATCCTTCCGAGAAGTTATCTACACCACTGCGGCTGATTCTCTGGCTTTTGTAAAACGTAAACACAGAGCCTGGTTTGACAAAAGTAATAAAGATATCGGCATGTTCATCGTCAAATTCCACATTACTCAGAAGGGAAACCTCACAACAAGACGTGTGAAAAAGAAAGCAAAAATGCCAGCAAATAATACAGCTTATCCAACAAAAACTGCGACAGACGAAGAATCAATGGTAGGAGATGAGAAGTGCAGAACACCAGGCTGCAATTGACGCCATCAGTATAAAGTTACCACATGATGGTCTATACACAGCGTACGGACCAAAAGTTTCTGACCCAATACCGAATCGTACCACTGACCATTCCATACTGCTGATAGAGAAGGCTGACATCTTATCATGCTGGGCTGAACACTTTAAAGCAGTGCTGAACAGGGAAATATCTGAGGACGCCATTGCAGCACTCCCCTAATGGCCAGTAAAGAGAGCTCTGACAGACGCACACTCCAGTGCCAAGATTACCAAAGCCCTGAAGCAAACCACGCCTAGAACGGAACAAAGAGCTAACGTTCCTTTTCTCACACTGGACCCAGCTGCAGGGCAGTTTCAGTCTTTTTCTCCTAATTTTTGTATCTGGTGTATGTTTTGTATGTAATCTTATGCTTGACAAAGGCCAGTTGGCCGAAAATTTGCGCCCGTCTTTTCTTGTTGTATTAAATACGCGTTCTTATTCTTCTTTCCTGTTTTTGCTGGTTCCAAAGAGCTAACGGTATTCCTGCAGATATCTACACAAATGGGAACGAGATGCTTTGTAGAAGCTGCCAATTATGTACCACTTTATATGGCAGAAGGAAGAGGTTCCGCCAGACTTTAATCATGCTGTGGATATCGATATTCACAAGAAGAACGGCGATAAGACCTTTTGCAATAATCATCCTGGGATATCCTTCCTGTTCATTGCAGGGAAAGTCCTTGTCAGAATCAGCCCTAGAAGGAGTCATAGCCTATGTAGCCGAGCCCATTATTCATGAGGACAAATGACAAACAATTTCTGAAGATTACTCACAAAGTTGTTTAGAGGACGGGGGAGCTGCAAAATATCAAATATGTTTGATCACAAACAGTGGAGAAAAACCGATCTGAAGTTTTTGTTTCCCAACAGAAAATCCAGATCTTGTACTTCTCAAGGTCACTGTGACCTTGAAGAAGCTTCGGTGACAATAAGACTTGATGTGCATAAAGGACAATGGTAGACTATGAAAACAGGTTTTCACTATTGTCAGGAGTATCTAAGAAATGAGTATTCACTCATTTTCCTCAAAAAGTACTGATTTCAGGCAAGTCTTTGGTCCATGTGAACTCGACATCGATGCTTCACCTTTGAAACTTGTGCTTTCGCAATTTCTGAACAGCCAACTGTTCTTACTCAAATATGGCAAAGATCCAGACTTAAAGAGCTGAGGAAATCTTGTTCACACGTTTTTGTCACAGAGAGAGAGAGAGAGAGAGAGAGAGAGAGAGAGAGAGAGAGAGAGAGAGAGAGAGAGAGAGAGAGAGAGAGAGAGAGAGAGAGAGAGAGAAAGAGAGATTCTTAGGAAACACTTCTATCACAGACAAAAACTGATTTTGTGGCGTTACTTCTCTGTCTCCTCGAAAGTGAAACTGGCCAACTTAATAATTTTCCATCAGAAATATTGCCATTGTGCCATTATTGCCATTGATGGTGGTTTGCGGTGAGAACCATACGACAGCATATACTTGGCTGTTAAAAAGCAATAGACACATGATCTATACAATACAATACAATACAATACTTTATTTGTATAGCGCAAAATCTTGATAAAATCAAATCTAAGCGCTAAAAAAGACACACACGCACGCACGCACACACACACACACACGCGCGCGCACACGCACGCGCACACGCACACGCACACGCACACGCACACGCACACGCACAGGCACACGCACACGCACACGGCTAAAATGGGGAGAAAGAATAAAAGCAATGGAAAATTATAGAGAGCATATTATATACAATTATATATTACAATGTGATTCCCCTCCGAGTGGAGACAGGCTGCAGAGGGGATTGAGTGAGGTCAGGATTTTATGCAGAGGAGAAAAGGTGAGTTTTGAGAGCGGACTTGAAGGAGACAAAAGTAGGTTGCTGACGGACAGAGAGAGGAAGTTTGTTCCAGGAGAGTGGACCAGAAACAGAGAAGGCTCGTGGACCATAGGTATTGAGCTTAGTGCGTGGAAAGCGAAAAGTCAGAGGATCGGAGGCAGAGCGGAGGGTACGTGAGGGAACATAGATCTCAAGTAGGCTTGACAGGTAATCGGGGGCTGCGTTATTGAGGCTTTTGTAGCACATGGTGTCTAGTTTGTACTGTATGCGCTTTGATACAGGGAGCCAGTGAAGTTGTGCCAGGAGAGGAGATATGAGGTCAGCTTTTTTCTTTTTTAGTACAAGGCGTGCAGCATTGTTTTGAATGCGCTGCGGGATGTGAATGGTGGAGGCAGGAAGACCAGACAGGAGTGAATTGCAATAGTCAATGCGAGACATTATGAAGGAGAGAACGAGTTTTGCAGTTGTTTCGACAGAGAGATACTTCCTGATCAGGCTTATACGATGGAGGTGATAGTAGCAAGATCTGGCAGTTTGAGAAACAAAGTTGTTCATGGAGAGGGTAGAGTCAATGCAGACACCAAGGTTTTTAGCTGAATCAGAAATTGGGACTGATGTGTTACATAATGGGAGAGAAAGAGGAGGCAGCTGAGAAAGTTTCTGACGGGTGCCAATGAGGATAGCTTCTGTCTTGTCGTCATTAAGCTGAAGTTTGTTGAACGTCATCCAGTTCTTAATGTCCGAGTAACACTCAGTGATGCGAGTCAAGAGGCGCTGTATATTGTCTGGTGTGTCACTGTCTAGAAGTTGGGTGTCATCAGCATAGAAGTGGTGTTTTATAGAGTGGGAGTTGATGATGGTAGACGGGGGAGGTGTAAAGAGTGAAAAGAACAGGGCCAAGGACAGATCCTTGTGGAACACCACAGGTCAGGTATGCAGGTTGGGAGTAAGTGCCATTAATGAGAACTGTTTGTTTTCTGTTTGATAGATATGAAGTGAACCAGGAGAGAGCAATGTCAGAGATGCCAAAAGTATGATGAAGTCTAGAAAGGAGAATACCATGATCAATGGTATCAAAGGCTGCAGACAGATCAAGGAGTGTGAGGAGAGAGACTTTGCCAGTATCAGTTGCAAGGAGGAGATTGTTGAGAAAGTGTAGCAAGGCAGTTTCAGTGCTATGGCACTGGCGGTAGGCTGACTGGAAAGGATTGAGGAGATTGTTGGCAGACATGTGAGAGTTCAGCTGGTTGAGGACAACTTTTTCGATGAGTTTTGACAAGAAAGAGAGATTAGAGATAGACCGGTAATTTTTCAGTTCATTTGGGTCTAAATTCTATTTCTTGAGGAGAGGGTGAACAATAGCAGACTTGAAAGAATCTGGGACAGTTCCAGTTTGAAGAGAAGTGTTGATGATGTCAGTGATGAATGGGAGGAGAGTAGGGAGACAGTCAGAGTAGAGAGAACCTGGAAGAGGATCCAGTTCGCAGGTTTTGAACGACATGGATCTGATTGTGTTGAGAATTTCTTCTTGTGAGACTGGGGTAAAAGTAGTAAGAGGTGTGCCAGAGAAGGAAGGGTCAGGTGGGCATGGTTGACAGGGTGTCCTGTCAAGCCTGTCACGAAGAGTTTGTATTTTGGTGGTGAAATACTTGGAGAATACAGATGGGAGTTCTTCATTTGTGTGTTTTGTTGGGAGAGGTCAATCTTTTCGTGTGCCAAGGAGATGATTCATGGTTGTAAAGAGTTCTCTTGAAGAAGAGGCATTCAGGATTTTGGTTTGGAAATAGCTTGTTTTTGCAGATGCAGTGAGGGTGGATACTTTTGTTTTAGAGGCTTGGAAAAGTTGCCTATGTACAGTGAGTTTGGATTTGCGCCAGCGGCGCTCTGCTCTGCGGCGGGCACGTTTTGCACAGGCAATCTCATGAGTGAGCCAGGGGGTAGGGGGGGGGGGGGGTCAGGTAAAAGACGGGTTGTGGCTGGAGCATGTGTCCAGAAGATGGTGGAGAGTAGTATAGAATTCATCGGCAAGGTTATGTGACTTTTCAGAAAGGAGGCGGGAGGCATCAGATGAAAATGTGGAGAGGTCAATAGATTTGAGGTTGCGTCGAGTCACTGTGCGCGTGGTACGGGAAGGAGGAGAAATGTCAAGAGAACAGAGAATTGCAGAGTGGTCAGATGGAAGGGCTGAAGTTAGACGGGTAGAAAGAAATAGGCAGTTGTCAGTAGCTGAATTGTGGTGATCACGAGAAATGATCCAGTCAAGAATGTGACCTTTTTTATGGGTTGGTTCAGAAATATGTTGTGTCATTTTGTGACTGGACAGAGAATTGATGATATGTCTTGTGTCATAACGGTGAGTGTTGTCGTAGTGGACATTG
>CM060305.1:105071750-105159250 GCA_030674185.1 Monoplex corrugatus
TCCCAGATCTCATTATACCTGTCTTAATGGCTAAGTATCAAAACGAGTACACGGACCAGCAGGCTTCTGAACAAGTACCCGATGAAGCAGTTATCGGCTGAAGGTGGGTAAAACAGGGTTGGGAATATTAAGATATGTTGGTTTTCACCCGGACGGTTTATGGCCCCGGTTTAATGTTCTTATTCCCACTGTGTTATGAACAATTAAGACAAGTTAAGGCGATTATGGCATTGACGAAATAATGGCCATGAACGACACAAGTACGCCAGTCGCGATCACTCGTTCCTGTTTACTGTTTGTTGCGTACGACTAGAGCTGGGCGAAAGGGCATTTACTGAATGACTCTATTCGATCGCCCGCAGCCGCTCCCACACCCCCTCTTCCCTTTTTTTTCAGACGACTGTTTTGCTCTGACAAAAGGAATCTCTCTGTCTGTCTGTCTGTCTGTCTGTCTGTCTATCTATCTCTCTTCCCCTTCTCTCTTCTTCTCTCTCTCCCTCTCTCTGTCTGTCTCTCTCTCTCTCGCTCTCTGTCTCTCCCTCTCTCTCGCTCTCTCTCTCTCCCCTCTCTCTCTCTCACTCTCTCTTTTCCCCCTCTCTCTGCCTCTTTCTTTCTCTCGCTTTCTTGCTCTCTCTCCCGCTCTCTCTCCCTTGCTCTCTCTCTTCCCCCTCTCTCTTTCCCTCTCTCTCTCTCCTCTCTCCCCTCTCTCTCTCTCCCTCTCTCTCCATCTCTTTCTTCCCCTTCTCTCTCCCTCTCTCTCTCTTTCCCTCTCTCTCTTTCTCTCTCTCTCTCTTTCTCTCTCTCTCTCTCTCTCTCTCGCTCTCCTCTCCCCCCCCTCTCTCTTCTCTCCTCTCCTTCGGTATGTGGACAGTTGTGTCAGCAAAGACGTTTAAATTGTTATGGATCGATCTTTATCAAATTGAGATCACAGCTCCAGCTGTAGTAACAAATGCATTTGTAATGGGCTTAATCACCTACTACCCTTATTTTGTTGTTGTTGTTGTTGTCATTATCATCATGATTGTGGTATGATTCAAACTGAATATGAAAGTCTTTAAGCAGGGACTTATTGAATGCAGAGTTTCATCGCATTATGATTCCTTAATCAGAATACTCTAGTACATAATTCTAGTTATGTGAGTTACAAAGACATGGATCAAGTTTGTAGATCTCGTTTTACAAAAAATGTGCATAACCGTTACAGGATATTTCTGTCCATCTCGCGTAATTATGTACCTTGTGCTGATGTGTATGGGGTCTTCAAGAAGATGCTATTAGTATGACGTGACCATGACCATGGCTTGACTTCTTGGTTTGTTGGTCTGCTGAATCAGCAATCAGAAGAATGTCAAAACATTACATGTCTTGAAGCCTCACAGGGTGTGGCCTACAGATGTAGATCTAATCTGACTGCACCAACTGATCCTGGCTTTGTGAAAATGTGCTTATGTCCTACAGCTCACTCAGCTGGAAGTGGGAACTTGACCCATTCAGGGTTGGGACGGCTAACAGTGAAAATAGAAGAGTGGGACCAGGGATAACAAAGTCATTGCAATACAGTTTTATGTCTACCATCTCATTTCCCAATGACACTATGGTTCTTAGACAAGTTTTTAACTGTTACACTAAGGCTGGGTAAAACTGTAGTTTAGGTCACTCTTGGATTTTGAGTAAGGACGTACCGTCATTGATTCTAATCCTAACCCTAGTCCTAACCTGAACCCAAATCCTCAACAATGACTTGCACCCTTCAGCGGACTGCCTGTCCAAGGAGGATGATTCGGGATAGGACAACTAGGGGTAACGTGAGGATTGGCTAGTCATAGCGCTGTCAGAAACAGAGGTGCGAGTGTATAAGATCGCTGAGAATTAACTAATTAAAGGTAGACCTAAACTGCACTTGACAGGAAGAAAGAAGCCTCAAATGAATACAGATCAAGCCTTTGACTTAGATGACCTTCACTTCTTTCGGCCTCAGTATTGTCGAGTTTCAATGAAGGATGACGCCATCTTTGACACGGTAGATGACTGCGAGATGTCTGCCAAGTGGCGCTGACCTCCCCTGACGGCCACCTGCTGTTGTTGATAGTGCTGCCCCCTTCCCACCTGTCAACAACACCGTGCTGTCAACACAAAACACAGGCCACCCCACTCTGCAAACTTTACGTGGGATTGTCTGTAGCATGTATTTCTTTACCTGAACTGTTGTAGAAATTCTTCCTCATTTGTAACGGTTTGTGAAATGTGTACACGCACGCATGTGTCTACGTACACGCACTCTCTCTCTCTCTCTCTCTCTCTCTCTCTCTCTCTCTCTCTCTCTCTCCTCTCTCTCTCTCTCTCTCTGTATATATATATATATATATACACGTACGCACACACGTATGTGCACGACAGCTTGCATACGCGAGTACACGACTTTACCCACGAGCAAAGGTTTGTGAAGGCTCAATAGAATCTACCAGATTATGTCTGGTAAATTCAGACAGAGATGAATAAATAAACAATTCAACGGCAGAGGAAAACAATAGCCAAGTGATATCTATAGCCAAGCGTACCTCTTCAGTCAAATGTGACTTTACAAAGTCTGAAAACACACACACACACACACACACACACACACACACACACACACACACACACACACACACACACACACACACACACACTCACTCACTCACTCACGCACGCACGCACGCACGCACGCACGCACACACACACACACACGAAAAAATAAAAGTAAAGAGAGAATGTAAATAGATTCGAAGGCCGTATAGAGAGAGTAATGGAAACATTACTTTTTCTTTGGATCCAAATGTAACTTTCATATTCCTAAAACATTTTAACGGTGATTTTTTAAAGTCTGTTCTGGCGTCTTTGTTGGTGCGTCGGAATGATGGCTTGCGTGTGAAAGTACAAGCGTTTTAAGCAAAGTTGTGAATGTAATGGGGAAGTTGTTTGTCTGTCAGAGACAGAGAAGTGTTTGTATGAGCATAGAGTGGTTAAGAAAGCAAAAACAACTTTGTTTGATAAGTCACATCCTAACAAACCATTTCAAAGTGTAACCTACAGGTCAACGAAATTTCCCGCACAAAACCCGCCTTTAGTTCAAATCCTTTCAATTCTTAGAATGCAAATAAAACAATGAAGCAGTCTGTAGGATGAAAAGACGTCAGTGCCTGCGTGCGTGTTTGGTCATGCATACTGTTGAAAATGTGTACGTTACTATACTTTTGAATGTATGCATGCGCGCGCGTGTGTGTGTGTGTCTGTCTGTCTGTGTCTGTGAAGTGCGTGTGTGTGATGAGGTGTGGTGGTGGAGGAGGAGGAAGAGGTGGATGGTGGTGGGAGTGGTGGCTGGAGGTGGTGGAGGTGTGGTGTGTATGTGTGTGTGTGTGTGTGTGTGTGTGTGGTGTGTGTGTGTGTGTGTGTGTGTGTGTGTATGTGTGTGTGTGTGTGTGTGTGTATGTGTGTGTGTGGTGTGTGTGCGTGTGTGCGTGTGTGTGTGTTATGTACAAGTGTTCCTTATGTTTCAGATTTTAAGGTCACAAACTGTTTGTCATTTAGTTTTATGTATTAATTCATTTTCATCGTAACTTGTTTTGTCTTGTTTTCACCCTGTGTGTGAATGATGACCACTGTATCATTTCTCAATGATCGAGAAGAGCGTTTACTTTATTTAAAAAAAACTATATCGCTGACGCCACTATTCTCCAGAATAAACATGTATTTTTGGTTGCATCAGAATCAATCACACGAACACTTTCCCTCTGTCTACTGGTTAACAAAAACACCCAAGGATGCTGGACGGGACCCAGAAAGCAATGCTTCACCACTGACCCGACCATCACCTCCCTGTTGCCCATGCCACATGGTCGCTATTACATCAAGCAAAGGAACTTTCTCCCTATCTGCTGCAAAAAAAATGCAATTGAAATAAAGAGCTCAAGACATAAACTACGACAAAGCAAAACATCTTCACCTTCAGATGTGAAACGCCTTAAAATGAATGAAAACTGATGTCACAGATGTGGAGAGCAATATATGAACCCGGAATGCTACCATTCACAAACTACAGTGTCATATTTAAATCAAGTTGGATGTGAGTTGCTAGTCTTTCATACAATTCAGAAGGTTACGATGCGAAGGACAGTAATTTTATATTTCATTTTTTTAAATTTGGTTGCTGGATCATTGGTGACCTCACAGGTCAGTAAAAAGTTGTTGTTATTGTTGTTGTTGCTGCTGCTGTTGTTGTTGTTGTTGTTGTTGTTGTTGTTGTTGTTGTTGTTGTTGTTGTGTTGTTTGTTGTTGTTTCGTTTGTTTGGTTTGGTTTCGTTTTGTTTGTTCGTTTTTGAAAGTAAGAAGTATGATGCTGATGATAACATCTCTGTTATTACAAAGCCTTTTGTTGTTTGATTTCCAGCCATTTTATTGACACTGTAACTGAACATTGACATGTGTGTTAATTGTTTCCTGGCTCCCTTCTCTTTCGTAACAAGGTACACAAATAGTTTACTGTTTAGAAAAAGCTTTCCAAAGAGCTTGCTTACCAGCAAACAAAATATATAATGTTACCAGTGAATATTTGTAGAAAAAACTATTGCATCACTTGAGGTCTGATGGAAATGATTCATTTTCTCAAAAACGAAGTAAGTGGTTGTTAACAGAAACGATTGTATGACCTTAGGTCTGACAGTAAAGATGTACTTTGCTAGCGCAGTAAGCTCTATGATAGTGTTGTCATGGAGTGGTAGTGAGCGCTGAGCCTGTAAATCCGTCCAACATATGCCGTGTGTGATGAGAGCCGGGCGGGCCGTAGAGATGGAACAGCAGGATGACAGGCCATGGGTAGAGACCGCAGAGGTGCCAATCTCCCCGTGCCTATCACCATACGCTACAGGGCTTGGTAGGAAGACGAGAAGTTTGGTGGACCCACGGGAAGACCATGTCGTCATTCAGGGCCTTGTTAAAAGTTTGAGGTAACTTTGACAGTTGACACCCGTTACGGTAAGTGAGCCGAAACTCGAGCCGTCCTTACTAACTCCATGGATTAAGTCCTCGCCATCGCTCACAGCGCCTGCAAATGGCACAGTGGCTGTAAACAGAGCACAAGAATGCGAACCATCTTCAATAAACAGTCTGGCTTGTCTGTGATGGCTTTGTGTCATCAACAGACGATTTCCCTTGTGTACGGTGATTTCCGTCTGTTTTATGGTGTTTAGTACGGGGCAGGCGCGATCTGTGGTAAGGTTGAGAAGTAATGTCTGATGTTTATGGCCCTGTGTTCTTTACCACTGGGCCACAGTTTGCCCACGCTTCACTGGCATGATAATGATAGCTGGATACCTGAGATGTGGTATGATCCTTGTGAAATGGATCTGACTCGGTATCCTTCGACTCACTTTTCTTTCTATTTTTTTTTTTTTCATTTACTTCTCTTTCTCTCGCTTCGTTTTCTTCTCTGCATTTTAAACGTGTTCGTTAATGTTAACAGACCGCTACAACCATTTCAAGACTAAAAATACTATAAAATTGAAAATGCAAAATCGTTCCCTATCAAGACTTATCAATTCCATTACACACCTCAGACCTTCATAAAACGTACGACACTCAGTGAGATGTTGAACGATAATCTGAACTCTTCTCGACACACAGCTTACACTATGCTACAGACACCACACAGTCCACTAAACTATCACCACCAGATAGAAAATATTACTATCCACTGTATAAATGGCATCTAGTGAAAAGAAACAGCGTTATTCAGTTATTGGTTAACAACACCGCCCATTCCAATGTTTACACTATATAATGTAATCACCTAGACTACAGCTGTCTCGTATATAAACTTCGCTGAGAATGTTACATTGTGTGTGATATCAGAGTTTCTGTATGTATCACAGAGGCCTTAGAATGTCTACTGTGCTGTGAGTCCAAATTCGTTTGGAGAATATCGCTATACAAGAATGGTTTATTATTATTGAATTATAATCACTCATTTTGTCTGTAGTTACCTAATGCAGTTTAATACAAGACACTGTGTCACCTTGGTACTGATATTATGAATCGGGATGGGCCCAGGTTGTCTGAAAGAACCCGAAAGAGTGGGCATACATCATGCTTCCTGTCTTTGTGATCCAACATATAGAAGACCAAATAAAGCGTGCTATAACCGCCTGTTATTTTGTCTATTGTCATCCGAGACATTAAAGGCTCGTACTGTCTTATACCTCGTTGTATACTTTATATCCGTAAACAGTGTGTGTGTGTGTGTGTGTGGTGTGTGTGTGTGTGTGTGTGTGTGTGTGTGTGTGTGTATGTGTGTCTGTGTCTGTGTCTGTGTCTGTGTCTGTGTATGTCTGTCTGTCTGTTTGTCTGTGTCTGTGTCTGTGTGTCTGTTTTCGTTGGGGGGGGGGGGGGGGGGCATTCTTGTCAAATGTGCTCAGCTGCCTTGAAATAACCTTCGTGGGTAGCTTGGTGATAAACATGAAGTATTCATGTAGTTATGTTGTGGCTTTAAATGTACAGCAAAATGAGCAGCGAAGCATATGTAATCGCTGTTTGTGTATCTTTGAAATTTGTACTCGGTAACAATCTCCAAAGGGCATGCCATCTTCGGGCAAGTGTATTACAATTTATCTCTCTTTTCACAATAATAGTAACACTTTTTCACTAAATCTGAATCAGTCTTGTCGAATAACGTTTTACTAAAGGAACGCTTTTTCTCTCTCTCTCTGTGCAAGGCCACGTCTAATGTGGGCGGGCAGTCCGGTTTTCTTGACGAAAGATGTGGTTTTTCAAATCGTCTTCTTCGTGGCCGCAAAGCTGTGCTAACATTGTGTTACAGCTCATTGCATTCTTTTCTGACCAGTGGGGAGACAGATGCAGACCGTGGATGTGGATCTGTGTGGTACGGACATCCATCTCTGTGGCACAAACCCACACAGCACATACTCCATGTTTGCAGCTGACGGTCCAGTCTGCCGGTTAAAGACAGTAGTTTGTTGCTTGTCACTCAAGACGATGAATAGTTTTAGTATTGTTTATGGATCTAGATAGCATTTGCGTTGTCTTTGTTTCCGAACTGATCTGATATGACTTTTAATTACACTTAATTTTACTGGCTTCATCGATGCTTCGTCTTTTCTCTGTCTGAGTAGGACGCAGGGGTATGGCTCGCCCTTCTGTCTTTGTGTCAAAAACTAGTAGATCATCTTATACCAATGTACAGATTAAAAAAAAATGAAAACACAACAATAAAAAGCAAACGAACAAACAAACGACAACGATAGAAAAAGACGAAAATGTGAAAAAGGAGATAGTATTCAGTACACAGATATGTTGTCTCACCTATCTCACCTGTAGGCGTCACCAGGTTCAGTGTTGGCCATTGCACTTTGTGACACCGCCACCCTCCTCCAAATGGCTCTGTTTGGACTTTTATGGACAACTTCTGATGTTGGTTATGTTCTCGATGTATGAGATTGGGGATCTGCCTTTCTTCCTTTTGCCTGTTTTTCCTTGAAAAATGGATGCCATGAAGCCTGTGTTCTTGCTAAGTGACACATGGCCTATGTCTTCTCTTGTTGATGTCTACAAGCAATTTTCTGGTGGTACCAAGTTCTTCCAGGACACTTTCATTAATTCTTCTATCTGTCCATTTGACACGAAGTAGTCTCCGATAAAACCACATCTCTGCTGCCTCAATTCTTTTGCAATCAGCTTTTCTGAGAATCCAGGCTTCGCAGCCATAAATCATGATTGGCCAGATCAAATGTTTAAGTTTTTTATTTTCAGGCCATTCGGTATGCCTCTGTCTTTCCAGCTATTGTTGAGTTTGGCCATTTTTTGCTTTGCCATTCCAATTCTTATTTTGATGTTCTAGAGCAGGTTCCATCATCAGTTTTTACAGAACCAAGATATTTAAAATCCATAACAGTTTCTAAAGGAACTTTACTAATTAAGATGTCTTGATTGTTAACATGTTTTCATTGTCTTTGCCTTTAATATGTAGCACTTTTATTTTCTTGGCGTTCATGTTTTGGCCAGCCCATTTGCCTGCTGCATCCACTCTGTATTGAATTCTTTTCATATTGGTAATGTTGTCTGGTAAAGCGCAGTATCAACGGCATGGCGCAGGTTTGTCAGTTTTTTCCCCTCCTGTCTTTATACTCATGCCTTCTATATCAGCATTTCTCGTGACTTGTTCTGAAGATATACGGTGAAAGGATACAGCTTTGTCTAACTCAGCAACAGCCTAGATAGTCCTTTCAGTTGCACCTTGAACACAAACGCTTCACATAGTTAAGGTATTGGGGTGTTGTGTGGAATGAAGGACCAGGTTTTAGTGCTGTAGCAGTGCCAGCCTATCAGAACGTCTAGACCTGAGGGTCATCAACAGCTGATCCCGCCACTGATCATACTGCAGCCACACATCAACTGCCACCCTCTTTCCCAGTCTGCTGTAAATAAAAGGGGGAAAGACTTGCATCGACTCGTGGCACCTACTTAGTATTTTTCATGTTTGTTCTCAAATCTATATGTCAGTTCAGAAAATTATGCCCTAAGGATGCTGGAACTGTAACGAAATGAAAATGGAATGGTGTGCTAGAAATAAATGTACTATTTTATGTTTATGGTTTTCTTTAATTTGTCTTCGATTCAGCTGTTAAGAGCCTGGCTCTGAATTAGTAGACGCAAAGGAATAGATAACGAAAAGCAGAATATGTAAGTTTTGTGAAGACAATGCCTTGGGCTTTGAATTTTATTTTCGTTGCGAATGTCCTGGATTCCATGATAACTGACTGAAGTTTATTCCATGAAGATATCTGTCAGCTAAACCAATGTTTTCATTGTGTAACTTTATTTCTGGAAGGAAAAATGATCAACTGAAATTGGCAAAAATGTTATGAAAGTTTATGACACTGATAACAAATCGCGAACTGTGGTTTGGATAAATGTCATTCATTTTCACAGTCACAGCAACCCACAAAGTAAAACTATGTGAGATTTTTGTCTGATATTTTTCACGTTTGCATCAGAGGTCAAGTGAACACGATGTCTCAGATACATAAACTTCAAACAGTAAAATATCTATTTCTAACATAAAATTAACAGTAAATCCTGGATTAATTGTCTTGAAGAACGGAAGGGGGTCTCTACCGTTTATGGAATGCTATTTACTTAATTTGTTGTCATACGTCTATATGTAAATCTGACTAGGGTTAAACGAGTCAGTCCAATTTCTAAGACACAAATATCCCAGAACATCTTTAAAAATGGATAGAAACGACATCGGCATGGCTTACCCTTCATGATTTTCCACTTTTCCTCATGCACAGAGGGAAGTACTGAAGCCAGTAAATGTCGGAACTGTCGCTGACTCTCTTTAACACATCAGCACTAAGTAGGCAGTGTTGTCCGTGAGTTTCGCCAAGGAATTCCGCGACTGTCAAATAGAGAAAATATCAGAACCAAAGTCTCCACACACGATGCTGGCAGTATAGAAAACACAAACTAGACTTACAGACCATGACGGTGAACGTTCTAAGAAAGCAGGCCGACTGTAGCCATTTTAAAATTAAAACAGTTACATCATTAGAACAATAATCGTATTTCTGAAAAGTACATGTCGATAACACATCTACAAATTGATCCTAAGAGTACCCCATTGTTGCAAGAAAACGGAACTCAAATAGAGCAGAATAGAATAAAGAAGATGAGGATGCCCATAGAGACAGTAGAATCACACACACACACACACACACACACACACACACACACACACACACACACACACACACACACACACACACACACACACACCACACACACACACACACACACACACACACACACACACCCCACACACACACACACACACATACATACACACACACATACATACATACATACATACATACATACATACATACATACATACATACATACATACATACATACACACATACACACACACACACACACACACATATATATATATAATTATATATACGCGCGCACGCGCGCGCACTGCAAACCGATGTGAATAAACGAGACAGTCTTGAAGGAGGCGGACACGAAAAGAACATTAATGAATAAGATTAGGAAAAGACAAGTAACATTTATAGGACATTTTACAAGGCAAGAGAAATTAGAGCATCTTGTCACAACAGGAAAGCTTGAGGGAAAAAAAGCATCAGATAGACCCAGTGGACGGACTTACGAAGAGGACAGAGAGAGTGGGAGAAGTACTTGCAGCAACAAAGGATAGATTCATATGGAGGGCCATGATCGCCAGTGCCACGCGGCAGGGCACATAATGATGATAATCATCATCATATATGACAGGAAGGACTTCCATCATAATTTGGATGACAGGGTTTGAGACCTCACCTGGAACTAAAAAAATTCGGGCTTTTATTGGCTTTACTTGAGAACAACATTTGTCTAGCAGATTTGGGGATAGGGATGTTTGAACAGAATTACAATTCCATACATAAATTTCACACACAACTAGGACGAAGACATACAGAAATGCACTAAGCACACTAACAATGATTCTCAAAGGCAGTCCACACATAGAATGATAAGTCAATACATGTTCTTTAGTCAATCATGTTCAATATAAATCATAATTATTCATCATCCTAATTTGCCTAAGTCGTATCAGCCCTCAAGCCCTACTCAGGAATGAAACATACGCGTACCTTCTCTACATTGTTCGGATTACTCAGCAGTTCTTGAGGCAGCCCTGAGATTGGCTCCAGAATAACTCTCTCTTTCTCTCTCTCTCTCTCTCTCTCTCTCTCTCTCTCTCTCTCTCTCTCTCTCTCTCTCTCTCTCTCTCTCTCTTCCCTCTCCCTCTCTCTCTGTCCCCTAGTATGGCTGTCTCGTATGGCTTTCCTCCTGTTTTTTATAGAGGCTAAGAGCTCTTGTGTCTCCAACTAATTCTGTTGATCCTGTCACTAACCCGGTTCCCATCATGGACACACACCGAATGACAGTAAACGTTTTCCTCCACAGCACAAATCACAAAGAGACCTGCATGATTTGGACAAAGGGTGAAAGGCCCGACATCTGTGTCTCCACATTATCCGGAAGGCTATCATAGCACTGACGGAACAGTAACGTCCTTTGGCCTAGGCTCGGCTAAGAGGTACGAGGCCTGCAAATCGAAGCCAGCTTGTGAATTGGCCAAGCGATCCCACAATGAGCACAATAATTTTACATGGATAGCCCAAGTCGCCTACTCTTTGACACAGCGGAAGATACTAGTTGTACTTGTTTTGCTAGGGTTCATTATTGAGTACATCAAAAGGGACTGCCATCTCTACCAGTAACCAGGTCTTGCTTGTCTTGTCAACAATGTACTTGCCTGGCCTTGAGTACACAACGCCTTACACTGGCATCAAGCAGAGGGTTTAGTGACTGTGTCTTTCATTGTGTGTGCACCTTGATTAGTGCCACTGACTGCATTTGCATTGATGTTAGGTATTCTGTTCTGGTGGTTTTTGGATAGTTTTTGCCTCTCTTGCAATTGTTCAGCAAGTGAATGACTGTTTCTATACAGAAACCACACCTAGCACACACACATACACATCACACACACACACACACACACACACACACACACACACACACACACACACACATACACATACACACATACACACACACGCACGCACGCACGCACACACACATTACACACACACACACACACACACACACACACACACACACACACACACACACACACACACACACACACATTCCCAAAATGGCTTCTTTAAGAACGTTTAAGTTCTACAATTTCACAGATATTTCCATTCTGAGGGATACTATAAAGTCTGAAGGTTACATTCAGATCCAAAGAAAATGTTATGTTCACGGTAGATTGTCTACAAAAGTGTTCATATCTAACTATAATCTGTCCATTAATTTAATGTTAGTTTTATTCTGTCCTTCAGACTTGTACGAGTCTTGTGTGACTGAGGAGTTACAGGTTACATCCATTGTTCTTGTTTTCCTCTTGTTCATTACATCGATGAAAGGTCTTTTGCACTTGGGTGACTCTTCTCTGTGTCTCTTCCGACTCTCTTAAAGGAAGTCCACACATAGAATGATAAGTCAATACGTGTTTTTTAGTCAAGCATGTTCCTTACAAATCATAATTATTCATCATTCTTATTTGCCTGAGTCGTAAACGCCCTAAAGCCCTACAACGGAATGTCTCTGTCTGTCTGTCTGTCTGTCTGTCTGTCTGTCTGTCCCGTCTCCCTCTCTCTCTCTCTCTCTTTCTTTCTCGCTGTCTCTGCTGTTCCAAACGCTTTACATAGTTAAGGTATTGGGGTTGTTGTGTGGACTGAGGGACCAGGTTTTAGTACTGTAGCAGTGCCAGCCTATCAGCACGTCTAGACGTGAGGGTCATCAACAGCTGATCCCGCCACTGATCACACAGCAATTACAGCTCATCGACTGCCCTCTTTCAGCCTTCTGTGAGAAAAAAAACAAAGAAAACAAAGAACGATTCACATCGACCCTTGGCGGCTATGAGTTTGTACATGTGTGCACGCTTGTCTGATTATTTATCAGTTCTCGATGAGATGAAAGATGAGCAGTATGAGGATAATACTTACGAACTGGGTCATTGTTCTGATGTTGATGATAAATCGTGATGACTGATTTTTGTTCTTTTTCATTTAAACGATTAGGAAGGGGCATAAAATGAACGCCATTTGCAGTAGTAGTAGTATGTCTAGTAATAGGAATAATAAGAGCAGTAGTAACGTGTATTGTTGTTATCGCTGCTGCTAGTCATGTTTTTGTTTTTGTTGTTGTTGTTGTTACAGTTGCTGCTACTATTGTTGCTATTGTTGTTGTGTCCATTTTCCAAAGTCCTATTAATGTTTTCCAGTCACAGACAGAAAATGGAGCAGAGGTCTCCACGGGTTATGACAAGTTCTTTACCAGACTTTCATCATCCATTTGATCTAAACAGAGAACACAGGAACCTTAAGTTTGAACACATACGTCTCTCCATAATGGCCTAAAATGCTTCATTACTGAGAAGATGCAGCATCTGTATGGTTTGTCCCTCCTCTTCTGCCCTGCTCCACCACAGTGAAGCGGTGTAATGAGTCACAGTGAGCAGTAAATGTCGAAATGGTCTCCAAGCTCTAAGCACTAAGCAGGCATGGATGTCTCTGAGATTGGTCAAGGAACTCCATGACTGTCAAACTGTGAACTTTTCAGAGCAAAGTGTCCGTACATTATGCTGACAATGTTTAAAATTGGAACTCTAATTGCAGAAAATGGGGGCTAAGAATAAAACATGCAACTGTCAACGTTGTCTACAAGAGATAGTACTTAAAGATAAAATTCTGTAAAGTAATCATTGGCCATACCCAAACGGCAGCAAAACTATAAAAAAAAAAAAGGAAGAAAAAAAAAGAATCTACATGATGTTGATGATGTTAAACCAGGTCGGTAACAGCTGTAACAAGAAGGATTAGCAGCGGCAGCAGTAACAACAACAACAGTAGTAGTTGCGGCTGTGGTGATGGTGGCGTTGTTGGTCATGGTGTTCACCGTAGACAATAGTGTTGCTACCAACACGGCACATCAAAACTGTTATGTACTCAACAGGTTTCCTGACTTTAAATATTGGTTGATTGACTGGTTTGTCAACTGCATGCTAGTTACCATGGCATGTCAAAATGGTTTTATGTGCCAAAGACTTTTACTGTCGTCTTAGTAATTAGAAACAGAATGTGTTCAAGGCAAATTCATGACACTGAGACAGCTTCATATGTGTTCCTCTCAAATCTGACAGCAATTATTTGGCAGATTCTTGTGCTTGCATACAATTATGTATGTTGCCAAAGTCTTTGAAAGAGGAGAACAAAAGAAACACCGAGCTGATACCATCAGAATGACTGATAAATCATTTGAGATGGGCATATTTAAGTTAGTGAAATAGGTACATTAAACATTAGTTCATGATTACCTGGTAGATTAGTTGGCTGATTAGTTGCTTATTTCAATGCTAATTGGTTATAAGCAATCAAACTGGCGTAGTCTGAATACGCTGAATGTTCATGAACCATGGGTTTTATTACTCCATTTACTTCATACTGTGCAGAGATGCCTCCTTCAGTAACCTTGACAAAGACTAAGGCAGATATATTTATGTGACTATACAAATAGAATAGCACACTGACAGCCGCACACAAACAAAGGGGTGTTGTTTATATGGCGTTGACAAGCTCCATGTCAGCAACAGGTGATATCTGTAACATTTAGGTTCTACCCACAGATGTACTTACTATGTTTCTGCACTTTCAATGACATCTACAACTTGTCATATTCATTCATTCATATTATTATTTGTCACAATGGATTTTACCATGTGAAAGTTGGGCTGCTCTCTCCGTTGAGAGCGCGTCGCCGCGGCGCAGCGCCAACCATTTTGTTTGCAACATGGTTCAGAAATTTTTGCTACGCCAAATCATGGTAACGGCCTTCATGGGGTTTTTTTTTTGTTTTGTTTTGTTTTGTTTTGTTTTGTTTTGTTTTGTTTTGTTTTTGTTTTGTTTTAAGGTAGAAGGATTTTTGACAACAGGGAGCTGAGTCATAGGATCGTTAGTACCATAAAACCTCTATTCTTGATACACTACAGGTATCACAGAGTCTGCATGCAATCTCTGATCAGATTGTAGTTCAGAACAAACATGATTTCCCTCCTAGACCATCAAGAGATTTCTGAGTCATTCTGCTTGTGCTCCATATATGATATCTACGTTAAAATCAATGGTTTACTTTCTGTTTATATATCCATATATGGAGTCATGTTTCAGTGTAATTTCAATTTAATACTAGTCAACATATGAACCAGTTTGGTTATAGGTCCTGTGTCTAGTAAGAAGGAAACTGCAGATGAAAAGAACACCACACCGAAGTGAACTGGCAAATGAACAAAGTTAATAGTCCAGTTAAGCACTTTTGTTTTATGTTGAGGAAAAAAAGAAAAAATCAGGCTCAAAAAGGAAACAATTCGAACATCCACTTGCAGTACTATCTCGTTCCTTTTTTTTTTTTTTTTTTTTTTTTTTTGTCCTACTTCGATTCATAAATAATTTTTTCAGATCACCTTAGTAAATTGGTTTGGTTGGATACTGAGGTACGGTTATAAATTCTGAAACAATATTTGTTCACTACAACAGCTCCCCTCGTTTTTATTTCACTGCTTTTAAATTACACAGACAGGAAAGATGGAATGGATCTGTTGACCACATTAACCCCCAGACCTTGTTTACAGCCCTTTGTTCCCACCTGTTGCTGAGAAAACTTGTTCCACCAGTGTCTGTGGATGTTCACTACTCCACAGTAATGTCAGCTTCTCTGTTCCAACTATAAGTTGGTGCTATATTTTGTGAAAATCCTGCCCTGCCCTGCCCTGCACGGTACGGAAATTGGCACAGACACGCATGCCACCCACATGGGCCGTGATAAACTGTGAAGTAATTAATACAGGCGCTATGGTGTCAGCACAAAACACAACGGGCAGGCAGTTTGCACGTGCTACCTTTACCTCCTGCACCCATCCTGCATCCTTCACCCCCAAGCAAATGACGGCGATAGAGGGCAGCGGAAAAGTACTGACATTCACCCAGATACAAACTGGGAGTTACACTCCAAGGTGCCACGTGTACGGCTATCTCCGTAAACCTTATTTGCCCATCATTGTCTGATTACACCATCACTCCACGCGCCACACCACGTCATTTTCCTGTCAAATCACGTCACTAGCTCTGGGCCATCGTGACGCGGAGCGTGCGCCCAACGGACTTAGGGGACAGTCTACTGTAGGATGATATTTGTCCTTAGCAATCAATGTGCCACTCTCAGCTGGCACCTCAATGGCAAGACCACATCTCCAGTCGTTGCTAGATGACTGGGCTTTTCAAAAGGATGCAGTCAACAACTTTTATCCAAATAATGCGAAATGCGCAAAAGGGGGTTACTCCTGGCTTTTGGCTCTGAAAGACTTGTGTCAACCAGTTTGTTCATTATCCTGTTAGAATTGATATGTGCGGCAACATCTTTATTGCTTTGCATCAGTTGTAGCAGTGTGTGCACTTTGTCAGATAGTCTTGTACAATTAAGTCCTGATATTGGCCAGATTTCCAACGGACTAGGCTGACTAGAAAATTTGAACCAGAAAAAACACGAAAGAAGAATACGAACGCGTATTTAATACAACAAGACAAGACAGGCGCAAATTTTCGGCCAACTGGCCTTTGTCAAGCGTAAGATTACAAACAAACAAACACCAGATACAAATATTTTGAGAAAAAGACTGAAATTTTTGTGAAAATCCTGCCCTGCCTTGCCCTGCCCTGCCCTGCCCTGCCCTGCCCTGCCCTGCCCTGCCCTGCCCTGCCCTGCACAGTACGGTTGTTGACTGCATCTTTTTCTCAATTTTTTTGTATCTGGTGTTTGTTTGTTTGTAATCTTACGCTTGACAAAGGCCAGTTGGCCGAAAATTTGCGCCTGTCTTGTCTTGTATTAAATACGCGTTCGTATTCTTCTTTCGTGTTTTTTCTGGTTCCTGTTTGCTTGAACGCGTGCAGTCACACTTGTTTCGGATTTAGAAAATTTGAGTTTTGTTTGAGCAGAATTTATTACAAAGCACACAACAACTATAGCTTATACAAGTTTAAAGTTGGCATGATTGCTAATACAAGTTTAAAGTTGGCATGATTGTTGATACAAGTTTAAAGTTGGCATGACTGTTCATACAAGTTTAAAGTTGGCATGATTGCTAATACAAGTTTAAAGTTGGCATGATTGTTGATACAAGTTTAAAGTTGGCATGACTGTTCATACAAGCTTAAAGTTGGCATGATTGTTCATACAAGTTTAAGGTTGGCATGATTGTTAATACACTCATTATCAGTTATGCCTATTGATCAGTTTTGTTCTGAGTGTATCAAAATAACATCATAGTATTTTCATTTTCTGATTAAACTAAACGAGCCTGACTAATGGTCTAGATTGATCACACGTTGTCACTCTTGTCTGCCTACCTGTTTGTTTGTCAGTCTTCTGTCTGTCTATCCGTCTGTACCTACGTATGCATATAGAAAGCGATGTGTTTAAGTAGCATTTGATTTTCTTATGTATTCTTAAATTAAAACTGAAATTTGAAAGTAGTAGGTTTGTGTTTCCTGTCCATTCTTCGTGTAGACAATTATTCAGTCATAAAGCACACACGACCGGTTTTGTTTCTTTCTTTCTTTCTTTCTTCTCTTTTTTTCTTTCTTTCTTTCTTTCTTGGTTGGTTTGATTGTTTGTTTGTCAGTTTGTTTGTTTGTTTTTGCTCGTTTGTTTCTGTTGACAAGCTACATCGTATTTTGGCGACTACAGAATAAGTGTGGCTCCATTGTGAGTAGCTCTTCGTGTCTGCGTACTTGAACTACTGGCAAGAAATGATGGAACACTTAACAAATATCTCTCCCAAACAAAAGCAGCGTAAACAGTGCCACAACAAACTGATTCATAGTGAAATCTGTTCATTGCAAACTAAATTCATCCATGTCCCATATGATTTGATTTTTGGACATGAGAAATGATCTTCTGAAAAGTTATATGATAGTCAATGGAATCAGCATCAACAAACACCGGGTATGCGCAGCAAGGCTGCCAGGCATTCAGTGCTGCACCAATGCATGGAGTTCTCCAGGGTCCCAAGAATGTCCAGTGGGATGCACTGCTACTCATGCTGAAGGTATCAGACAGCTTAGACACGTCAGTAGGTGGAAAGAGGGATGATTGTTGGAAGCCTGTACAAAATACAAGAAACCAAACTTTCACCTATTTCTCTTTATTATGTGTTCCAACCCCTACTGATGTGTCCCTACACCTGCAGCTGTAGTATCCCCACATATAGACATATCAATATCTATTTATCTGTTTGTGAACATGTGCTATGTGTTCCCAAACGTTATATGAACTTGCACGTTCCCATATCTCTGTCCCCATTCTTCTAATGACATTGACTCGGTTGAGTTGAATTGCTTCCTTTCCTCTTTTAGGACCATAAAATTGTACCACTGGGCTGATGTTACTTGGGTATAAGCTGGGCACACTGAAATTGAGAAACTGCTGTTGCCCATACAATAGTCTTCAATTTCAGTGACATTGGTGGTGCCGACAGAAAGGTTATATCTCAAAACAACTTGAAGCTGTTGAAGGGGATGGGGGGTATTATTAATTATAGCAGACAAGTGTGGGAACGTTATAGTACGTAGACACATCGGTATGGGGACACACAATGGTGTTGGGGAGAGTACGTATGCGGACACACAAGTAAGAGGATACAAAGGCACATTGAAACACACAGACACAGAGACATACTGCTACGAGCAGCAAAACACATAGAAATGGGGACACATAGAACTGGGCACATGAAGACGAGGTGTATGTAAGTATGAAGACACATTTACAATGACATACAGGTATGTGGACAAGTAGGTCTGCCTGAACAAGACTGAGCAAGGGCAAAAATGAATGCCTCCCAAATCGTAACCACCTCCTATATTTAATAAATCGACTTTTCTTGTAGCGACTTTACTTTGCAGAAGCGCTCATTTGGAACATATCGAGAAAGAAAATGAGTCATCGCATTCAGATAACTACAGATTGTGAATCCCACCCAGCATTGTCTGTAATGATCAGAAGGATTTCCTTGACTAAGGCAAACTCCCCTAACAAAAAAAAAAAGGGGGGGGGTGGCTTGAGGAAAGCGTTGAGAAAACGAGATAGGGGGGGGGAGGGACACGGGGTGTGTGGGTGTAGATTATGCTCATAATTACGAACGGGATTCACACTGCTTGAACCGGTAATTTCTCTAAATTTCTTTATTACAGCAAACTTGAAGGCAGTGAGTGTGTCAGGCTACTTGATCAATTTTCAGTAGATAAAACGACTACAGCACCGCCAAGTTGGCATTTATCGTGTGCTTGCACTCTGCCACATAATGAGTACCTGGGCGTGAAGATCCATATCATATTTGGCTAGCTGAACACTCAGTGGATTAGTATCTAGTAAGTTATTCCTATGTCATTATGTGCAGGTTTCTAACAGGTCAGAATGGGTTAGGAAAAAAACACTGAACTCGCACACACAAGCACTCACATACCGACAATGAGAACAACAGCAACACCAAACACACACACACCTGTATATATACATACATACATACATACATACATACATACATACATACATAATAATATATACATACATACATACATACATACATACATACATATATACATACATATATATATACATACATACATACATACATACATACATATATATATATATATACATATATACATACATACATACGTACATACATGAATATATGTGTGTGTGTGCGCGGTGTGTGTGTGTGCGCGCGCGCGGTGTGTGTACATATATAAGCATATTTAAGTACAAACTCACATTAATAACAGGCAATATTAAAGGCCCTGGTATCAGTAAAGATCTTAGTATTAAAAAAATGCATTAGACCAGGTCTATGACCCAAAATTAGTCAAAATATGTCAGTAAGTCCATGCTCTTTATTTTGAATTTCTATGTTAGGTACATATGATATACATATATGTATATGTGTGTGTGTGTGTGTGTGTGTGTATACACATATGTCTGTCTGTGTGTGTGTGTGTGTGTGTGTGTGTGTGTGTGTGTGTGTGTGTGTGTGTGTGTGTGTGTGTGTGTGTGTGTGTGTGTGTGTGGAGAAAGAGAGAGGTACACTCAAGTATCACATCTTTTTAATGCAATCTCTGGAGTCCATCTTTTACCTCCTGATCCTCCCCCAACAAATGACAGCAGTAGAGGGTAGCGGCAAAGTGCTGACATTCATTGTGATACAGGCAGTGAGTTACAACCCAAGTCGGCAGGAGTGGGCCATGGAAGTGAGCGTGACGGTGCTAAGTTGCCTGCTCTCTGCAAAGGCCTTATTTGCCTATCACTGTCTGACTACACCATCACTCCACGCGCCAGCCACGTCATTTTCCCGTCACCCCATGTCGCCGTCTCTGGGCCATCATGAAACAGAGAGTGTGCCCACACACATACATCTAGATGGAATAAACCATCAAGTCTATAGGGATACTTTTTGTGAGCAATCACTCTGCCAGTCTCTCCATTGATACTATAACAGCAAAACCACAATGAAGTTGTTAGGTGCCTAGACATTTCACAGAAGTGGAGCTAACAAATCTGTTTCAGCTTCTTTCAGAACTGAGCAAAAATGATTTCTACTAGATCAATTCATCAATCAATTACCAGTTACTTTCTGTGTATTAGTGTTAACCTGTATGTCAACGTCATTTACTAATCTGTACACTTTTATATGTATACACGTCTCAATCTAATTTGACAAAACTGAACTAGTACATCCTCAGAGTCAAATTACTACTAATGGTTCTGCTGAAAGGCAGTAACTTTCCAATGTCAAAAACATTGCACAAAATGATGCTAATATTCCACATACTCCTATTCTGCAAACATTAGATCAGAAAAGGATCATAACATCTCCTTTCTTCAGTTTTGAATATCTTGAGTAATGGCTCATCACCCGTCACAATGTGTCTATCTCTCTGTTCATCTGGTGTAATGTATAAAAGTACCTTTTGATTTTGTAAAATCGTAAAATCTGAAACCTGAGAGTAGGCCTTTAATATGTGGAGGGTGGGTGGGAGGCGGCGCATCTTTACCCTTTTTCACATGAAGAGTTTTCAGTAGTAGTGGTAAAATCAACAATATCAGGCCACGTTCTGAATGACCTGGACATCTCAAGTTACTGAAGGAAACTCGTACAAAGACTGACGCAACAAGAGCTTGCTGAGATTTCCCACACGCTCAGTTCAACTGAAGAGCTCTTGCGTATCAAATGATTCTATTGCCCATTCTTTAACATTAATTTTTCAGGTCACCAAACCACGGTTCACACCACAGACTCATCATCATCATCATCAGGTGCCCTGCCGCATGGCGTTGGCGACCATGGACTTCCAACCATCTCTATCTCTCGTTGCCCCAAGCATCTCCCCCACCCTCTTCATCCCCAGCCACTCTGCAAGTCCGTCTAGCATTCTCTCCCTGGGTCTCCCTGGTGCTCTCTTTCCCTCCAGCTTTCCCGTTGTGACCAGGTGCTCCAAATGCCCCTTCCTCATAAAATGGCCTATAAATGTTGCTTGTCTTTTCCTAATCTTCCTTATGAGTGATCTACTTGTATCTGCCTCCATCAAGACTGTCTCGTTTGTTTTCTTTGCTGTCCATGGAACTCTCAACATTCTTCTGAGAAACCACATCTCGGCTGCCTCGATCTTGCTGTGCCTTTGCTTGCTGACTGTCCACGCCTCGCATCCGTACAACAGTATTGGTTCTATATAACATTCAAGGACTCTCTTTCTGATGTTAATTGTTAGGCATTTGTTGGTAAGAATGCCTGTCATCTTCTTGAATGCTGTTTTGGCTTGGCCGATTCTGCCAGCTATTTCCGATGTGCATCTCCCGTCTGATGAAATGACCTTTCCCAGGTATTTGAACTTATTAACCTGTGTCAAGGTTGTGCCATTTGCTGTTATTTTGCATGAGGGGATTTCATGTTTTTTACTTATCACCATGACTTCAGTCTTCCTGCTGTTTAGTTCCAACCCCTTATCTTTGCTTTCTGTTTCTAGTATATTCACAAGGTTTTGTAGGTCCCTTTCATTTTCTGGAATTAGCACGGTGTCATCTGCGTACCGAATGTTCTTTATCATTTTCCCTCCAACCTTTAATCCAGGGTCTTCTTCTAGGTTTCTCATGATGTCTTCGCTATATAGTGAAAACAGATCTGGTGACAAAACACAACCCTGTCTGACTCCTCTTTTGATGTTTTGAAAAGAGCTTATATTGTTTTCTATTCTCATTGCAGCTATTTGTTCCCAGTACATATTCCTGATTATTCGTAGATCTTTTCCATCGACATTGAGTCTCTCCAGTTGGTTGATCAATTCTTTATGTCGTACCCGATCGAAAGCATTGGTATAGTCAACAAAGCATAAATACAAATCCTTATTCATCTCAATTGACCTCTCTATGATAGTTCTTAGGATGTATATGGCATTAAAAGTTCCTTTCCCCTCCACAAATCCACACTGTTCTTCTGCTATTTCTCTTTTGATTCTATTCCTTGTCTTCATCATGATTATTCTTAACAGGATTTTTGTTACATGACTCATCAAGCTGATTGTGCAATGGAGTTCGCATTCTATAGCCCCTGTCTTCTTTGGAAGTGCAATGAAAATTGATTTTGACATATCTTTGGGGATTTTTCCAGTGTCATAAATCTCATTTAGGAGGACTGTTATTTTTTCTATGCCAAATTCCTCCAGGGCTTCAATCATCTCTGTAGTAATGTTGTCTGGTCCTGGGGCTTTTCCTGGTTTCATCTTTTTCAGTGGTGCTCTAACTTCATCTTTCATTATGGGTGGTCCTTCAAAGTTCTTTTTTATAATGTGTTCTTCGTTTCTGTCATCATCAAAAAGGTCTTTAATGCACTCTCCCCATCTGTCCAGTATTTTGTCTTTTTCCATGATAAGCGTGCCATCTTTCGATTTTAAGCAACCAGTTGATGTGCATGTATTTTTCCTGTGGACAATTTCTTCAATTCGCCTGTACATACCCTGAGGATCCATTTTGTGTCGTTCTTCTATCTCTTTGCATTTTGTGTTCAGCCAAGCTTCCTTAGCTTCATTGCACCTATTCCTGATTTCTTTGTTTATCTTCCTGTATATCTCCTCGTTTCTCTTTGCCTTCCTCCTTTCCTCCAGCAGGCCCAAAATTTCATTAGTCATCCAGCTCTTTTTTGCTTTTCTATTTGCCTTAGGGATTTCTTCACAAGCTTCATTTATAGAACTTCTCAACTTTGTCCATTGTTCCTCACTGTCACCAACGTCTTCCAGAGCACTGAATCTGTTTTGAACATGTACATTAAATTTTTGACGTATCATTTCATCTGTCTTTAAGAGTTCAAGATTTAGTTTGATGTTGCTTTTGGTCTGTTTCCTTTTCCTCAATTTCAGCCTAAACCTTCCCACTACAGGATTGTGGTCACTGTTGCAGTCTGCACCTGGTAGTGTTTTTGCTGACAGTAAAGAATTTCTAAATCTTTTGTTGATCAGGATGTAGTCAATTTGATTTTTGGTATTATCTCCTGGACTCATCCAAGTCCATTTTCTTCTATTAGGCTGCTCAAACCAGGTGTTTCCTTCTATGAATTCATTCATCTGTGCCTATTCTACAAGCTTCCCCCTCTTTCATTTTGTGTACCAAGGCCATGAGGTCCAACTATATCCTCCACACTATCCTGTCCCACTTTAGCATTAAAATCTCCCATTATGATTGTAACTTCTTGTGATTTACATTGACCTTGGCCATCTCTAAAACTTCGTAGAAATTATCGATTACTTCCTGAGTACTTGCGGATGTTGGTGCATACACCTGTATGATGTTGATATCAAAAGGTTTGCCTCCCAATTAGACCAGTAAAACTCTGTCGGACACTGCCCAGTATCCCTTAACTGCTTTTGATTTGTCTTTGTCCATTATGATGCCTACTCCTCTTTCATGTGAATTACCACCAGAGTATATCACTGTATATTCTCCTGATGTTGTCATGCCTGCCCCCTTCCATCTCATTTCTCCCAGTCCTAAAATATTGATGTTAAGCCTTTCCATCTCCATTTTGATGTCTAATTTACCTTTCTGCAGCATAGTTCTGATGTTCCATGTTGCTACTTTGGTCTTGAGTTTAATTTTGGTCGCAGTAGCTGGCTGACGGTCTGGTGTCACCTGCGCCGCATGACAATCTCTACAGGAGCACCTATTGACGTCGTTAACTTTCTTCTTCATCTTTCTTTTGTCCATGGTTTTCCTGGGGAAAACTACGATGGTGGTTTCCCCTTGCCTTCCATCGGTTTTTTTTTTTTTAGGGTTAACTCCTTAGCCTTACTCTCTCCCGAGATGTCCACAAGGCAGTGGAGCTATTTACCCATAGCTTGGGGATCTGGTTCGTGGGCACCAGGGCGTGTCCACACGCCGGTGGGCCTGCATGCCTCACGTCTGGGGGCCAGACCTCCTCCGAGTCCTACGAGATTCAGCCTGAGTCCGTGAGGTGCTCAGTTACCGCCTGTCGCCACGAGGAGGCACAGCGTAGGGCTTGCTGATGGAGAAACTATGTACTGACAGGAAGAGACTTACGCCTTGCTCTTCTTTTCGTACAGCAGTGCTAGCCAGCGGTGCAGGCCAAAGCCGACACACTAGACGCATCACATCTGCCAATATGACAAGCACCACAGACTCACATTGAATAAAAGTGTGACCCCCCCTGAAATCTTACTAATCCAGTGATCAGCTACCGTCATTTTTATCGACAAATGATTCCACTGCAAATGGAAGTTCCAGTGCACGCGCACTGATCAGCTTCATCAGCTGAGCAAATCTGCATTCCAGTTGTGGCCATTGCCCCACGCACTTGAGATATGCTGATGTGTGCTTTACTCTAAAATGATACTTCAGTTTGTCGAGAAATCTTAGTACAGGCCTCAGCCGGTTGAGAGATCTTCTCGTAAAAGATTTTCTTTTACTTTAAATTTCTTGTGTGTGTGTGTGTGTGTGTGTGTGTGTGTGTGTGTGTGTGTGTGTGTGTGTGTGTGTGTGTGTGTGTGTGTGTGTGTGTGTGTGTGTGTGTGTGTGTGTGTGTGTTTAAAAGAGAAGTAAATCTGAGCAGGTGTGCTTGAAATTTTGTTCTGTTTTCGTTCTTGTTTGTAGAAGCATGCGCCATTCATGTGTTCATGACACGAATTCAACAAAACTTTGTTCATTGTTTCTTTGTGGTCAGTGTTAAAGCACGAACAGATAGTGACTGTCACCTGAAAAAGCTGCCTGGCAGTATTAAATCTAAAGTGATAATTAAGAGGAAGTTGTGTGATAGTCCTCAGTGGACTGTAAGTGCCACCAGTACTTGACTTGCGATCATTTCAGGCAGGAATGGACTGACCCAACATCCAGTCACAAGTGAAATGCTTTTCTACGAATGTAACAGTAATCACGGCTAAAACCTTTTTGTTTTCTTTTGTTTGTTTTGTTTGTTTGTTTGTTTTGTTTGTTTGTTTGTTTGTTTGTTGTTTGTTTGTTTGTTTGTTTGTATTTCTTTTATTCCTTTTTTTCTTTTTGGATTCGAGCATGTGAGATAAATGTTTAGCGACTAAAACATTATTTAAACCTAATATTATCTATGTCGATATCTCTTCACTGAAAACGAGACATATAATGTCTACATCCACCGCCATGTTGAGCATTTTTGCGAGTTTAAAACGAAGTTGACCGGAAAAAAAATGTACTTGCGGTCAGATATATACGAGTTATTGAATCAAAATGTCATTATACTTCAGGTAATGCGCATTTCCTTTAATTCTTTTTTCCTTGTGAACACAAAGTCCATCGGAGCCGTTCACCCTAGCAGCTTACGGCTAAGTGGCTTTTCATTGTGGCTACTTGGCTCAAATCAAGCACCTATCTGGTACACTCAGGCATTGTTCATATTCCAAATCTGCCAGAGTGATCTGAGAAACTGTCCATCTTTAGAGGGAAGGAAAAAAAAAGAAAAGGAAAAAGAAAACTACTCCAAGGAAGGCCGTCGTTGACAGTATGTAGAAGGTTCTGAAACTCTGGAGAAAATGGAGGACGATTCACACGGCTTGGGCTGGTAGATTTCTCATGACAGCAACTTTGAAGGCAGTGAGTGTATCAGGCTACTTGATCAATTTTCTGCAGATAAGAAGACCTCAGCACCGCTGCGTTGCCTTTTGCCGTGTGCTTGTAATCAGTGATTTGCACTCTGCCACACATGTTGAGTGGCTGGACATGAAGATTCATGTCATGTTTACTTAGTTCAACACTCATCGATTAATGACTTGTCCCTTGTCAATAGGTGCAATAAGTCGGATTCTTCAACGTTGATATAAAATATTTCCTTATTTTTTAAAGAAGGAGGAAAATGGAGGGGGAATGGGATAATTTTTTTCCTTATGAACTAAGCGATCGTTCATTTTTTTTCTTGGGGCTAGCATTTTGAGGGCTATATCTGTCTCAAAAAAAAACCGAACAAAAAAAACGGGGGGGGGGGGGGGGGGAGGAGGGTAGCTGAATGGAGTGGAAAGCACGCTCGATTGTGCATAACCTCAACTTTCGGAAATGAGTGCTCAAACCACAACCCTATTCAGCCTGTTTTTTGTGTGTATAATAGATAGACGGATAAATAGATAGACAGATAATATAGATAGATAGATAGATAGATAGATAGATAGATAGATAGATAGATAGATAGATAGATAGAAGATAGATAGACATAGATAGAGAGATAGATAGAAGATAGATAGATAGATAGAGGATAGATAGACAGAAGACAGATAGATAAGATAGATAGATAGAAGGAAGATAGATAGAAGACAGAGATAGATAGATAGACAGATAGATAGATAGATAGATAGATAGATAGAGGATAGATAGATAGATAGATAGATAGATAGATAGATAGATAGATAGATAATAGATAGATATAGATAGTAGATAGATAGATAGATAGATAGATAGTAGATAGATAGATAGATAGATAGATAGATAGATAGATAGATAGATAGATAGATAGATAGATAGAAGTGGACTTTAACATAATGAGGAGGGATGTAGATCGAACACAGCTGTGAACATTGTCTTTAATTTCACTGTTTAACAACGACATTTGTACACTTGTCCGAGTACAATGAATCCCTCATGAACAAACTGCAAACTCTAAACCCGTTTCGCAGACGTACCTTTAAGAAGGTCTGTATGTCGTGTGAACACAAAGTTGGTGAGTATTTCACTGTTGCCATTGTTAAGGTGCAATCTTATCACCGCCTTTGTGCCATGATGAAAAGCATACTGTTGAAAGCAAACTCACGGTCCCTCCACAAATATGGGTATGTCGAATGCTGATGACCATTAAGCCTGTATCTGGTAACCAAGCTGGTCAAGTCGCCCTTGACTTCTTGGATATAAATTGTGTGGCGTCCATTCCTTTTTAGCCGCAGAGTACACAGGGGGCCAGCAGACGCTAAACATGCCTAATGCCTCCACTGTTTGCACGTGTCACGAGGTCTTCATGTGGTCGCTGTCACTAATTGAAAATGTTTGTCGGAAATAATATACCAAGCCAGCTATGATAAGCATAATTTGGCGACTTTTCTGATTGCTACCATTTTTATTGGGCACGATTGAATCGCCCGTTTGGAACAACACACGTTGGGCAGGACAAAAATACGCTTAACTTTGATGTTCCTATGCAGCATAAGGCTTATTTGTAGTATCTTGTTCTTCTTTAGCTCGCTGTCCACACGGTCAGGCCATATCGGGCAAAGAATGTGACCTTTTTTACCAGTTCCTATTGGCTGTCATGGAGCTGGGTGGTCAGAGGAGTTGTAGTTTTCCTCCCTTCCTTCCGTTCTCTGGTGCAAGAAGACGGACGGGAAGGACCTTAACTAGTTGGATCCTGTTGCTCTATCTTGAAAGGACCTCAATGGGCAAGGGCCACGCTCGTCTAATGTAGATGACTTTGCTCATTGAGATCCTTTCTACCAGAAACTTGCGTTATGTTATATAGCACCGTGGTTTGTTAGACGGCGCTGAAGGCCGGGTACAGCTGACTTCAGCCCTCTATGTTTTATGTAGGAGTTACCCTGTCCTAAGCCTGTAGCCAAAAGACATACCCTGTAAACGCAGGGCTCTAGAGATTCAGCGAGAATGTTTGGTCATAGGATGTATAGGGCATTTTCTAGATATGTCCGAGACAAATGTTACCACCTAACCCCATCGTGGTAGAAACAAACGCCAGTCGGGCTGAGATTGTTTATTTACTCAGGCAAACCTGGCTTATTTCACAGCTAACTTCCAAACATGAAGACTATCTGACATTTGTCACCTGCGACCCACTGTGTTGAGAATGATCGTCCCACTACCAAGCTGGAGTAGTCAATCCTAGACTCGTAGTATGAATTCGATCTTTTTTTAACATCAGCTGAGGACCCCCACTGGAATGTTACCCAGACCTTGATGCCTATGGCTTTGTGTTCTCGAGCATTATTGACTTCATTGACAGAACTTATGAGCAACATGCTATCAGCTGCTGTAACGTTACATTTCGTTTGGCCTACATGGCCACTGACTGATTCTTGAATCTTCCTTCCACGGTTGAAATGACTCTTTCTTTTGTAACTTTAAACTTCAAAATGTTTAAAATTCCGTTAATGCCTCAAAACTCTGTAACGATAACTTAATAACAGTCGGTAAGTATTTATCACGTGGGGAGAACTGCACTAGGACAATATTTACAACTTAATGTTGCCGTTACCATTTAGAGTCCAGATACACGCGCCTTCCTTTTCCCTCGGTCCCCCAAACCTCCTTGTCAGTGTCACAGTGACGTCACATCTAGTGCGCGCTAATCGCCGTGACGTAAGTGAAATTTGCTACCGTCACTGAATGGTTAAAGTAATGGGTCCGGCCAGACACGGGGGATCACTCAGGAGTTTGCCCAGACATCTTAATGAGTCCTTGATGGTTTATGACACCACCCTGTGAGTTGCTTGACCACACAGTTATGGCGGCGGTCGCTGGGCTTGATATCGTATCTCCAAATGTCCACTAGCTCTCTCTCTCTCTCTCTCTCTCTCTCTCTCTCTCTCTCTCTCTCTCTCTCTCTCTCTCTCTCTCTCTCTTTCCACCTACAGCAGACTGAGTCTGGGAGGCAACACGAACACAGATTAGACACAGAAACAAGGGAAGCGACAATAAAACACGGCAACAATGCCTTCTAATCTCAGTTCTTGCAATGTTTAAACCATTCATCTCAGAGAGTGAACTGATAGCGTGAGGAAGCACGTTTACTCAGAGAGGAGAGAGAGAGAGAGAGAGAGAGAGAGAGGAGAGAGAGAGAGAGAGAGAGAGAGAGGAGAGAGAATTTGTTTTAATTATTTGTGTTTGATGGTTCTATTATGTTTTATCCAGTGTCAAGGAATTTACGTCTGCAGAAACGACCCCCCTGAATATAATCTCACAGTGAAATGTGAAGAACCCGTTCGCTTGAGATTGAAATTATGTCTTCAGGCTCAAGTTTTACTTTCCGTTGATGAGCACAGCTTTGTGGCGGGAGGAGACTGACAGACAAGAATAGCAATCGATTCTTTTAGTTTATACACCAACCCGTGTCTTCAATTAAAAGATGAACGAATAATGCGTGTATCTGCGCGTGTGTAAGTTGTAAGTGTTCGAGTGCGTACGCGAGCTTGTAAATATGTGTATGTGTCAAAATGTACATATGCATGTCTGTATATCTGAATGAATGTATGTATGCATGTATGTATGTATGTATGCATGCATGCATGTATGTATGTATGTATGTATGTATGTATGTATGTATGTATGTATGTATGCATGTATGTACGTACGTATGTGTGCATGCAAGTATGTATGTATGTATGTATGTATCTTTGTATGTATGCATGTATGTATGTATGTATGTATGTATATATGTATGTATATATGTATGTATGTATGTATGTATGTATGTATGTACGTACGTATGTATGTATGTATGTATGTATGTATGTATGTATGTATGCATGTGCTTTTGCATGATGCGTGATTTACGCATACTTGTATATCTGTGCATTTTCATAAACGTGGTAAACCAGCAGGCCCCTGACAACAGATAATTCAGCAAGAGATGGAAGAAGCCCAGAGGACATGGAATCAGCTATCCTGGCTCGCACAAAAGCATTATGACTGGAGGATATTGGTTGACGCCTTCTGCTTCACCTGGAGCTAAGAGCTGTGAGTGAGTGAGTGATGTATGCATGCATTATCGACGTTTAGCTCCATGTGTGCACATAATGTGAAATGGTGAGCGCTTGGGGCGAATTCAAGAGGCCTGGTTGGCGTGCAGATAGGACACTCGCCTCCCAGACTGCCTGTACGAGTTTACATGAATGCGAATCACGCCTGAGTAATTTTCGTATGTGCATGCGACCTCCAGTCACCCAGCTGTGGATAGCTACCTGATCCTATTCCGGATTAGGAAAGATAAAGCAGTGAGAGAGAGGAAGGCGGACCCGCTTTTCAAAAGCTGTCCCAAGACAAGTGAGATATCTACCACCCCACTTCCAATACGTCCCGGTTTACTGGGTATGTCTCTAGAGCTATATTGCAGAAAGCATGTGAGAAATGCTCATATTTATGTTTGTTATTATTAGTGTTTTTATCATCATCATACTCACAACCTATCTATCTTTGCTTGATGATAGTAAGAATGATATTTTTTCTGCCGGAAATAATTGACTTCAGTTTGCAAAATGAATCAAATAGTTTCGAAATGGGAAAGCGCTGCTTTCTTTTATTTCGGATTGTCCACTACTTTCCCCAGTGGCTTAAGTGTCTCTAAAGTTATCCTTACATTTTATGCCGGATGACTTGGTGTAAATAATATGCTTTTCATGTGTTAGATTTGGTTCAGTGTGTTCTGTTCTCATCTATGTTTCTCTGTGCAAGGACAGAGTGAAGTGTGATTCACGTGCTAAATTCGAAGTTAATATATACGTTTGAGAACACATTGACGATTGTACGATAGACTTTGCTATTGTTAATGCTGGTGAATGAATTTGAACTTCAGTTCCTCGTATCATCGTGTCCTTCCGGTATGGATGTGAACTATAGGAAGCAAAATCAAAAGAATTTAGTCAGCAGGTCTACCACTATCCCCATGCATTGAGCAGAAACTCTAACATTATGAGATTGCCATACATGGGCACGCATAAGAACGTGACACAAAATGAATGTGATCATATAGTGCTGTCGTACACTCAAAATGGACGAGCTCTTGTATGCCGTTGCAGTGAACATCGAATTGAATTGAACCATGTTGCTTACAGCTTCACCAACCACTATATATATCTATATCTAGGCTAACACCACGTGCCTGAAAAACTACAACTTTGTTGCACACGAAGAACCAACTACAGTAACTACTCTTTGTCGTTGCTGGGACACAAAGGACGCAGCAGCAGACAGGATTTCAACTTCTGCTCTGATGTGCATCAACAAACAATTCAGACATGCTGAGACTGCTTTACAGGAAAAGGGGAAAACTTTAGTCAAGGAATGGCAAAAGAGAACATAGGTAGTTGGTATTGCTCCAGACACTGTCTATCAGCTCTTTTCATGCTAATCATATACCTTACACGGACCAAGAAGAAACTTTTGAGGAGGGAGAGCGAGAGAAGTATAACAGGACTGACTACGCTGAGCAGCGAGACGCAGGAGAGCACTCCCACAAAACACAGAATCTGAAAGCAAAAGTCACCACTTCGAATTTGGTCCGTTATTTGACAGAAAGCAAAAGTCACCACTTCGAATTTGGTCCGTTATTGGACAGAAAGCAAAAGTCACCACTTCGAATTTGGTCCGTTATTTGACAGAAAGCAAAAGTCACCACTTCGAATTTGGTCCGTTATTTGACAGAAAGCAAAAGTCACCACTTCGAATTTGGTCCGTTATTTGACAGAAAGCAAAAGTCACCACTTCGAATTTGGTCCGTTATTTGACAGAAAGCAAAAGTCACCACTTCGAATTTGGTCCGTTATTTGACAGAAAGCAAAAGTCAACCCACTTCGAATTTGGTCCGTTATTTGACAGAAAGCAAAAGTCACCACTTCGAATTTGGTCCGTTATTTGACAGAAAGCAAAAGTCGCTTTGAAAAAAAAAAGGAACGTAACATGCTCATGGCGTGGCATTTTCCCACTCTAAAAGACTACATCTGTGACGATTAAAACATTTGCAGAAGACCTGTTTGGATGCTCATATCAACGAGTACACTTCCGTCATCGATTCATAGAGAGAACATCAGCACCATCATGGCAGTTACCTCATCGGTGAGGAAGGAACCTATGACCTCGCTTCCAATTTTGTCTGCTGTTTACTTGCATGGAATAAATTCATGCCAGGGTCTGTGGATCTATGGCGTCGGCCGTCTGTGGGGACTGTCATCGGCGGGGCATGGTGGCAGTCTCTTTTTCAGGAGGTGAGGGATGGGGAGACTTCTGGCTTAATCTGTTTCGGAGACTGATAAGCAGGATCATTAGTATGTTGGATCTGAACTGGCACTAAAGACGTTAACAGTAGTAGTGCAGAGTCTTCTCAGATAGATGGCCTCAAGGCACTAAAATCACTGGCTCCAGTGGATTTCCTGGCACAGGGATTTTGAATGAAATTGAGTTTGGTGGTTTGTATTAGAGCCGAAATAAATGATTTAGAGTAACATCCATTATGCGGCTTGACAGAAGAGGCTGGAAAAAAGAAAAAAGGAGGAAAGAATGAATGTAATTCAACCAAGCTCAAGATAAGCAGTCTGACATGTACAGCTGATTGTGTTGAAGACAGTTGATAGAGCAGTCCTACATTGACAGCCCCCAGACATCATGAATGTGAGTGCAGCTACACTGACTCCTGCAGGTCTCTCGCCTGGACATCTCTAGTCTAAGGAGAAGCAAATGTCCGTAGTGACAGCTAGACAGACAGACAGAAGAGATTCAGAGATTGGCATAATAATGGCCAGACACTCACAGCCAGCCAGACTGACATACTAACAGACAGATAACCAACCAGACAGCCAGACAACGTGTGAACGTTCATTCTGAGACAACTTATGTTTTCTTATAAGACAATGGAAAAAATCTGTCTGAGAAATTAAAGCTGCCTGTCGCTTGTAAATTGCTCAATACGATTTCTTAAAATAAATTTTGAATACAGTTTGCTTACAATGATTTTTGAAAACATGCATACCTTTTCGAAGTCACTACGATCAAGACAACACCAACAGAAATTCATCGTCAATAAAAAAAAAAATTAAAAAAAAGATTTACATCCTCCAAGGAATCACAGAAATCTTGTGGCCCAGCGCCATCTCTAGCCAATATCTACTCGCCCACTGAGTCAAGAGAGTATGGACACCGTCAAGATGATATTTATAGCACAGAATTCCCAGAAGGTGGGGATACTATTTATACTGAAAGAGATCCCTGCGTCCCCACGGGGGTAAGAAAAACGAGTACAACAGCGAAAAAATATATACCATAACAAATACCAACTTCCAGAAAGCAATTGGCTAAGTCTGCTACCACGTCAAGAAAAGTTTAGCCATACAAGAAGGCCTCATTCAAGTCACTGAAGTATTACATAAGAACGCAAGCAGCAATGTGCTCCTTAACGATCGACTACCTTGAGAATTTCAGACTGCAGTAGAAGTACGTCAAGTATGCCTGTTATCAGAAGTCTTGTTTAATATTTATTGGAGATGATTGCGAAGGAAACCTTCCATGACCCCATATCTCCATGCCCTTTGTCTGGTAGAAAGCGCATCTACAATCTGAGCTTTCCTGATGATAGGGACATTGTGGTAACCGACATCAACGAATAACTCTTAGGTTCTGATTTTTAGACAGGATAAAGGTATATGGACAGCATTTTAACAATGGTAAAAGCATGGTCATAATCAGAAGTAGAATCAATAGCAGCACAGAAGTCTATATGAATGGTCAGAAAACACAGACTGCTGCACTTAGAAATCAGCATCAGAATTGCAACAGCAATAGCAATAAAGGGTAAAATATACAGAATCTAGAGAAGCAGCAGTAGTAGCTTCACCACTCTATATTATATATATATATATGTATATACATATATATATATATATATATATATATATATATATATATATATATATATATATCATCACTCTCAGCCTCAGTTCTCCTCTGCATACATAAATCTAGGAGTCGGAGACACTGCTGACTAAAAGAATTCAAGAAAAGAAATCATATCTTCAGGACGCAGCGCCTGGGTAAATTGCTTCGTATGAAGCCCTCGAACACAAGACCACCGATTACCTACAGTACAGATCAACACTCAAATACCAGTAGAAACCCTTTTTAACAAGCCCGTCATGTCCCACACCATCAGCGTACCTTCTGAAGGAGGCCACAGAAGAAGGGATGGGCGGCAAATGTCAAGGAATGGACGAACATCAGCGTACCTGACCTACTGGGTGCTTCTGCGTTTCATCTGTCGGGGTGATGGGACTTCTTCAATACGACCACTGCAGTGTCGGTCTCTCTTCTTTCTGTCTGATGTCTAATGCTGAAGAAGACTACTAGCAGGGTGTGTATCAGCTGATGTTTAGATCACTTTTCTATCAAGACTGAAGACTGGCCCAAATTTCGGAAGAGAAAATAATGTGACAGACATTGCCAAACTGGTTTAACACAAACTGGAATCGTTTAACTGGTGTTAATGTAACGGTTTCAGAATCTGGAAATAATCAGATACACTGTTCAACGGGTTGACTTTTATACTCTGAAAAGTGTCGTTGAAAAGATTTGGAAAATGTACTCTCCCTCTCTCTCTAGCTCTCTCTCTCTCTCTCTCTCTCTCTCTCTCTCTCTCTCTCTCTCTCTCTCTCTCTCTCTCTCTCTCTCTCTCTCTCTCTCTCCAAACTAGTGATCACACATAGAAATACAAACGCACACATACACAACATCACACACATATACGCGCACGCGTTCTCGCGTAATACATACATACATACATTTATACATGCATACATGCATACATACACACATACATATATACATACATACATACGTATGTACGTACATGCATATATACATACATACATACATACATATCTACGTAATGCATATATATATATATATATATATATATATATATTATGTATATATTATATATATATGTATGTATGTATCTATGTATCTATATATATACACAAATACACATAAATACATACATACATACATAAAACTACATACACACACACATACATACATACAACATACATACATACATATACATACATACATACATACATACATGCACGCACGTGTGCTCACTTATTCACAGCGATGGCACAGTCATACACATACACACGTACTGACAGAACGAGAAGGGTTGGTGGGAAGGAAAAGACACTAACCTGGCCAGGTCCTCACGGGTATCGTGCCTGTCATAATGATGATGGTAAAGCAAGGCCTGCATTGTTGACATCTGACCCCTGACGATCACAAAGAATGTATTGTGATTTACTCCATGATTGCTCCATTACTCCAACCTACCCCCCTCCAACCTCCCTCAATCCGGATGCTTACATTCGTATCAAACAGTTGTGTCAATGTCGCAGTTTGTTGTGATTAGGCTGTTCTGTAAAAAAAAAAAAACACCATTTAGAGCCTGATATCAAGGTTGTAACTGCTTGTGATAGGCTCAGGATAATCTAGCGAGGTGGGTTCGGCACTCGTTCTGAAACACGAAAAGAAGATTAAGCGTGATCAAGCCTGGATGCCATGTAAACATATGACAGACTGTCCTGCCTGAACAACCCACCCCCACCCAGAGCTTTGCCCTGCTATGGCCTTAGTGGTCAGCTATAGAGGCCGTAAGTATGAGTAAATATGAACTGAATGAAACAGATAGGCACCGCTCTGAAGGCTGGCACTATAAAAACTTGCAGTTTTTATCACTTCGCTCCCATGTGACTGCTCAGGTTATGAGAACGCAACTGCTTTCATTAACGAACGATTTGCATCTTCCCTTGTCTCGTTCATTTGATGTTAGTTCACATTTGATTATGCTCTCTGGTGTGTATTTTCAGCACGAGCTGTCGTTTCAGCCGGCTTGGACAAAGCAGAAAACGGTGGATCCATCTCGTCACACGAGTGTGCTGCCGGTGTAGGCATGAGGCGGAGTGTTGGACTGGTGGGTGGCTGGAGTGGTTGGCCTGGCCATGGCAGTGTATAGTAGAATCTTGATGATTTATGCCCTCCTTCCTGTGCACCGGCCTCTGGCGACCTGTCATGCCCTTGTTTGCACAGCAGGCGTGCTCATTGTGTGAGCACTGTCACCCCGCCCTCCATCTCCTCGGACGGGTTTTGCGCTCTCCTGAGCTCCGTCATCATCCTTCTCCTCTTATTAGCCTATGGTGTCTGTCTGTCTGTCTGTCTGTCTGTCTGTCCTCACTACACAAATGTACTTCCGCCTATTCGCTGCTCGTTATTCTTCAATACAACTGTTCAGACAAGTGTTCTCTCTCCGGATATTTCTCTTTCTTTTTTCTGCCGAGTCGTCTGTGCTGATGTTCAGTGCAACAATCCTTATTCCGGCTCTTCAAGACACTGCCGACCCACATAGGTCACTCTGCGAGTGGTTCAGATCAGAACTCCACAAGATTTATCGATGTCAAGGAGCCGAACTGCCACCCAGCAGAGATGATTCCGTCCTGGTGTTTGGCCACGTTAGCGAAGTTTGCCAGCAGAACATGCTCTAATTTAAAAAGATTGACTGTAACGCAAGATGCCATTTACTTTCCTCTAACTGCCGACCGCAATCGCCCATTCGCACTACCAGACTGATTGAGAGTCTGTCCTATTTGATGATTGCCGCAACTCCTCCCCCTCCCACCCCTCCCCAACGACACTCTTCGTGAACTACCAACGCCAAAGACTTTGTCATAAAGCTTCTTAAACATGGAAAGACGCACATAGTTATACAGGTATGTATGTATGTTATGTATGTATGGTATGTATGTATGTATATGTATGTATGTATGTATGTATGATGTATGTATGTATGTATGTATGTATGTATACACACATATACATATGTATATACATATATGTGTATACATGTTTCGGCTAGTGACTGCGTGCTTATCACCTCTCACTTTCAGCCTGCTTGCAGCTATGCGAAAAGAAGAGCAGAATGCGTAAGTCTCTTCCTGTCAGTACATAGCCTCTCCATCAGCAAGCCCTACTTTATGCCTCCTCATTGGCGACATGTGGTAACTGAGCATCTCACGGACTCAGGATAAATCTCGAGGGACTCGGAGGAGGTCTGGCCCCCAGACATGCGGCATGCAGGCCCACCGGCGTGTGGGTATGCCCTGGTGCCCACGAACCAGATCCCCAAGCTACGGGTAAATAGCTCCACTGCTTTGTGGACATCTCGGGAGAGAATAAGGCTGAGGGAGTTAAACCTGAAAAAAAACCGATGGAAGGCAACGGGAAACCACCATGGTGTTTTCCCCAGGACAATTATGGATGGACAAACAAAAGGAAATTGAAGATAACGACGTAAATGTGCTCCTGTGGAGCACCTTCGTCCAGTAGGGACTGTCATGCGGCGCAGGTGACACCAGACCGTCAGCCAGCTACTGCGACCAAACCCAAATCCAAACTCAAACACAAAAATCACAAATATAGCAACATGGTACATCAGGACACTGTTGCAGAAGGGAAAATTAGACAACATCAAAATGGAGATGGACAGGCTTAATATTAGTATTTTAGGACTAGGGGAAGTGAGATGGAAGGGGGCAGGCACGATAACATCAGGACAATACATAGTGATATACTCTGGTGGTAATTCACATGAAAGAGGAGTAAGCATCATAATGGACAAAGGCAAATCAAAAGCATTAAGGGATACAGGGAAGACATCGACAACTTCTACGAAGTATTAGAGATGGCCAAGGTCCAATGTAAATCACAAGAAGTTACAATCATAATGGGAGATTTTAATGCTAAAGTGGGACAGGATAGGGTGGAGGATATAGTTGGACCTCATGGCTTTGGTATACAAAATGAAAGGGGAGGGAAACTTGTAGAATGGGCACAGATGAATGAGTTCATAGTAGGAAACACCTGGTTTGAGCAGCCTAATAGAAGAAAATGGACTTGGATGAGTCCAGGAGATAATACCAAAAATCAGATTGACTACATCCTGATCAACAAAAGATTTAGAAATTCTTTACTGTCAGCAAAAGCACTACCAGGTGCAGACTGCAACAGTGACCACAATCCTGTAGTGGGAAGATTTAGGCTGAAATTAAGGAAAAGGAAACAGACCAAAAGCAACATCAAACTAAATCTTGGACTCTTAAAGACAGATGACGTGACACGTAAAAAAATTAAAGTACATGTTCAAAACAAATTCAGTGCTCTGGAAGACGTTGGCGACAGTGAGGAACAATGGACAATGTTGAGAAATTCGATAAATGAAGCTTGTGAAGAAATCCCTAAGGCAAATAGAAAAGCAAAGAAAGAGCTAGATGACTAATGAAATTTTGGGCTTAATGGAGGAAAGAAGGAAGGCAAAGAGAAACGAGAAGATATTTACAGGAAGATAAACAAAGAAATCAGGAATAGGTGCAATGAAGCTAAGAAAGCTTGGCTGAAAACAAAATGCAAAGAAATAGAAGACCGACACAAAACGGATCCTCAGGGTATGTACAGACGAATTGAAGAAATTGTCCACAGGAAAAATACATGCACATCAACTGGTTGCTTAAAATCGAAAGATGGCACGCTTATCATGGAAAAAGACAAAATACTGGACAGATGGTGAGAGTACATTAAAGACCTTTTTGAGGATGACAGAAACGAAAAACACATTATAAAAAAGAACTTTGAAGGACCACCCATAATGAAAGATGAAGTTACAGCAGCACTGAAAAAGGTGAAACCAGGAAAAGCCCCAGGACCAGACAACATTACTACAGAGATGATTGAAGCCCTGGAGGAATTTGGCATAGACGAAATAACAGTCCTCCTAAACGAAATTTATGTCACTGGAAAAATCCCCAAAGATATGTCAAAATCAATCTTCATTGCACTTCCAAAGAAGACAGGGGCTATAGAATGCGAACTCCATCGCACAATCAGTTTGATGAGTCATATAACAAAAATCTTGTCAAGAATAATCATGATGAGACAAGGAATAGAATCAAAAGAGAAATAGCAGAAGAACAGTGTGGATTTGTGGAGGGGAAAGGAACTATTAATGCCACATAAACCCTAAGAACTATCATAGAGAGGTCAATTGAGATGAATAAGGATTTGTATTTATGCTTTGTTGACTATACCAAGGCTTTCGATCGGGTAAGACATGAAGAATTGATCAATCAACTGGAGAGACTCAATGTTGATGGAAAAGATCTACGAATAATCAGAAATATGTACTGGGAACAAACAACTGTAACGAGAATAGAAAACAACATAAGCTCGTTTCAAAACATCAAAAGAGGAGTCAGACAGGGTTGTGTTTTGTCACCAGATCTGTTTTCACTTTTCATGAAAACATCATGAGAAACCTAGAAGAAGACCCTGGATTAAAAGTTGGAGGGAAAATGATAAACAACATTCGGTACGCAGATGACACCGTGCTAATTCCAGAAAATGAAAGGGACCTACAAAACCTTGTGAATATACTAGAAATAGAAAGCAAAGGTAAGGGGTTGGAACTAAACATCAGGAAGACTGAAGTCATGGTGATCAGTAAAAAACATGAAATCCCCTCATGCAAAATAACAGCAAATGGCACAACCTTGAGACTGGTTGATAAGTTTAAATACCTGGGAACGATCATTTCATCAGACGGCAGATGCAAATCAGAAATAGCCGGCAGAATCGGCCAAGCCAAAACAGCATTCAAGAAGATGACAGGATTCTTACCAACAAATGCCTATCAATTAACATCAGAAAGAGAGTTCTTGAATGTTATATAGAACCAATACTGTTGTACGGATGTGAGGCAAGGACAGTCAACAAGCAAAGCCATAGCAAGATTGAGGCAGCCGAGATGTGGTTTCTCAGAAGAATGTTGAGAGTTCCATGGACAGCAAAGAAAACAAACGAGACAGTCTTGATGGAGGCAAACACAAGTAGATCATTCATAAGGAAGTTTAGGAAAAGACAGGCAACATTTATTGGCCATTTTATGAGGAAGGGGCATTTGGAGCACCTGGTCACAACGGGAAAGCTGGAGGGAAAGAGAGCACCAGGTAGACCCAGGGAGAAAATGCTAGACGGACTTGCAGAGTGGCTGAAGACGAGGAGGGTGGAGGAGATGCTTGGGGCAACAAGAGATAGAGCCAGATGGAAGTCCATTATCGCCAACGCCATGCGGCAGGGCACCTGATGATGATGATGGTATATATATAAATAGATGTACATATACATATAGATATATGTATGTGTATATATATATATATATATAATATATATATATATATATATACATACATATATATATACATATATATATGTATGTATATATATATATATATATATATATATATATATATATATAATATGTCATCATCATCATCATCATGTGCCCTGCCGCATGACGTTGGCGATCATGGTCGTACATACGAATTTATCCTTTGTCGCTGCAAGTAATTTCCCGCCCTCTCTGTCTTCATCCACTCCGCAAAACCGTCCAATATTTCCTCACTGGGTCTAACTGATGCTCTTTTTCCCTCCAGCTTTCTTGTTTTGACTAGGTGCTCTACTTTCTCTTGCCCAATAAAGTGTCCTATAAATATTACTTGTCTTTTCCTAATCTTCTTCCTACATGTTTTCTATGTGTCGTTGAAGACTGTCTCGTTTGTTTTCTTTGCTGTCCATGGAACTCTTAACATTCTTCTAAGAAGCCAATTTTCAGCTGCCTCAATCTTGCTCTGACTTTGCGTGTTGACTGTCCACGCTTCACATCCGTACAACAGTATCAGTTCTGTCTAACACTGAAGAACTCTCTTTCTGGTGTAAGTTAAGGGGCATTTGTTGGTAAGGACACTTTTCGTTTTCTAAATGCTGCTTTAGCTTGACAGAATCTGCTGGCTATTTCTAATGTACATCTGCCGTCTGGTGAGATGACTGTTCTCAGATACTTAGACTTAACAATTTGTCTCAATGTTATGCCATTTGCTGTTATTTTGCATGAGAGGATTTCTTGTTTTTTATTGATTATCTTGACTTTTCTAAGTTTGACTTTGGGTTTAATTTTACTATACAGCGAAAACATCATGAGAAACCTAGAAGAAGACCCTGGATTAAAGGTTGGAGGGAAAATGATAAACAACATTCGGTACGCAGATGACACCGTGCTAATTCCAGAAAATGAAAGGGACCTACAAAACCTTGTGAATATACTAGAAATAGAAAGCAAAGGTAAGGGGTTGGAACTAAACAGCAGGAAGACTGAAGTCATGGTGATAAGTAAAAAACATGAAATCCCCTCATGCAAAATAACAGCAAATGGCACAACCTTGACACAGGTTAATAAGTTCAAATACATGGGAACGGTCATTTCATCAGACGGCAGATGCACATCGGAAATAGCTGGCAGAATCGGCCAAGCCAAAACAGCATTCAAGAAGATGACAGGCATTCTTACCAACAAATGCTTATCAATTAACATCAGAAAGAGAGTCCTTGAATGTTATATAGAACCAATACTGTTGTACGGATGCGAGGCGTGGACAGTCAACAAGCAAAGCCATAGCAAGATTGAGGCAGCCGAGATGTGGTTTCTCAGAAGAATGTTGAGAGTTCCATGGACAGCAAAGAAAACAAATGAGACAGTCTTGATGGAGGCAAACACAAGTAGATCATTCATAAGGAAGATTAGGAAAAGACAGGCAATATTTATTGGCCATTTTATGAGGAAGGGGCATTTGGAGCACCTGGTCACAACGGGAAAGCTGGAGGGAAAGAGAGCACCAGGTAGACCTAGGGAGAGAATGCTGGACGGACTTGCAGAGTGGCTGAGGATGAGGATGGTGGGGGAGATGCTGGGGCAACGAGAGATAGAGATGGTTGGAAGTCCATGGTCGCCAATGCCATGCAGCAGGGCACCTGATGATAATGATGATCATGACTTTAGTCTCCTTGCTATTTAGCTCCAGCCCTTTATTTCTGGTTTCTATTTCTATTACATTCACAAGATTTTGTAGGTCTTTATTTTCATCTTCTGCGATTAGGACGGTGTCATCTGCGTAACAAAGACTATCGCTTTTCACCAACCTTTATCCCAGAGCATTCTTTTAGGTTTCTCATGACGATTTCGCTGTAAAGTGAAAACAAATCTGGTGACAGAACACATCCCTGCCTAACCCCTCTTTGTGATATTTTGGAAAGAGCTTATATAACTTTCTATTCCCATAGCTGCTGTTTCTTCCCAATACATATTCCGTATTATCCTGATTATTCCTTATCATTCCATAGTATCTATCTTAGATCTTTTCCATCGACATTGAGCCTTTCCAGTTGGTTTATCAGTTTTTCGTGTCTTACCCCATCAAAAGCCTTGGCATAATCAACAAAACATAGATATAAATCCTTATTCAGTTCAGTTGATCTTTCTATAATATTTCTTAGGATGCATATGGCATTAATAGTTCCTTTCTCTTCCTTTCTCAAATTCGCATTGTTTTTCTGCTGTTTCTCTTTTAATTCTGTTCCATGTCCTCATCATCATTATTCTTAATAGAATTTTTGTCACATGACCCATCAAGCTTATTGTACGATGTAGTTCGCGTTCAATAGGCCGTGCTTTCTTTGAAAGTGCAATGAAATTTGATTTTGACATATCTTCAGGGATTTTTTCGATGTTAATTTTATTTAGGACGATTATTATTTTTTATATACCAAATTCATCTAGAGCTTCAACCATGTCTGTTTTAGTATTGTCTGATCCTGGGCTTTTCCCGGTTTCATCTTTTTCAACGCTGCTCTAACTTTATTTTTCATTATGGGTGGTCCTTCAACGTTCTTTCTTATGGTGTGTTCTTCATTTCTGTCATCGTCAAAAAGGTCTTTAATATATACTCTCCCCATCTTTCTTACATTTTGTCTTTTTCCATAATAATCGTGACATCTTTAGATTTTTAGCAACCAGTTGATGCGCACGTCTTTTTCCCGTGGACAATTTCTTCAACGTTTCTGTACATAAACTTAGTACCTGTTTTGTATATAGGCCACCTCATTTCAGACATTGTTGAAAATATTAAGGTCAGTGGTGGGAATGAAGATGATTACGATGATACAATTAAATTTCATTTTGCTTTGAAACCCTTTACGCTTTAGCTTCGTTAATTCATATCTTGGCAGGCTTAATGAGGATAAAACCACATCTTTCAAATTAACAGTCCGATGAGCTATAACTGTTGTGGCCAAATACTCATTTACTCACACCTCATCAAGGGGAGTGGTCAGCAACAGTCGGAAATTTTAACATGGCACAAGCCCCTCACCAGGGATCACTGTGATATCGACTGTATCCCAGTCTGTTTTACATAACGGCTGATTTATGGTAAATACCAGTAATTGGTATTGATGGGTCAGTTTAACACTCCCCTTAGCCTTGTTTTGACTTGGCCAATAGACATCTGTATAGGCACAGACTCATGACAAGTACAGCATAAAGTACTAGGTCATCAGTACATTACAGGGGTTTTTACAGCCGCAATCCAGACGGTTGTCAGTTTTCCTACGTATCAGAGGTCACCGGTCACATTCAACACCCAGACGTTTAATCCTTTGATTCCTGCATCTAGTCCACCAACATCCTGCTTTGTCAACCATGCGAGCAAAGCAAAAACTTAATCATTTGACTCCCTCACCCTATCCGCCATCCTTCTTAGGGTGAGGGAGTCAAAAGGTTAATTTTTTTTTGCAGTTGGTGGATAGGAAGCGGGAGTCAAAGGGTTAAAGTCACCACTTGGTGTTCTTGACTGGCTCCTCGCAGTTTGTCATCAGCTACACCGAGCCAGAAGTTTCGCCACAACAACGCTGGATGACAAGCACATCGTTACAATCGAAATTTATGGGACCGTGTGGAATTGGTGGTGGCGGTTACGACAGAGTAGAGTAAATGTTCATAATGACTTGTAAAGGCTTTAAAAATTTGTGATGAACCTTTCAGTATTCAAGACGGTAATCCGTTAGATTAGCATCAATATACGTCCGTTCTGTTTGTGATCTGTCTTTAAGTATTCACGTTGTTATAAGCAATCAGCTGCAAGGAGAACAATTAGAATGGATCAGAAATGGCTGACAGAATTATGTAAGACCTCAAAAATTGTGTTTTGTAAGATTAATAATTTATTATATTTAATTTACGAAATATTATGGAAAGAAACGACTGGTGACTATAATTGTAGGCTATCATCTACTATCATCTACTCAATAATGACAACTACTATCATTAATGAATGTCTGATGCCAACTCTAGTGAACAATGTTATTTTGGCTGACATCCCAGCCATCGAACAGACCTTATAAACAACAACACGGCTCCTGTCATGCTCTCAGAACAACCAAAAATGTATGGACTGTTGAATCTTTGGATGAACTGAAGGTATTACACGGCGGTTATACTAAAGATAGAAAGCGGGGTTGGGAAGTGAGGGGTCAGACATGTGAATCAGGAACACCCTTTGAACTGGTCCTTATTGTGCCCAGACAGTGAGGACAAGAGGAGGATCTTTGCCACCGGTAGGCAAAGGGCATGAGGGCACTTGAGAAAATGACAAGAACATTGTCAAACCATACTGGCAGTCTCTGATTTAGCCCTGTATATTCGTGAGGATAAATTGTTTCTGAATGACATTGCCTTAAAAAAAGTCTTTCAATATCATTGATACTTATGTGCGTGATTAAAGGTACTTGTTAAATGAGTAGTTCAGACTATAAGCAAGAGAAAAGGTGGGGAAGAAACAGATAAAGAAAGCAAGAACGCTGTATCGACAGCAACAGACGTCAAGGAAAAGGGTTAGCTTTAAACTTACATTTTAGTCGTTGTCAGGATCTAACCTCTAAATTGGACTAAATAGGGATTCCAGGCTTTACCAGTCAAGGTTCTGAGATTCCAGGCAATACTATTTAAAAGGTTCAGAAAAATAAAAGCACTGTTCACACAAAAATTTTGGTTTTATGCGGTGACAATGATGATGATGATGATGATGATGATGATGATGATGATGATGATGATGATGATGATGATGATGATGATGATGATGATGATGATGATGATGACGTTGGCGTCAAAAGAAGACTTAAAGTGTAGTCTCCTGTGTATACTAGGTATGAACAATAACCGCTGGACTCAACAGGAATGACCTGGCAGTAGTGCTGGATCTTCTCGTTCGTTTGGCGGCGTCGCAGCTTGACTTGAGATCATTTTAACTCTAAATCGCAGCATCAAGATAGAATTAGAAATCTATCTGCAGGTTGGCATAAGCGGAGTGAGGATAACGCTACTTATGTGGAGCTAAAGAAGAGACAGAAAAATGTCCTGAATCCATGTTACACGAACACTGGATAATGCCATTCAGTGTTTTGAATTTGGGACTTCGTATCGAGACATAGCTGTGAACTAAATTTATCAAAAGAATCTACATAAACAGCCATAAAATCGGTGTGCACGCGCGCACACACACACACACACATACGCACACACGTACATGCGTATGAACATACGCGCACGCTCACGCACACACAGTCTCTCTCTCTCTCTCTCTCTCTCTCTCTCTCTCTCACTCACACACACATACTCTCTCTCTCTCTCTCTCTCTCTCTCTCTCTCTCTCTCTCTCTCTCTCTCTCTGTTGTTGCTTTTAACAAACTGGGAGAACGACAACCATATACCGTCAGCGCAAAGTCTTCAGAAAGTTGTGATTGTCGGCCCAGTGGTTCTGTTGACTGTTTGCAGATGGCGCTGTGCTGTGTGCGACACGTGTTGTTGTTTGTTTTCGACATAAGTATGTGTTGTAAACAAACATGTCCACAGCTTGTGGCAGTTGGCCTGTGATGGGTTTGTACATGTCTCTCCTAACAACTGATTGATTGCGCTTTCTGGGTTACAGGTGGTGGTAAGACAACATTACTTGTCATTCGGTTATCTCTCTCTCTCTCTCTCTCTCTCTCTCTCTCTCTCTCTCTCTCTCTCTCTCTCTCTCTCTCTCTCTCTCTCTCTTCTCTCTCTCTCTCTCTCTCTCTCTCTCTCTCTCTCTCTCTCTCTCTCTCTCTCTCTCCTGTCTCTCTCTGTGCTTCCCTCTCTCTGTTTCTCTCTCTCGGTTTTTGGGTGTGGTATATGCTGATCTCGGAAGATGCCCACTACATCTAAATTCTAGTATTTCATGCTTAAGATATTGGTTTAAACTATTACAAATGGATGTAGAAAGATTACCGCATAAAGCTTACTGTATGCTACTAGAACTAGACATAAATGGAAAGGATTGTTGGGTATCAGATGTAAGGAAAATCTTGTGCGAGACTGGATTTAACATCGTATGGATGCAGCAAGGAGTAGCAGATGTAAAAGCATGTTTAAACATCTTCAGACAAAGACTTGTTGACTTGTATATCCAAGGATGGACTGGAGCAATCAGAGATCGCGAGAGATACGGGAACTACAGATCTTTCAAAACAATTTTCGAAAAAGAAAAATATATTTCCAACATGGTTACGTATTATTTTAGAGTTGCTATTACTCAGTTACAATTCAGTGTACTACCACTCAATAATAATACACATCGTTACAGTGAGTGTGCTCACAAGAAAGCATGCCCATTCTGCATGACACAAGTTGAAAATGAGCATCATTTTGTATATGAATGCTCTGTATACACAGATATAAGAATAAAATTACTAAAAGAGTCAGTTAAAATACCACTCGGGACATTACTCAAAGCAATAAGTTCTCACCACAGATACAATGTGTCCAGGTTTGTTTTTCATGCCATTAATAGACGAAAGAAAATAATGAATCTAAATTAACCAAAAAAAGTCTGTTATTATCTGGTGAGGTGGAAGGGAGAGAAGAGGATTGTGTTGTCGAATTTAAAGCATTGCAACAGTCCAAGAAAAAAGGGAGTGGGTGGGAGTTACAGGTATAAAACAATCGGGTTGAACCAAAGAAAACGACCTATGGGACTGTGCAGTAAATGCCTAGCAATGTGCAAATACAGAGTGAAATCAGTATGTTTCCGTTTTAGATTTGTAAATGATGCAGGGAAATAAGGTCGCATTTGCTGACAATACGACAGGTGTTTAACTGTTATATAATCACTACAGATACATTTGATGGTTTTACTGAATTTAGTTCGAAGTGAGTTGAGAGATAATCTGTAAGCTAAAGTTATCTCTAGTCTTGTAAAACCCTGGTAATTTACGATGAAGGGGCGAAGGTCACGTCGAGCTTTTATTTTGTTTTCTAATTTAGCATTCATTTCATTTCAGAGAGTGGTAAATCAAGTTCAGTACTGCAAGCCCTATTCAGTGCTGCACTTTTAGCTATTCTGTTGACCTGATCATTATGTTTGATACCACAGTGTGATGGGATCCAATAAAAAGTAGCTTGTGTATTGTTTGTTATTAAACAATGAATTAGATATTTTATCTCAAATATTAACGTACTATTTACTATATATTCGCAACTTTTTAGGGATTGTAATGCAGATTTCGAATCTACACATAATAAGATACTAAACAAAGGTATGGGTAGATCTACTATATATTTCAGTGCCATCAGGATGACAACTAATTCAGAAGTGTAGATTGAATGCCCCAGTCCTAAACAGTAAGCCTTTTCTACTTTAAATTTTGGAATTAGAAAACCAGTGCCTACTGCACCATCATCTAGAACAGAGCCATCAGTAAATATTCAAAGAATGTAAATATTTTGTATGTAGATGTGACAGAACGTCAATTGCTAACAAGTGTGGATTAATGTCTTTTCTCAAGTCGTTATCAGTGTAGTTGATATCAAAAGTTGTTTAGGACAATTCCCAGGGAGGTAGAGGACAACATATCATCTTATGTGAAATTTTGCTAGGTACTACACGGGAAATTTCGAAAAGCTCATTTGTGTAAGTGGATATTGTTTCTTGTGCCTTTATTGTTCTTGCTCTCTTGGGGAAATGAATGTCAGACCGAATCTTAAGTTCCGTATCAGCATAATTAGCTACTGCATTTGCTCTAAGTATATCTTTAGCAGCTGATAACGTCCTCCAATCTTCCAAAGAAGGGATACCGGCTGTTTTATATACTTCTTGCATTTTTGTATACACCGGTACCCCAAGAGCACATTTAACTGTTTTACTATCTAAGCTTTGAAGTTTCTTTCAAATAGCATTTTGGAGCTGAAAAATACACCTCTTGGCCATAAACCAACTTCGATCTTACTAAAGCTGTTACAAGATGTAACAACGTTTTAGTGTCCTGTCCCCAAGACTGTTTACTAACAATTTTTATTAAGTTATAGCTTTTCATAGCTTTATATGACAAGGCATCAATATGTTCTTTCCACTGTAAACTAGAAGTCAAGTGTACTCCCAGAACTTTCACCTGAGTAGCATATTTCAGTTCCTCATTATCAATTTTAAACAACGGTAACTCTTTAGGGCTAAGACCATTAGTAAAAAGCATCATGTGTGTCTTTTCACTGGATATTTCTAGACCATTATCCGTCAAGTAAGTGCAAATGTGATTAATTTCACGTTGATAAACCTTTTTAATGTAGTTTATTTCTCTTAAGGAAGTCTTCCTTTTCAACGAAACGTTCATCCAAATCGCTATATCATCAGCGTACTGAGCTACGTTTACATTGTTTGAGACTTGTGTTGGCAGGTCATAGATCAAAATATTAAATAATAAAGGAGATATCACGGAACCCTGTGGAATTCCCATGTTTGCAGATCGTTTTTCAGAGTATGTATTACATATTTTAGCGACTATACTTCGGTCACTTATAAACGCTTTGATAAAATAATAAAGATTACCATTTAGACCTATGTGTTTTAATTTCAACAAAAGTCTCGCATGCCAGACTTGGTCGTACGCTTTTTTAAGATCAAAAAAGGTAGCTAAGACATTTTTTCTTTTAGCAAACTGATTTTTAATATGAGTTGTTAACTTGACTAAATGGTCGATCTATCTTCTTGAAACCCAGATTGGTTAATAGGTATTATATTATTTTTCTCACGAAAGTAAGTAAGTCGATTCAATATAATTTTTTTTCCATTAGTTTTGAAACATGGGATATAAGCGAGAAAGATCTGTAACTACCTGGATTATAGAGGGGTTTCTTTGCTTTTGGTATAGGTAACACAATTGAAGTCTTCCAAATGTCAGGTATTCGACCACTTTCCCAGCATTTTAGTATGATATTGTGTAAGTATTCAATACATTTCTAGGTATACGAAACGCCATCCAGTCCTACAGCCGATTTCTTGTTGCTCAACGACAGAAGGGCATCTTTAAGTTCTTGTAACGTAATTTTCGAATTTATGTACATGTGACAATCGGGACGCGGGGGGGGGGGGGGGGGGGGGGGATCTGAGTATTTTTCTGTTTCTTCAATTTTCCGTCTTTTCTCCCTTACTGGTACAGACAAGCTACCAGAATTACTTGCTCTCGAACAGAAATGTACGAATTCTTTAGCTTTCTCAGATGACGAAGGAAATTCTTTGTCTTTAATCTTATTAGGAAACTGGGGTAAATGAAGACCATTTTTCATTTCTTTGACCTTATTCCAAATTTTAGGAAGATCCTTGGACCCGGAAATTTGCTGAGAGTAAAAATCTGACCAATGCTGCTTTTTGGCTTGGGCTATAACTTTGTTTGAATGAATCTTTGCCACCTTCATGTTGTAATGGTCTTCTGGAGATTTAGTTTTTAAATAGACTTTATACATTTTCTTTTTTTTTTTTTCATTCTTCGCTCGCTCACATAATTGATTCCAACAACTATTTCCAACATAATTACTTTTGTTGAATGTTCTCCTTTTTGGAATTGAATTGTTTGCTGCCTCGTGTAGCGCGTTTGTGAAGTGTGAATACATATCATTAACATCGTCGCTTTCGTTAAACCTGCAATCTTTTTCCATTAAAATCTTACGGTATGTTACCCAGTTCGCACGGTTATACGTGTATCTAGGTATAACATCGTCTTGTTCTTGTGCGTTATCAAACGGTTCATTTACAACTGTGACAATTGGCAGGTGATCACTTCCAAGGGAGTCGGATGTAACATCCCACATGCAATTAATGACGAGGTCAAATGATAACAAAGTTAAGTAAATGGCAGAAGCCTTATGTTTAGAATTATCTGGAATTCTAGTTATTCGACCTTTATTTAACAAGACTAATCCAGAGTCAACGACATTTTCAACAAAACGTTATTAGAGACTTACTGGCAGTCATTTTCCCAGAATGGAGAATGAGCATTAAAATCCCCCGTGATCAACCATTTCTCATTATGTTCTAAAGTCCGTAGCCAGTCACTGTTTTCTCCATCAGGGCCACGTGGATAATACACAGACAGGATATTTAGAGTTGACACAGAGTTGATTTTCATTTTCACAGCCACACTATAGACACCGTCAGTGTCCTTTGGCACAGGAGGCGGAATGATTTTATAATCCACGTCTTTCTGTATATAAACGGTTGCATAAATCTTTGAGTTATTATCACAGACGTGTGACACAGGAGGATAGTAATAGTCTTCTAATTTTAGCAATTTTACATTTTGCCACATCTAATGGTTGTAAGGCAACAATGTGATGCTTATTGACGAATAAATATTGCTGCAGATGAGGATGATTAATATTCACCGAACGACTGTTTCACTGAAGAACAGAAAACTCTGTTTTATAACGTGTTGTGACTTGAATATCTAACCAAAACACAACTATATATAAACAGAAACAAAAAATGAAATTAAAATCAAGGGTGAAGATAGCTTTGGCGAAAGTTAACACGACCTATAAACACCTGTAAGCGACAGTAGAAACATCTATAAGGAAAGTTGCTAATGTGATCAGGCATTCACAACATGCAGTTTCACCAGTCATAGAGATCTCTCAATGGATGGAAAAAAATTCTGTTTAGAGATGTCACCATTCCACCATGGACACTGGTACTGATTGAAATGGGGTGTTGTTGAATAGTACAAAGTATTATAACTATTGTCATAGGCGGTGAATGGGGTGTTTGGAGACCTCCTGATGTGGTGATGACGAGGTTTACGCTTTTGTTTCTCCCAGAGGACACTGTGCACATGTCTGCCGATGTTTTTGACAAGGCTGGATGAGCCGAGCCGATTCGGATGCACAATGTCCCTGAAAGTAGAGTTGAATTTTGATTTTAAATTGCCATGATCCAAGAAGGTGATGTTGTTGTGACCATAAAGCTCGGAGTGAAACAGGGCTTTCAAAAGATCTATTTTTGTTTGAAGAACCCTGTCCCTCACTGGTGCTATTGTGCTAAGAACAATTTTATCTTAGAATATGTGGTCACAATCTCGTCCACGGCACTTGCTAATTTTTTACAAATTAATTGGGGGTCGTTGGCCTTCAAATCGGACAATCCACAATGTATAACACAACAATCAAATTGACTGGTAGACGATTCTTTGAGGGACTGAGAAATTTTGTCCACAGAAAGAGTTTTCTTTGTTTCAACAGAGAAACCATAGGGCCATGTAGTGTCATCACACCATGGGGCACAGCAGTGGGGTATAGGGCCATGTAGTGTCATCACACCATGGGGTACAGCAGTGGGGTATAGGGCCATGTAGTGTCATCACACCATGGGGCACAGCAGTGGGGTATAGGGCCATGTAGTGTCATCACACCATGGGGCACAGCAGTGGGGTATAGGGCCATGTAGTGTCATCACACCATGGGGTACAGCAGTAGTGTGATCACGTCATAGAGCACAGCGTTGGTGGTGTTTGGCCATGCAGCGTGATCATCACTCCGTGGGATACAGCAGTAAGACCATGCAGTATGGGCCACAACAATGGGGGTGGAGTGAAATCATCGCACCATGAGGTACAGCAATGGGTGTGTGGACCGTCCCTTCAGATCACACCATGGAGCACAACATGGACGCGTATAGGCGTGCAGTGTGTTTACACCATCGGACACAGTAGTGGTGGTGTAGGACCGTGCAGGGTCTGACAACTCTCACGTATCTCCTATCACAACACCCAGACTTCCAGCACACATGATATATGCTTGGAAGTCCGCCCCACAAAAGCCGCAGCTTCACACTAATGTCTTCAGTTGCCTTCTCACCTGTCCGCCAGCGTCATTCTTACCATGGTATCATCAACAACCTAAAGCCTACCTCCTCACTCCCATTCCCATCCTTCAGTCAGAAGGGGTCACAGACCCCTTGCGTGACGAAATGAATATCGCATCTGCATATCCATTCCTGCCTCATAGAGTAGCGCCAGAGTCTAGCAAGAATTTTTCAAGTGGTACGGTGGGAGGATGAGGTATGATTCGGTGCAGCTGATATCCTCCATAATGAACAGCTGAGAGGGAGGGGCTAGGCATGCAGATGTTGGGGGCGGGGAGGGGGTCAGAGGGTAGGGAGTGGATAGGACAATTTATAGGCTTGTGATAAAAGAAAATAAAGATAAAAAAGGTATTATGATCAACAATAAAGAACACAGAATATCTCCGTTTGCAGATGATGTTCAGCTAATGAATAATGGAGATAAAGTATCCTTTGACAAATGTATTTCCCTCGTTTCAAAATTTGGGAGAATTTATGAAGACAGATGAAATACAAAAGTAAAGAGTGTTCTAAGATGCAACATTTGAATATAAACTTGAATCCCCAGAAATTTAAGATATAAGGTATATGGTTTGCTAAAGAAATGAAAATGTAAAAAGAAGTAAAGTGGAAAATTATTAAAAAAAAAAGAAATACTTAAAAAATTTGGATTGCATGAAATATATACCACTGGGATGAGTTGGTGTGCTGAAACCTCTGATCTTATGCAAGTTAATCTACCTCCGATTTGTATTTCCAGATCTCCTGATGAATTTGTGAGCAGTCTTTATCTGGAGTGGTAAACATACAAGATAGAATCAACTGAAAGATAACCAAAAAGACACTCCTAAAGTGCTAAAAACAATATACTCCATATCGAAAGGCTTCTCAGTGACAATATATCAGAAGATGAATACTTCCAACTTTGTGTTCTAAATGTGTGTAAGAACTAAGAACAAACATTCCTTGGAAAAATGCATTCATGAAAATTCATAAAATACGAGAGATTTAGTCTAAAATGGTCCCAAATCTGTTTTGTACATAGACTTCTGGGAACTAGTGTTATCTTAAAAGAATGGGAGTTATGAATCAATTTTAGTGTGACTTCTGTTTGAAACCAAAGACAGCATTGATCATGTATTTTGGAAGTGTTTGCTGATTAAAAGTTTCTTGCAATGGGTCGAAGGAATGTTGAAATCAAATGCATTACTTGTGCAAATGTCAGATTATTGTTCTGAGTTGACGAAAATATTTACTCTGATCCAACATTTGATTAAATCATCCTTCTAGAAAGATTAATATTTGTGAATTGGAAAAGAAGCAGTCGTACTAATTTCATTTCTTTAAATGTGGAACGGAGCTTGTACATATTCAGAAGAAAATGGCTGTTGTTATCTGCAATTGGTGAAAATTGAAGCGTATTTCTTTCTTCAAAATAAAAGAAAACGTATTCCCCGTTTGATTTACCCGTACATGTACATGTCTTGTGAAAATGATCATACTCAATATATGTGAATGTTTATATGTATAATATACATCTATATGTATACATCTATATACCTACATCTATCTACTTTAGCTATCTATCTATCTATCTATCTATCTATCTATCTATCTATGTATCTATCTATCTATCTATCTATCTATCTCCCCCTGTGGGGATGCCGGGGACTCATTCATTATAAATAGTATCCCCATCTTCTGGAAATTATGGGCTAAAAATGTCTTCTTTTCTGCCAGCCTCTTTGTTTCTGCCTTGTTTGTTTGCTTTCTGTCATTTCTTCCTGTCATTTTCTGCCTTGCCGGTCCATTCACCTGTATGTGTTCGAAGGTTGTTACACATTTTTCTCTTAAGATTGATGATTGGGTACATGTATCGAGTGCATTTTTCGCTCTTTTAGGCCTATTTTTATCAATCTTTTAGTGTCCTCAGTTATCTTTGAATTTGTATTCGGATATGTTTTTTCAGTCCCCTGTGTGATGGATTGGGCGGAGTGGTCAACGTCAGGGGCATCTCCTTGGATTGTGTCTGCGAATGCATTGATACCTGTACTTAATTTTCTTTTCTTTTTTCCAGCTGAAGTATTGTGTATGTTTTGAAATGGTTATAGCCCTGATATGGCTCTACGCAGTCGGCTGGGTTTAAACAAAAATAACAGTAACAGTTATCTATCTATCTATCTATCTATCTATCTATCTGTCTAACTGTCTATCTATACATATATATGTATGTATATATATATACAGAGAGATACATACATACATACATAAATACATGCATGCATGCATAGATAGATAGATAGATAGACAGACTGACAGACAGATTACAGGCAGGCAGGCAGGTAGGCAGGATATAGATAGATAGACAGACAGACAGATACATGCATACATATATACATACATACATACATATATACATACATACATACATACATACATACATACATACATACACACATACATACATACATACATACATACATACATACATACATACATACATACATGCAGACATATATACATACATACATACATACATACATACATACATACATACATACATACATACATACATACATACATACATACATACATACATACATACATAAGTAGAAACTCCGTTTATTTTGCATGTTGAAACCTAACTCTTGTCATGCAGTTGTAAACATTCTTTGGTCATAATATATGTATTTGTGCTTTCTTTAAAATGAATAAAAGATGTTACCAAAGAATTAGTAATATTCTATAATAACCATTATAAAAACATGTATGGACATGTTCGTGCGTGTTCGCATTTGGTATATGGAGAAATAATTCTGAAATATGAAGAAAAGATACAGATGGTAAGTGCTGCATATGATGATATGACAGTGAAAAGTGCCTTTTTTAGACTTAAATGTACTGCAAATGCAAATGTATCTACTCCCATTCCTCACAGAGAGGTGAATCAGGAGTCTGGTTGTCATTTCATCAACTGACCAGCAGTAAAAAAAAAAACATCAGATTCCATAAACATTGACAGTGAAAGAAATCCTTGAGGTTTTGTGGGTAGGCCGTATTGTTTGTGGCCATTTTGTTTGTGCCCATATTATAGTTACAACAGCGCAGCCAGCATTAACTTTATTGGTCGTCTTCCGTCAGTAAACTGACACTAGCCGTGCGACACGACCTTTGCACGGCTGTGTTGGCTTGCTTGTGTTGGCCACGGGCCAGACGATACATGCAGCTGGGACAGAGCGCGTTGATATCCACTCTAAAACATAGTGGATGACAGAGGTAAAGCTCGACTTCTATTCAAACTTAAACAAATAATATGCTACAGGAAAGGAAGCCATTTCTTTTCTGCTTCAATCAGTGGTTCATGGTTGCGTTTAGTTGTGTTTGCTTCACATATACTGTGAAGAAACCTAATGTGGAACAAGCATGCGAGCACCCAAGTTTGATTTTAGATTGTAAATGTTTGCTTTTAAGTGAAATTTATTTTACTGAAAGATATTGAATACGTTTTACAAGAAAACATGGTATAGGTGGCCAGAGTTTATTATATTTCTATGCACCAAAACAATATAACTCGCTTCATTGAAGTTAACAAGAAACATCACGAGGGTGCAGATGGGACCCGGAGCACTTATACCTCGCCACTCTCGAGACACTCACCTCCCAAGCTCCTAACGCCAAATTACAGTCATTTCTTCAAGCAAAAGGGGGCTGTTATCGGCAGCCTTTTTCATCTGAATTTTTTTTAATTTATCTATAAAAATTATCTCTTCAAACAATATTATCATTAGGAACCAGATATACGCATAAATGAACCAGAACGCGTATTTGATATAACAAGACAAGACAAGATGTCGGGCAAAAAAAATCTTCATGAAAACTATTACTATTTTAAAAAAGAGAATATGTTGGAACAGTGTGTGTGTGTGTGTGTATGTCTGTGTGTCTGTGTGTGTGTGTCTGTGTGTGTGTGTGTGTGTGTGGTCATGGTCATAATGATTGTAATGATGATGAGGATTGTAGTAGTGACAGATTATGTTGCTTCTACAGCTGATAATGAGGAGGAGGACGAGAAAAATAATGATGATGATGATGATGATGATGATGATGACTACAATTTTTATCACCTCGCCTAAAGCAGCAGACCTAGTCAGGTGACCTTTAGAGGTGTAGGACGGCAATTGATGTAAACAAAGTCATGTTGGCTGATCTCTTTAACCGCTTTACAGTGGCACATTTACCATATACGTCCATCCTTTTTCGCATATTCATGCTCTGGTAGACCACCAGAAACATTTTGCAAGTCTTTGTCATATCAACTGTGATATCTAAGCCAACACACGAAACTAACACCCAGACCACGAAAATGAAAGATAGTAGTTGAAAACAGACACAAAGCAAATTTGACAAGATGGATACGCCTTACTACCGATCTCTTTGTTTTCCTAAGAAACCAAGAACACAAAACTACTCGAGAAGGGGCAGAGTAGTGTACGTTCTAAATTGTTTTGACCTTGACTATTGGTCCATCTTTTTGGACGCACAGTCTCGACATACAGTTGAGTTAAATATTTAGACAAAGCCACAGTTCACTGTCAGAAGGATCTCAATTCCTCGCTGAAATCAGAACATTTGTTTGTCACAAGCAGACGGAGCAATCGTAACCAAGAAAAGCGATTAACTGGAAACACTGGTGATTAAAATGTGTTAATATGCTAAACCTGTGATCTGAATTTCTTTTTAAAAAAAACATTGCTGATAAACTACCCAAAGACCTGTTATTTACAGATGTTCACATTTGTGTCATATAACCCCAGAAGATTAAAGTTAAGTATTGATGACTTCCTACTGAACAAGATTTGCTTCCTGCTGAAACAGATGTGTGGTTAAACGTTCTGAAAGGAGCCATTCATTGAAGAATTTTTTGTTCACAGACATGGAAAGATACCTAGGTGTGCATGCACGCACGCGTGCGCGCAAACACACACACACACCCAAACACACACACACACACACACACACACACACACACACACACACACACACACACACACACACACATTGAACATTATTTAATAGGTTCTTTAACCCAAAGTTGGGCATGGAGGATAACAGAAAATGAATGAAAATCTAACGGGATTATCAAATAACATGAAGCGGAAAAAAATTAGTTCAACAGAAAAATGTTCATCTGAAATTGTCGTACGATAGAATACTCAAGAGTTCAAAAGATAAGCACACGATTTTAGAAAATTTGATAAATTTTACATTTTCAGATCATCTTTTTTCCTTCCAGAAATGGAGTTACACAATGCACATACATACATACATACACACAGCCTTTCTCTAGTCGATATGAGACATTCTCCCATTGTCTTAAAAAGGAAGATTGAATTTCAGTCTTTCCATTGTGAATAAGTGAAATAAGTGTCGGCTCACTTTGCCAGGTTCAAGGAAAATAATTAAGGATCTGTTACATGGACGCACGTAGGAAAGAGACAAAAGCAGAAACTGGAGACATATGGGATGTTGTTGATGTCAAACACGTGAATAGCACTTCAAAACTCATACCGCAGCCGTTGTTTCAATGAACACTAAAATAATTTCTGTACGTTCCTCGAATGTTTGCTGTCTTCCTTGGAGAGTCCAAAGACATAAGCGCACATTGTGATCCACACTACAGGGACAGAGAAGTGCGGGGTGTAGGGCCCTGCAGGGGCTGACAACTCTCACCTGTCTTCTATCACACGGCCCGGGCTACAGCCACGTGCTGCAGGCTTGGATTACCGCCCCACAAAAGTCTCCGCGTCACACTGATGTCTTTAGTTACCGCCTTACATACCTCCCACCTTCATCCATACCGCCTTTCCCCATACCAGCTTTCCCCGCCCAATCCATTCACCCTCACTCTCACCCACACGCACTCTGCAGCCATCCAGGGACCAAAGGTCACTAGCATGATGAAATGATTATTACATCTGCAAACCCTCCTCCCTAGAACAGTAGTGCCCAAATACAGCGTGATGTTTTCTTTTCAGGGAGGGAGATGTGGAAAGCGAAGTGTGCATTAGTTTACTGCTTCTACAGCCTATCCTCCATACACTGCACAGGCAGGGACCTAGTAAGCGGAGAGGAAGTAGGAGGGACACCTTGGAGACTTATGGTTTTACACGAGGTCTGTTGTTGCCATTCAGTCTTTGCACTTATCAGTCATGCAGTATGTTATGATAGGGATGGTAGTAGATTCCACCAGTCAGAGTTTCATGCTCAGAATTAACTGCAAATAGAAACGATAATATCAAAGTTATGTTCATGTCCGGTGGTCAGCCTCATAATCCTTGCTCTGAGATAGCACCCTTTGATCTCCATGTTACGAAGCCAATCTGTTTGGGATTCAGGCTTGATGATCATAGTACCAAAATGGAGAAGTAATGATTCCACACATGGAAGAGGTTTCCCTCCGCCTATACACCTTTCGTTATTCATGTACATCTGACAACAGTCAGGACATGGAACTAGCATAATGCACGTATAACTTTATTTCAAGTTTTAATCTTCTCAAGAAGACATCATATGGTAAGAGTGATGACTATATGTCTCGCATATATAAAGATCCTGAGTCATAAAGACAGATGCTACAGCTCGTATCAAAAGTCTGCGCTTAAACGTTATGCATGACATGATCTTTATACTCTTACAGTACCATGAAATCTAAGATACAGATACTGTCCATCTTTGTATCTATCTGTCAGTGAAACAATATAATGCCAAAAAAATGGAGGGGACACATGGAATGAGGATTTTGTTCAAAAAGCATTTATCGCATCTGGACAGTTCCACCTGACTTCATTCATAGGCATTCCAGTCTAGCTCCATGAGCCTACACAAGAACTCTGTTCGTAGACAAAAATTTCTACTGTCCTAAGAAAAGTGTGTATTATACTGACAGATTGCCGTTCATAATTAGACGATACTTTAATCAACACGAACATATGCGAACAAGATAGACGTCTTTCATTTGCTAATGTCAAACCCGACAACAGACAAAAATTAAATTCACTCATGTGTTGGTTTCTATATCCAACAGCACCTCCACGGAGAAGTAAACTGACGCCTGATGGTAATGACCCACACCAAGTTTAATGTGTTAAGTGATGTTCTCTTTGTGCTGTATCGAGACTGGCTGACACATGTCCCGAGAGTGGCGAGGCATTGGTGCTCCATGTCCCGCCTGCACCCTCGTGCTGTTTCTTGTTAACTTATGTCAAGCGGCTTATCATCAGTTTTCATGTTTGCGTTTTACTCTTACGTTTACGAGTTGACATCACACTGAGATATTTGCGTTAGTAGAACATCAGGGAACTGGTAAATCAGCAATGTAGACAATGTGAGGTCAAGATAGGCAGGGACAGGTCAGGACAGACATTTATCCAGTGTATAACTATGACCTTCGCTTTGGTTTATGCGATATTGTATCAGGTATTTAATAATTATACATGTATGTATGTGTGTATGTGTGTGCCTGCGTTCCAGAAAAAAATGATTCTGATGTATGAATAAATAAGTGATTTATAATAACTTGCTGTAGTGACATGTGTCAGTACGGCCTGTTTTTATCTCTTCACATTTACCAGATTTACACCTGCATCACCCCTCCTTTACACATCTCTTCACCACAGGAATGTGGTCGTCATTTTATTAACCGTCCAGCAGCACAAAACAACAACAAAAGCATATTATAAACGACAACAGTTGAGAAATCCTCGAGGTTTTTGGTTTGGAGGCAACATTTGTGGCCATATTGTTGTGGTCATATTGTTGTGGCCATATTGTTGTGGTCATATTGTTGTGGCCATATTGTTGTGGCCATATTGTTGTGGTCATATTGTTGTGGTCATATTGTTGTGGTCATATTGTTGTGGCCATATTGTTGTGGTCATATTGTTGTGGCCATATTATTGTGGTCATATTGTTGTGGTCATATTGTTGTGGTCATATTGTTGTGGCCATATTGTTGTGGTCATATTGTTGTGGTCATATTGTTGTGGTCATATTGTTGTGGTCATATTGTTGTGGTCATATTGTTGTGTCATATTGTTGTGGTCATATTGTTGTGGTCATATTGTTGTGGCCATATTGTTGTGGCCATATTGTTGTGGCTATATTGTTGTGGTCATATTGTTGTGGTCATATTGTTGTGGTCATATTGTTGTGGTCATATTGTTGTGGTCATATTGTTGTGGTCATATTGTTGTGGTCATATTGTTGTGGTCATATTGTTGTGGCCATATTGTTGTGGTCATATTGTTGTGGTCATATTGTTGTGGTCATATTGTTCTGGTCATATTGTTGTGGCCATATTGTTGTGGCCATATTGTTGTGGTCATATCATTGTTACTGCAGCATAGTCAGCATCAAATTCATTGGTCTTCTTCTGTCAGTAAAATGACACCAGCAGCGTGACGCGGCCTTCTGACTGCTATAGTGGTCTTTTTGTCTTGAAGAGGAGTCAGATACGCTCGTATACAAGCTTTCGTGGAACGCACTCACATCTGACAAAAATACATACACAGGATGGCAAGAGTGAAGCTCAATCTCTATTCATACAAGTACGAATAACATGTTACAATAAAGGAAACCATTTTGTTTCTTTTTAATCATGGGTTCATGTTTGTGTTTAGTTGTGTTTGCTTTTTCTAAAATGGTAATGAAAAATAAGTGTAACTTGGAACAACCATGTGTGCTCAACAATTTGATTCTGCAAATACAATGCCGGTTCTGACTGTTTACTGACAGATAAGATACTTAGTGAATAAAAAGAATATGCGTACGTATATTCAGCGTACAACACGTTTCATGTTTCATGAGCAAACAGAACAAACAAACAAGACAAAGATCAGAAGACAAAGGTACAACTTGAGGCTGTTTGAACGGATAGGATTTATTTCATGACAACTAATTCACATTATTTCACGTGTTTATTCAATAGCCAAAACATTCTTCCTCTCGTGTTGTACTGATTTCAGTGTTACTGCTATTGTTTGTCTCTGTGGGGTGCATGCTCTTGAGTTATATGTATAGCCTAGAGCTTAAAAACTTCTCTTTAAAACGGTTCCCGCAAGTGAACTCATGTCTCTACATTCTGTGTGTGGATAATGAAGGTCTCACTAATCAGATGATAATCCGCAGTTTTTAGAACACTGTATTGATACATCTTTATCGCGGCATGAAAATAATCAGTGCATGACAATCAACCTACTTTGCAGTCCGTAAATAATGTGATTTTGTCAATCTGATACGAGACAAGTTTTTGACGAATACATGAAACAGCTGACTGTAGAAACACGGTAATCTATTGTGATGAACCCCGAAGGAAGACCGAGAGATTGGACATGGCGTGTGTACTGATTTCTCCACAATTCCTTCCACCCCCACCTCATCCCCAGACCATTGCCTTATCTCACCCTATCTTATCTGTTTTAAGATTATGTCACGTCATCTGTTTTGCTGACTGTCATGTCACGTCATCTCTTTAGCTGATTGGTCTTTCACGTCATCTCTTTCGCTGACTGGTCTGTCACGTCATCTCTTTCGCTGCATGTTATGTCACGTAATCACTTTTGCTGATTGCTATGTCACGTATCTCATTCGTTGACTGTTACATCATCTCTTTCACTGACTGTTATGTCACGTCATCTCTTTCTCTGATTGTTATGTCACATCATCTCTTTCACTGATTGTTATGTCACGTCACCTCTTTCTCTGACTGTTATGTCACGTCACCTCTTTCACTGACTGTTATGTCACGTCACCTCTTTCACTGACTGTTATGTCACGTCACCTCTTTCACTGACTGTTATGTCACGTCACCTCTTTCACTGACTGTTATGTCACGTCACCTCTTTCACTGACTGTTATGTCACGTCATCTCTTTCACTGACTGTTATGTCACGTCACCTCTTTCACTGACTGTTATGTCACGTCACCTCTTTCACTGACTGTTATGTCACGTCACCTCTTTCACTGATTGTTATGTCACGTCACCTCTTTCACTGATTGTTATGTCACGTCACCTCTTTCTCTGATTGTTATGTCACGTCATCTCTTTCAATGACTGTTATGTCACGTCACCTCTTTCACTGACTGTTATGTCACGTCACCTCTTTCACTGACTGTTATGTCACGTCACCTCTTTCACTGACTGTTATGTCACGTCACCTCTTTCTCTGATTGTTATGTCACGTCACCTCTTTCTCTGATTGTTATGTCACGTCATCTCTTTCAATGACTGTTATGTCACGTCACCTCTTTCTCTGATTGTTATGTCACGTCACCTCTTTCACTGACTGTTATGTCACGTCACCTCTTTCTCTGATTGTTATGTCACGTCATCTCTTTCAATGACTGTTATGTCACGTCACCTCTTTCACTGACTGTTATGTCACGTCACCTCTTTCACTGACTGTTATGTCACGTCACCTCTTTCACTGACTGTTATGTCACGTCACCTCTTTCACTGACTGTTATGTCACGTCACCTCTTTCACTGACTGTTATGTCACGTCACCTCTTTCACTGACTGTTATGTCACGTCACCTCTTTCACTGACTGTTATGTCACGTCACCTCTTTCACTGACTGTTATGTCACGTCACCTCTTTCACTGACTGTTATGTCACGTCACCTCTTTCACTGACTGTTATGTCACGTCACCTCTTTCACTGACTGTTATGTCACGTCACCTCTTTCACTGACTGTTATGTCACGTCACCTCTTTCACTGACTGTTATGTCACGTCACCTCTTTCACTGACTGTTATGTCACGTCACCTCTTTCACTGACTGTTATGTCACGTCACCTCTTTCACTGACTGTTATGTCACGTCACCTCTTTCGTTGATGTTATGTCTCGTCATCTCTTTCAATGTTATTTCGTATCTTCGCTCGATCAGTATCATCATCGTCATGTCACATCATTTCCATGACTGCAGAAGCGGGAAAAATATTTTATTTCTGAATCTGAAGCGAATGATAGTCTTAATCGTTTGCATACAGTTGTCTGTTTTCTGTCTCACGACAGAATAAAATGATCAAGGCATACTAGCATTCTCGTTTTCTCGACCTGAAAAATGCTTAAAGTTTGGAGCTAAACGCTGCGCAACACTCACTCAAGAAACTTATGCATTTGTGATTACCTGTAGCATGAGGCATGCGATATATTATTATTATTGTTATCATTATTGTTTTTAGTGATAGGAATAGTAGTGTCATCATCATCTTCATCATCTTCTTCTTCCTCTTCATCGTCATCTTCATTAGTAGTAGAAGTAGTAGTAGTAGTAGTGGTGGTGGTGGTGGTGGTGGGTGGTGGTGGTGGTGGTAGTGGTGGTGGTGGTGGTGGTGGTGGTGTATTATCATCATTATCATCATCATCATCATTATCATCATCATCACATCGTCGTCATCATCATCATTGTTGTTGTTGTTGTTTTTGTTGTTCTTGTTGTTACTAGTATTATTATTATTATTATTATTATTATTATTATTATTATTATTATTATTATTATTATTATTAATTATTATTATTTATTATTATTATTATTATTATTATTATTATTATTATCATTATTATTATTATTGTTGTATGACCCTATTCTCCAAACTCGTTTGGAATCACAGCACATGACACACAATCAGACTTTTTAGAGGAACATGCAGAACTCAAGCTGTTAGGCGCGCTGACCACGTTTTATGATGTTTCGCAAAGTCTGCATGTTTGGTGGGCGCTTTGCATGGTATTTCCATGTTTCTGCAAGCCAGCCACTCACGTCATTTACAGGATCCTTAACGTGCACATTTTTCGCCCATGTAATTCTGTTTAAATATCTCGAGTTTGTAACATGATATACAAATTCAGAAAGACATAAAACCACATTGTTGTCATATCTGGGGAAGAAAACTTAATAGAAAAAAAAACATTCAAGATGTAAGAAAAAGTAGTTTCGCACCGGATTATAGGAACAAATGTCATTCCTCGAAAAATGGAATTGATAAAAACCAGTGTATGAAGTCTCTGTGACCTAATGAAGGAAAGAATTGAACATTTCTTTATATAAAATCAGCCACAAATTTTGACAGATGATTGAAAGCAGGTTTGCTCTGTGTGTGAAACAGCTTCAAATATCAGGATTACAGGACTCGAAAAAACGTTCGCACTGATGTTGTATTTGACTTTATCATACTCTTTACTAAGCACTATCTGTATACATGCAAGATGACCTATTATCAGCCATATAGAAATATTTACTACACACTATCTGTACAAATCAATATGGCCCATCTTCAGCCAAACACAAATAGTTTAAAGAAGCACCTACAAAAGAAGAGTATAAATCAAACACTCACTTTGATCTGACACAGTTCCTTGCCAGGTGACGCAATTTTAAACCTTTTTTTTTTAACTGACTTTAGGATTACTTTTTTTCTGTCACTTATCAGCGATGCCTACACATGTGTATATATTTCAGACTTAATTTATTTATTTTATGTATGCCAGAAATGTGTGTGTTCAAACTTTGTAATGACTTATTTTTTAAATAAACGTCTTCATTGTGTATTAGCCAGTTTCAGACCTTTTAAAACATTTAATTGTTATACTTGTGACTACTGAACTGATACAGTTATTAACATAAAATGCTAGGTTGTGTCTGTTAACAAGAATTGTTTTGTTCACTTTAATAGCACCGGCAGTAGACATAAACGAATGGTCTGTTTGATGCACCACTTAATGCTCCAATCATTCTGATAATGTCAGTTTAGTGCTTCATAGAGCCTGTTCCCCCACCCCCCTACTTTTCCCCCTTCAGTATCAAGACTTTGCTAGCACACTGGGTTTCCTGTAGGTTCAAGGAATCTGCCACTTAACAGATGGCAGATTGTGTGGCGCGCATATGGATTTCTCCAAGTGTGATCAGTCCTTCTCGAATAAAAATCTAACTTCATAAGCCAGCCATCGATAAAATATGTAAACGGCTGAGAAAATCTTGCGAACACATTTTTGTCACAGATACACAGACACGCTCATACAGTGACGTACACACACACACACACACACACACACACACACACACACACACACACACACACACACACACACACACACACACACACACACACACAAGCACACACAGACACAGACACACACAGACACACACACACACACACACACACACACAGCACACACACACACACACACACACACACAACACACACACACACACACACACACACACACACACACACACACACACACACACACACACACACACACACACACACACACACACACAGACTCACTCTCTCACTCACTCAGTCGATTTCAAGTACTCCTTTTTTAAAGAAAAAAGAAACGGACGGTAATAAAAAATAATTTAGACGTCTGTTTATTGTAATGTCGGTGTGTTTTTGCTTTTTTCCCCAGCAGTTTTAGATGTCGTTTTAGTACTACAACATTTAAAATGAGTCATATTTACTTGTACCTCTAAGACTTTACACTGGAAATAACGTTTAAACGAAATCTGACCAGCTTCTTTCCCAAATAGCTAAGAGCTTTTGCTGTTTTCATCATCCCAAACTAGCCTTCGTTGCTTTGAGATTTTTAGACAAAGTTTCCTATAATTCTTTCATGAAAAGCAATCAATGGTGTCTTTCATATGAGGTTCCTCGTCATGTATCTTCATATACATGTATGACGGGGCGGAGTTTGTTCTTACACATCGACCAAAGTTGGCGTGCACTAAAAAGTTGTTAGTCAAAAGATCCTGTTAGGTAGATCAGTGTACCGCATGCACTTGACGTGTGCCCACAGTAAACAGATGGTCAGGTGCAAAACCATCTTGTCAGGATGGTAGGACACTGATCTATAAAATAGAACTCTGGTCTTCTTTCTTTTTTACAGAAATACATAGCAATGTCTGCAAGCAGCGCAACACCACACTGACATAGATATGCATGCAGCATTTTGATCAAAATGTATAAACATTTGTCTGGTTTTAATGATTACAAAAACAAAATGGCTGCCATGGACGCGCATGCCAGGTAGAATAAATTGGGGGGGGGGGGGGGACGTTGTTGCCATCCCAAGAGAGAGATAGTAGAGTTGTCAGAAATGCAATGGTAAAAACAAACAGAAAGTTAACAACAACAAAACCACTAGCCTGTTTGCTGCTCATCTTAATGCTCAAATCATTCTGGTGGTGTCAACTAAGCATTTCACAGAGCCTGTTCCTCATTCCCCTCTGCTTTCATTTCAAGACTTTACCAGCATTAGGGTTTCGCGCAGGTTCAAGAACTTGACCAGATTGAGTAGCTCGCATATGGAATTGTCCGAGTGCGGTGAGTTTCTACTGCATACAATTTAAACTTAAAACTTCATAAGCCAGCCATTGACAAGACTTACAGGATCTTTAATACGCATATTTGATAATCTGCCTTCATATACATACGAAGGGGATTAGATACTAGCAGGTCTGCACAGATGTTGACCTGGGCAATCGACGAAAAAAAAACTTTTTTTAAAGTGGTTTTAAAACAGAATCACCCGTAAACTACTGACAATTTTAGTTGCTGTTAAAAAAAAATTTCTACAGACACGCAGAAGCTGTGGGTTGACCTGAATCAAATTTCTCCCCCACCACTCTTCTAAAACAACGAGTTGGGGACACGTGACATTCATGGGAAGTGAACAAATAAAACCACATGATATTATGCCATTCCAACAAACCTGTCATATGCCGAATATGACTGTGTCCAGGGCTACGTGGCTTCTCTCACGTTCACGGTTTATGTCTGTGCCCTATGTCTTTTGTTGCTTTCTGCCTCACTTTGCTGTTCATTCAGTTTTTGGTCTGTCACATGGTAAAAATGATAGTTTGGGTACTAGAAAGTATATACTTTACTGGATGAGATTATTTTGCGAATGCCGTGTGTCTGCTCTCCTTTGCTAGTTTATGTCATACATAAAGTGTGTTGAGGCTTGTGGGTGAATGAGCGCACGTCTGTGTGTTTGTATGTGTGTGTGTGTATGTGTGTGTGTGCGTACGCGCGCGCATGCGCGCGTGTGTGTGTGTGTGTTGTACATGGGATCCGGTGATGGATATGGTGAGAAGGAACAGTTCGCCTGCAGTGGGTGGGTGTTTGTGTGTGCAATACAGTATGTACACAAGCTGCGTACACGCTCTATATGTGCACGTGCATGATGCTATGTTGTGAGAGAGAGAGAGAGGAGAGAGAGAGAGAGAGAGAGACAGAGATAGAGACAGAGACAGAGACAGAGACAGAGACAGAAAGAGAATGAGTGACGAAAAACACCCAAGGGAGGGATGAGAAGAGACAGAAATGGGCGCCATGCAAGAGGTGAAAATCGTTTCACATGTTTACGAATCTGTATGAAATAACATTCGAGGGTACAAAAAGAAAATAATCCCACTGTCCCATGTGTGTGTGTATGTGTGTGTGTGTGTGTGTGCGTACGTGCGTGTGTGTGTGCGTGCATGTGTGTGTGTGTGTGTATGTGTGTGTGTGTAAGGAGAATTGGATGTGTTTGCATGTATATGTGCGTGCGCATGCATACGTGCACAAAAAGGCCTGCACATGTTTGAATGTGCGTATGTTCGTCAATGCACATGCATGTACCTGTGTGTCTCTGCGTGTGTTAGTGTATGTGCTGAATGAAGTTAACCCTTCCCAGACCTACTGATCTCAATGCAGGAACAAAACGAGTACACTGCACTGAGTCCAGGTGACAGAAGATGTATGCAGTGCATGAGCCAATCCTCAGGGGAAAATCTCTCCATACTTCCAACAGGCCTTGAAAATGAAAAAATAAATAAATAAGGCAGAAAAATACAGTAAAGGTAGTCCTATAGCGATAACGTTCTGGGGAAAGAAGTAGTTGAGATCTCGTTAGTCCTGGATGAGGGCGGATTCCAATGGTCTCCACCACCGCCTTACTTTCCCCAAACCTGAGTGGTCAGGTATCATTCACACCTGGAAAGAACGTAATATTTCAAACCGGCTACTGAACGGAAACTGAAAGAGTTGCTTCCCTTGATAGAAATGTCCCTTCCCTCGCCTCGTTGATGAGGAATCCATAGAAGTATGGAGCAGGAATTCAAAACTGAACAGGTTGGTTGGTACATTTGTATCATGTAGCTTGGAGTCTCGAATTTTCCCCGGATCAACCATCACTGTAAAAACACTGATGGACTCACCAAACGCTGGAAAATTATCAAGTGAAAAAGTTTCTACGTAAAATGGATCTATGCAGGAACACACATATATACATATATACACACATATACATACATACATGATTTTATATATATATATATATATATATATATATATTAATAATATTATATATGTGTGTGTGTGTGTGTGTGTGTGTGTGTGTGTGTGTGTGTGTGTGTGTGTGTTTATATATATAAACTTTCACGGACACAGGCACGTGCATATGTACAGAGTGAGCTTGAAAGTAAGAGAGATAGAGCTCCTGCAGTATTTTACAACTTAATTGAAAAGGTCACAAAAACCAATAGCATAAGGCACAGAAAAAAACTTCTTCTATCAACACCGACGTGAAACATTTGAAAGGAGTAACACAAATGCCTAGACATTTGGAGATGTAGTTTAAACACGTTCACGATTACACAGATCCGAAGCACCTGGGATAACAATCTAGCCACAAGGTGCTGTCAAACAAGTTGTCCCATAACAAGTGCTCTTCACATTTTTGTCTTCGCACCATGCAGTTTATTGCCTGTAATCAGACCCCTATCTTACTTCTGTTTTGAGCAATGAAGTGCCAACACGAAATGTCAGATCCGTTAAGGGTGATTACGCAGATTGCATGACGCACTTGCCTCCCTTAGGTCATCATTGACACGGCAGTAAGGAGGGGTGACCTTGGAGACGGAGTTTGTTTGTTTAAGCCGGTTACCGTCAAGCCATGAAACTGCTCGAACCAATTTCACTTTTGTTATTTTCCTACACTGCACAAGCTAACACACAGATGAACATTGATAACTTTGTTATTGTTATAGTAGTTACAGATTCGATAGCACAGAGCCAGCTACTATCGATTTTATTTATATTTGTTTACCCTGCAGATTGTTTCCATTCGTTCTCTCTTTCTTCATGTACTGTAAACTTTTGACAATGCTCTTCATAAAAGTAGATTCACCATATCACTTTTAGGTTTTCAACGTAGAGTTTCTGGCGTTTATTCGGTTCCATCTACGTGAAATCATTTCAATATACGTTATATAGAATCGATACTTTCGTACGGTTGTGAGGTGTGGACAGTCAACACGCAAAGTCAGGACAAGATTGAGGATTCAGGCAACTGAAATGTGGTTTCTAAGAAGAGTGTTGAGAGTTCCATGTACAGCAAAGAAAAATAAACCAGACAGTCTTGAAGGAAGCAGACACAAGAAGAATAGTAATGAAGAAGATTAGGAAAAGACGAGCAACATTTACAGGACATTTAATGAGGAAAGAGAAATAAGAGCACCTAGTCACAACAGGAAAGCTGGAGGGAAAGAGAGCACCAGGTAGACCCAGGGAGAAAATATTGGACGGACTTGCAGTGTGGCTGAGGACAGAGAGGGTGTGGGATGTTACTTACAGCGACAAGGGATAGATTCATATGGAGGGCCATGATCGCCAAAGCCATGCGGCAGAGCACATAATGATGATGATGACATGTACATATCAGATTTGTAAGCTATTTAGTCAATCTAAATATCCGGTGCAAAAGTGATCGTAATCAAAGATAAAAAAAATCCAAGATGGTCGAGCTACTCTAGCAATCTCCCCTTTTATACCAAAAAAAAAAATTACTGTTTATGAGTACACTGTCCTCATTGCAAAAGTCATCCATCTTAAACACGAAACCAGCACAAACTTAAAACCACTTATCTAATATTACAATATTATAAACGCAACAGTACAGCTTGTCTTATCAATATTTACGCTAAGATTTAGTTAAAATCCATTCATAACAGCTAAGAAAATCTTGCAAATCTATTTGTGTCACAGCTACACAGACACACACACACATACTGACGGGTGCGCGGGCACGCACGCACACACACACACACACACACACACACACACACACACACACACGCACACACACACACACACACACACACACACACACACATACACACACACACACACACACACACACACACACACACACACACACACACACACACACACACACACACACACACTCTTTCCCTCTGGTCGGTTTGCAATAACCTTCCTTGGTTTTGTTTGTTTCTCTGTTTGTTTCTTTGTTTATTTGCTTGTTTTTTGTTTGTTTTTGTTTTGGTTTGTTTTTTGTTTTTAAATAAGGGATGATTTAAAACTAAAAGTAAGAAAAATAACCTACGTATCTGTGTGTTGTAATGTCATTGTGTTTTTGCTTTTTTTCCCCTACTCTTTTAGACGCCATTAAAGTACTTCAACTTTTAAAATGAGTCATACTTATCCAATTTTGTATCTTTGAGACTTCTTATTGGAACTAATTGGAGCTAACGTTTTACTCAAATCTAATTAACTCCTTTTCCAAATAGCTAAGAGTGTTTGCTGTTTTCATCATCCCACAGTAGCCTTTCTGGCTTGAGACTTTTAAACAAAATTTCCGATAGTTCTTTCATGAATAGCAGTTAATTAGGTGTTTCAAATGGGACTTCCTGCCCTCCCTCTTTTCCATAGGTGGGTTGGAGTTTGTTTTTACATAGAAACCACCGTTCGGGAATGCAAAAAAGTTGTTAGCCAAAATATCGCATCAGTTAGATCAGTAGTGTACCTTATGTACGTGAGGTGTTTCCATAGTAAACAGATGGTCAGGTGTAAAACCATCCTGTCATGACGATAGGTCACTGACCTATAAGATAGAACTGTTGTTGTTGTTATTGTTGTTGGTTGTTGTTGTTGTTGTTGTTGTTGTTGTTGTTGTTGTTGTTGTTGTTGTTGTGTTTTGAATAAATATATGGCAGTGTCTGCGAGCAACTCATCACACTGAGATAGATATACAATGCAGCATTTAATAAGAACACACGAAGTTTTGTCTCTTTATAATGATTACAAAAAAAAAGAATAATTTCCAGAGACAGCCTTGCCAAGTAGAGTAAATGAAGTATGTTGTTACTGCCCCAAGAGCTGGAAAGTAGGATTGCTTCCCTTGCATTAAACACGCATTCTGATTCTATTTTTGCTTTTTCTAGTTCCTATCTGCTTACAAGAAAGCTGGAGGGGAAGAGAACACCAGGTAAACCTAGGGAGAAAATACTGGACGGACTTGCAGGGTGGCTTGAGGACAGAGAGAGTGGAAGACGTGCTTGCGCGACAAGGGATAGATGCATATGGAGGGCCATGATCGCCAACGCCATGCGGCAGGACACATGATGAAGATGAAGATGATCTGCTTAAACCCAGTCGGTCATATTTGTTATGAAAAAAAAAAAGGAAACAAAGTCAACCTATCACGGGTCTGAAGTACAAAACGAAAGAGAAATTTTGTGAAAGGCAACGCTGTAATCGTTTTGTTAATGAGAATAATGTTGACGAATGGGGAGCAGCCTACGTAAGCCTTGAAGAGGGCTCTGTAAGTATTTAGATCCTTCAAAGAACAGGTCTTTGTGCACCAAGAGCGGGCGACGATGGTTTCCTTCTGTATAGAACTCGCTGGACTTGGTGCCTGGGATAACAAGAGGAGAGAGCCATCTTCAGACATGTGTTACTTTCCTTCTCTTCAGGTTGTAACAACCTATCTACATTTACTGGTTTTGGTAAACGTACCTTCTGAATAAGCCGTCATAGATTTATTTACCACTTTCCTATTGCCAGTGTGTAAACTCGCTAGGCAGGTTTCAGTGTAACCAGATGGTTATAAGAGATGTTTTGTTGCTAGTTCATTTCTGACGTTGTTGTCTATTGTTTATAACAGTTTTCTTTCCCGCAGCACTCTCGATCACAACACCATCACACCCGAGTTCATTCGGTCCAAGTATCAGGAAATCTGTAGGAGCTAGGGATGCCAAGCCGATGCGAAACTGGCCCTTTAGAAGAAACTTTCCACTTTTGCTGAGTTACTTTGGTGAGTTCAGCAGTGACTTTTCTTATACCGTATACCAATGACACTGACTACTAACCCTCCTACTAAGGACAGTAATCGCTCAGTCGCTGAGCCAGAATGAGTAAGTGCCCCAGTTATTGTACAAAAATGTTTAACTGGGTAACTGGTTGGGTGAGTGTTGGTTTCAAACACTTCAATGAAAATATACCGTGGTATTTGTGTGTCTGCGTTGACTTTCATAATGTTAACAATTTCCATGTGTATTTATTTGAAGCGTTTTCTCTGTTTATTACAAATTTGGGTCTACTGACAAACTTTAATTGAAGAAACTAAACAATCATGAAATTGTTCGTTGGTTTATTTGTTTGTTTGTCCATTTGTCCTTTTTCTTGTGTGTTTTGGGGTTTTTTTTCTTTGTCTTCTTCTTCTTTCTTCTTCTTCTTCTTCTTCTTCTACTTCTTCTTCTACTTCTTCTTCTTCTTCTTCTTCTTCTACTTCTCTTCTTCTTCTTCTTCTTCTTCTTCTACTTCTTCTTCTACTTCTTCTTCTTCTTCTTCTACTTCTTCTTCTTCTTCTTCTACTTCTTCTTCTTCTTCTACTTCTTCTTCTTCTTCTTCTTCTTCTTCTTCTTCTTCTTCTTCTTCTTTCTTCTTCTTCTTCTTCTTCTTCTTCTTCTTCTGTTATTTTTCTTCGTCTTCTTCTGCTTCATTTTCTTCGTCGTGTTCTTTGTCTTCTTCTTTTTCTTCTTACAGAAGACAGAATGACTGACTGTCCCAGTATGTGAATGTGTTATGGTAGTGGGGATGTAAAACACTACATTCTATCTTCCCATCCCGCGACTGTCTCTCGTGAATCTGAAAATGTTCCATCCGATCTTGTCCAAGCAACGGTTGTAACCATAGTTAAACATGAATACTTAGCTCCAGACCTGTTAACGCTTTTGGTCACATTAAGTTTTGCCAGTTTTATGAACAAATGCCCATAATCAGCAGCAATTTAAAAGCTTTGTGAATAGTCAGAAATTATAATTAAGCCATCATGGTGAACAATGCAGATAAACAACAAGTCCGGTACGATGGATCAGGGTGAGAGAAGTGGCAGGTAATTGTAGCAGCAATCCTTCATCAACTGAGTTTGATAAACTTTTTATTTGTAGTTTTGAAGATAACTACACATAATGTCTTTCTGTAATTGTTAGAGAAATTGATGGGATTCAGCAGCAGACAGGATCCTCCATCTTTCTCTCTGGGGTGTAGCATCAGTCATGTGAAGCTTACTGAGGCTGGTCCAATCTTTGATGTTTGCTACACATCTCTTCGTCTCTCGACTTCGGCGACGGCTTCCTTCAGGGTGCCTGACAGATGGTCTTGGACAGTGTGTCATGGTGGATGACAACTAAACAATACAAGCTTGTGTTATTTCACTATTGCCTGGAGTAGTTCCTGTGAGCCCAATGAGGCATTCTTCTGGTTCCGTGCTGGTTTCATGTTTGAGGAATGATATACGAAAGTCTCCCCATGGACTTGTTTTCAAAAGCATAAATTCACTTCTCTACGTCAACAAGTAGTGTACAAGTTTCACAACAGTACATAAAGATACAAATTACGAGTTACACGTACAGTCTGTATTTTGTAATGTAACTTGTGTTGCTGCTTCTCCAAATCCTGTTTAGTGTGGCCATTGTTGTTTATGTTATTGAAGATGTTTGCTGTGCAGCTGCCATCTTTGGACAGGCTAACTTCGAGATGCTTAATTAAAACTATCGACCTCTTCCAGTACCTGGCCTTTCACTTATTCATATTCATGTTCATATTCATATTCATATTCATTTCTTTTTGTCACAATGAATTAACCACATGAAACTCGTGCTGCTCTCTCCTACTGACAGCGCGTCTTCGCAGTACAGCGCCAACTTTTGTTGTTTCAATAAGACTTCGGAAAGGCAAGAAAGTTAATGAGGAGGGACCTGGAAAATGAACCTACCTCTCCAATATTTGATACCAGGGCAGCTAGGCGAATGCCCTGCTCTTCACAATTTTCTACTGCCGTTGAATCTTTAGTGAACGCAGGCCAGAAGGCACATGGGTTCCAGTTGTTTTTCGTCCCCTTCCGAACGTCTAGACGTTAGGTTCGATTTTCTGGTCAAACTGGGGCCTCAACAGGGAGCGAAGCCTGGAACCTCGAGTTTAGCTATTGGCTGGCGAACGTCTGAACCATTCTGTCACTCTTCTCCCTTAGCTTCTAAACAGCTGCTGGTTATAGTTGTTTGTACATAAAGCTAGCATACACATTACTTAGTGTGACCCATAGTGGTAACGGGATCTGGAGCGGAGTATTTCATATTTAGCTATGGCTATTACCGTATGTTTGGACAAGAGCGGATGGTACGTTTTCAGATTCACGAGAGACATCACGAAGAGAGTTCTTCGGTGTTATATAGAACCGATACTGTTGTACAGATGTGAAGCGTGGACAGTCAACACCCAAAGTCAGAACAAGATAGAGGCAACTGAAATGTGATTTCTAAGAAGAATGTTGAGAGTTCCATGGACAGCAAAGAAATTAAACAAGACAGTCTTGAAGGAGGCAGACACAAGAAGAACATTTATGAGGAAGATTAGGAAAAGACAAGCAATGTGTATAAGACATTTTATTAGGCAAGAGAAATTAGAGCACCTAGTCACAACAGGAAAGCTGGAGGGAAAGACAGCACCAGGGAGAAAATATTGGACGGACTTGCAGGGTGGCTGAGGACAGAGAGGATGGAATATGTACTTTCAGCGACAAAGGATAGATTCGTATGGAGGGCCATGATCGCCAACGCCATGCGGCAGAGCACATGATGATGATGAGTGGCGGGATGGAAAGATAGCATGTGAAGTTTTACATCCCCACTACGATAACAAATTCACATACTGGGCCAGGGAAAAAGGATCCACGTAGCTATCGCTCCCTGTCAGTTATTCTGTCATCTGTCAGAAAAATAAGAAAAAGAAGAAGACCCATCTTGACGTTACTATCTACCCCTCTACTGTCACACCCTCTTCCCTATCCATAACATTTTCTCTGCGTAGTCCTCCCCCAATCTGTCACCTCCACACTGCCTATCATCTTCTACTAATCTCCTCCACAAGCTTATACCCGTGTCTGTTCCATCCCCTTACCATCCGGCCAGCCATCCTCCATAGTGGTGGCCACTGGTTTGATAACATACACTGTCCATTGGATTGGTGTATACTTGTGGGCTGAAAATGTCTGTGGGTGACATCAGAATTACTGAGGTAATGCACTTGAATAGCGTAAGTTTTCAGGTAAACTGTGTGTGATTTCAGATCATTCCAGGTCATTTATCAGTTCAACGTGTGACCTCTCAAAATCTGTCTGGTGCAACAATTTATCTGTCCCCACTCCCGCAACCGCTCTTATCCACAACTGTCACATCCACTCCCATTCTTTTTCTCCCCTATCTGTCTCATCCCCAACTCTATTGTCCCATTTTGCCCCCCCCCCCTCCCCCAACTGGCCCATCCCCTCCATCCCTCTCTCTACCTACATCTTCTACTAATTGTTAATTTTCCTAATCAACAAGAAGATTAACTGTTATAACTTCGTATGAAATCAATTTTTTTTAATTTTTCGAAATGGTTTTCTATATAAGCTTCAGAAAAGGAAAAGTTCTGATTTTCTTCTTCAGTACAGGTATACTTATGTACAATGGTTTGGACTCAGTGATCAAAAGATTATTCACAAAATGTACATTTTTGTCAATATGGCTTTTAACGTTTTCCAGTTCTTACACAAGCTGACCATTGACATACAATAGATACACATTGAGAGAAACAATTACCTGACTGTCTGTGACCTCAGCAATCTTTTTCTTAGATCTGTGTAGAGAAAACCTGTCCCTCAAAGTTTTAATTAATGAATTGAAATAAAACTTTACATGCCTCGAGGGCATTTATTAACTGTAACAACAATGAAACAGATTTTACCCTTGGCCGTACATCGTAGGTGCAGTTGTACCCATATTCGTAGTTTGTTTTAGTCATATCATTTTGTAAGACACTAATGAATATTCACGACTTTGCCACTGAGATAATAAAAGTGTCTGTTCGCCAACTTTTGTTTACTTTGGTCTATATGTAGATAAGTAAATAAAAAAGCATTTGTTGTTTTAGTCAGCACATTGTGAATGAAATTACACCGATACACTCAAAGAAGAAGACTTAAACCCTTGCATTCAGTATATCGTAGATGCTTTTACATCCATACTCAAATAAATAGCCAAAATTCCAACCAGGCTTCCCTGCTCTGTATATCATGGGTGTGTATACTCCACTTTGTAAAGGACTTGTTCTACATCTGAGTAGAAAATTTTGGTTTCATTAAACTCAACCGACTTTTTTTCTGATACCATCTTTTGTCTGATTTGTTAGATGGCCATTTTGCACTACTTCCGTTTTTATTATGTTCTTGCTTGACGACAGACCGATCCAGGCGAACATCCCTTCATTATAAAAATTGATAACGTTGTGGTTATAAAAAAAATCTTAAAAACAGAGAGTGAAAAGCAGACTTTACAGCTGCTTAGTTGATTTCTAGAAAGATTTTTATAATGTATGCGTGAAGGTAACTGTTTCATACAGAGAAAATGCCATATCACGTAGAAAAAAGCCACATATGGTTTTTCCACCAAGATATATTTACGAAAAGGAATAATTCAAGCAAATAGACTAAATCAGGTATCATTCAATATCTCTATTAATGATTAACCAAATTACTTAGTAGACAATGATTCACTCTACATAATGAAACAGAAAACAGAAAAATCAATGAAAAGTAAAAATTTATGAAAATGTCTCGTGGATGTTTCCTTACAATACAAAATAGAAAGCAGAGGTCACCAATCAGAGGAGACAAGGCAGATGGAGAGATACAGTGTGGGACAGACTGGATGGTATAGTGTGGGACAGACTGGATGATATAGTGTGGTACAGACTGGATGGTACAGTGTGGTACAGAGTGGATGATATAGTGTGGTACAGACTGGATGATATAGTGTGGTACAGACTGGATGGTATAGTGTGGGACAGACTGGATGATACAGTGTGGGACAGACTGGATGATATAGTGTGGTACAGACTGGATGATATAGTGTGGTACAGACTGGATGGTATAGTGTGAGACAGACTGGATGATATAGTGTGGGACAGACTGGATGGTACAGTGTGGTACAGACTGGATGATATAGTGTGGTACAGACTGGATGGTACAGTGTGGTACAGACTGGATGGTATAGTGTGGTACAGACTGGATGATATAGTGTGGTACAGACTGGATGATATAGTGTGGTACAGACTGGATGGTATAGTGTGGGACAGACTGGATGATATAGTGTGAGACAGACTGGATGGTACAGTGTGGTACAGACTGGATGGTACAGTGTGGTACAGACTGGATGGTACAGTGTGGGACAGACTGGATGATATAGTGTGGTACAGACTGGATGGTACAGTGTGGTACAGACTGGATGATATAGTGTGGTACAGACTGGATGGTACAGTGTGGTACAGACTGGATGATATAGTGTGAGACAGACTGGATGGTACAGTGTGGTACAGAGTGGATGATATAGTGTGGTACAGACTGGATGGTACAGTGTGGTACAGACTGGATGGTACAGTGTGGTACAGACTGGATGATATAGTGTGGTACAGACTGGATGATATAGTGTGGTACAGACTGGATGATACAGTGTGGTACAGACTGGATGATATAGTGTGGGACAGACTGGATGGTATAGTGTGGTACAGACTGGATGATATAGTGTGGGACAGACTGGATGATACAGTGTGGGACAGACAGGATGATACAGTGTGGGACAGACTGGATGATATAGTGTGGGACAGACTGGATGATACAGTGTGGGACAGGCTGGATGGTACAGTGTGGGACACACTGGATGATACAGTGTGGGACAGACTGGATGATACAGTGTGGGACAGACTGGATGATACAGTGTGGGACAGACTGGATGGTACAGTGTGGGACAGGCTGGATGATATGTAGGGGAAATTTGGACAGAAAATGGTGTGGATGGATAAGGACGGAAATGGTAGGGGAATGAGACAGTTAGAGACCTTTAGATTACATGTCACGTATCCAATACAGGCCAGATACGTAACGTACCGACTACGTATCGCATTTTCTCGCGTGATTATATCGATACGTACCGCTTCGTTAGGGACGTGCCTAGGTATGGAAGTCAGGTTATAAATGCTCTCGCCCGTATCTAGTTTGGGACTGCATATCTCAAGTTTCAAGGTAAGTAATATTTTGGTTGTGTTTTGAAACCTTTTTTCTACCTTGTTATGTGTGTCTTATGTCACTGAATTTTAAACAATAATTTTATTTATGTACGAGTCGACCAAACGCGCCAAGTGTCAGCAAGCAAAAGTCTGTTGCTGGGAAGTACGTATCGCCAGCTGACCTAATTAAAATGTCGAACGAGACTTCAGGTCGGAGGCCCGATTCGACTGCAGTTTTTGCTATGAAATGCTATTTTGTGGAAGCGAAACGTTAGAAATGTGGTGAGTGACGTAATTTTTTTTTTTTTTTTTTGTTATTATTGTTTTTGATTAGTTGCTGATAAATTTTCGAACGAAAAATGTACAATGGATGCTGCGTTTAAAGATTAACGCCAAGTGCGCTGCCTTAAATCTGTTCTTGCAGTTTACTGTCTGGTTTTTCATCAAGGTCAAGGCCACATAGGCCTACCCTGGTAAGAAAAGCTGGTGGGGAGCAAGAATGGACTGTGTTTGCACATGTGGCAGAAACTGATAGTGATGATGATGATTATTTATTTATTTATTTGTTTGTTTATATATTTATTATTGTTATTATTACTATTATTGTTATTATTATTGTTATCATTGCCAGTATCATCATCATCATCATTATAATGAATAAATATGTAAACAAATAAAAAGACAAATGAAATAATTTTCTTCCTGTTTTTCAGATCTAAGTGTTCCCCATGCCAAATCAAGAATCACATAGCCCAGCTCCACGGTGGCCTACAACCATGGAGTACCAGCAAGATTAAATACAAACATAAGCAGAAAACGAAAAGACTGATTTTGACATTCAGAAAGATTAATGTGAAGAGAGAAGATTCAGAAGTCCAGAAGCTGGGGGATGCAATCGCCTGAGGATTGAAGCACAACAAAGAGATGAGCAAGCAACACAGCTGATACAGAAGACTTGGAAGAAAGGAAGAACGAAAAGAGAGGAAACACTATGATGGAGTGACAGATTGAAGAGAGAAAATGTGATGGATAGGTAAAGCAAATTAATGGATGCCATGCTGCAATACAATAAAATACAATATAATACAATACTTCTTTATACATCCACGCAGAAAAATTAAAATGTACTTACACTGGACTCGCACCACACGTAGAGTATTCTCACAGCTACTGAAAACCACAATCACAAATCAATGACAGAACATAATAAAATAAACACGACTCAACAGCTCAAAGTAACCACAAAATAAAGCAGTCAATAATCCTGGCATATGCTGTAACTCTGCACATGATACGCTCCCAATTCCCAACCCTCCCCCCCCCCCTTTCCCATTTTCCATGCACACACACAAACACGTACAGAAGAAACACGCCATTATGAAGTCACAAAATGACAGGTGCGGTAACCAAGCAGGTAAATGTCAGACTGGTAATAAGAATGTCTGGGTTTGGTCCCTTCTGGGTACCTCCTGCTTGGTGAAAAAGGGTGGAGGACTTGTTAAGTTCTCTGGTCAGCATTGTGCAGCCTACCAGTGTTTGAAATCCCTTTGTGTGCATGCTCATGCAAAAAATCAAATATGCACTATAAAGATCTTGTAAGTCATGTCCTGTGTATTTGGTGGCTTATGGAAGCTTGGCCCAGCAAGCATATCCACCAAATCAGAGTATGCAGACTGCACCAGTATACTGCCTGCACAGTGTGGACAAAATTGCGCATATACACATCAGAAAATCTGAATGCTATAGAAAGATCATAAGGTATTTCTAAAAAAATAATAACACAAACTGAGCATATCTGTGCCACTAAAAAAATAAGCAAAGATCAAGGAAAGGGAAATTCCTCTTGATTGTTTTGTACACAATACCTTTTTTGTTTGTTTGTTTGTTGTTGTTTTTTACTAATTAGTCGTCTTCGTTTTTATGGTAGAAAAACAAAAACTTACATGTCTCAGAACATGTAGGCCTATAATCTTTCAGAATAGTATTCAGAATTCATTTTGTCACAATAAAGGATTCATATGCCCATAATTATAGTGAATATTTTCGTCACATGGTAAGTGTGTCGCAAGTGCATGATTTGTGCGTGCTGGCGGGCGCGTGCGTGTGTGTGTCTACACAAAGACTGGGTTATTAAGAATAGTGTAAAGTATGTAATTAATTAATTAAATTTCAATCTGAATTCATAAACAATTCCTGTTCTTCCTTGCCAGCATTAAATAAAAGTACAGGAAGTACATATCTATAAAAACAAAATTTGAGCCATGATTTATTGACATAGATGAAGCATGGGGCACACACACACACACACACACACACACACACACACACACACACACACACACATACCACACACACACACACACACACACACACACACACACACACACACACACACACACACACACACACACACAACATCAATAGCGTTCATTGCCTATGATGTCATGATATTGAATAATATTGGAGCAACAAGCTGCTAGGAAAGATAAAAAGTAATCGCTAGATCTATTTTCCTTTAAAAATCCGAGAATAACAATTTAGTTCGTCGTCACATTGGTAGTAATAATGAAAAACAAATAGCTACATATTTTATAATGTCACACATCGTAAAGTACAGAAAAGGCTGTGGTTACGTCCCTTGCTTGGGGGGGGGGGGGGGGCGTCGGGAGACGTAGATCTGTTTCACGTGTAATCTTAACCCAAATCGCTTTCACGTACGGGACACGTACGTATCGCGATATGTATACGTGCTGGGAGATACGTGACGTGTAATCTAAAGGTCTCCAGTAAAAGTAAGGGATGGAGTGAGAAGACGGGATGAGACACAAGGTCAGGGTGAAACAGATAATGGAGAGAAAATCCAGTTGGAGATGGGTTTTCTTTCTCTCTCTTCCCACCAGAAAATACGCATTTTGTCTTTCTCAAAGTCACTGTAAACTCGAAGAAGCCTCATTATTTCATTTGATGTAGCGAGTGCTATGGTAGCCTGTTACAAGAATAAAAACAGATTTTAAATTCTCTAAGAAGTTCTTGACGAAATGCTGTTCACACATCTTCAAGACACAGTGCTATTTTGGAAGCCTTTTCGTCCGTGTGACCTTGTCCTTGGCGCTATGACTCCTAAACACATGCATTAGCGACCCCTAGATAGGCTACAGGCTACACTATTGCTCCAAAGGTGGTAAAAAAAACTTCGATAAGCAGCTCAGAAAATCTTGCTATCACATTGTTGTTGATGACACACAAACACACACTAAGACACACAAACAAACACACAGACACATCTCCCTCCCCAGTCAGTTTGAAATAATACCCTTTTTTGAAGGAAATTATAAGACAAAGACGTGACCTTAGAGAAGGCAATCAACTGACTGTACTTTCAAAGACACCCCTGGTAAACTCTGCAGAAGGATAACAAATCCAGTCGGTCGTGGTGAGGACAACGACAGAGAATTGTTGGCCTTCACCAATATGGTTTGGTATATTTTTTACTCGCAGTACTGAACATAAGTATACAAAAGGTCTGTTTTGTTTTAGGCGAATGTCAAAGATAGACAGCAAGACTGTATTTGCTGGGGGGAACTGATGGGTGCAGCAGCAGACAGTGTCTTCCGTCTTTGGGGTACAGCATCAAACATGTAAAGCTTACTAAGTTTTGCCCAATCTTTGACATTTGCCACACAGCTGTTCCTTTGTCGACAGTGTTATGGCAGGTGAACGTAAACAAATCAAGCAAGTTTATGTCATTTTATTTTTGCTGAAGTAGTTCCTGTGGAGCCCAATAAGGCGTTCATCTTGCTCCGTACATATTTGCTGGTTTCATATTTAAGGAAGGATATACGAAACAGTTCGTTGTGCATTAGTTCTCAAAAGCTTGAATTTTTTTCGCTGAGTCAACAAGCAGTGTCAATGTTTCATAAGAGCAGATAAAGAAGGAGAAGGCGAAGAAGGAGGAGGACAAGAAGAAAAAATTGAGAAAGAAGACGAAGTTTCTAAACTTTTGCTGGTTATGAATGTTTGTTGATAAAGCTAGCATACACATTTTTAGTGTGACCCATAGCGGTAACGGGGCCTGGAGTTAAGTATTTCATGTTTAGCTATGGCTATTACCGTATGTTTGGACAAGAGCGGATCGTACATTTTCAGATTCACGAGAGACAGTGGTGGGGTGGAAAGATAGCGTGTGGCGTTTTACATCCCCACTACGATAATAGACTCAACATACTGGCCATGGAAAAGGGAGCCACGTATCTACCACTCCCTGCCCGTCATTCGGTCCTGTGTTAGAAGAGAAAGAAGTAGAGAAGAAGAAAGAAAGAAAGAAAGAAAGAAAGAAAGAAAAAGAAAAAGAAAACGAAGCAGAAGAAAAGGAAGAAAAGAGAAGACGAGGAAAAGAAGAAAGCAAGAAGAAGAGTAAGGAGGAAGAAAAAAAGTTTACAAAACTCTTTCGATAAAGGATTGCCACTACAATTTCCTGTCACTTCACTCACCACAGCACACCGGATTTATTATCTGTTTGCATTGTTTACAAGTGGTGTCTTTGAAAGTATTGCTCGTTGGACGTCTCCCTTAACACTGCCCCCCCCCCCCCTTTTTTTTTTTTTCAATATCTTTTTTAGATGAAAAGAGATATCATTTCATATCCATCGAAGACGGAAGTGTGGTTACGTGTCTGTCTGTCTGTTTTTGTGTCTGTGACAAAAACATATTAGCAAGATTCTCTCAGCCATTTATGGAAGAACATTAACCACATCTGAAAAAAGGGATACACTGCTGATAAGTCGTGCCTGCATTAGATTAGAAGCCTGAAATCAGCACTTTTTCATGAAGGTCTGTGAACAGCACTTTGTTGGAAACTTCTCACGAATTAGAATTATGGGAGTGAATATCGACAGAAAGATAGCGATGGACAGATATGGAAAGGTCATAATTATCATGTGGAACCAATACATGAAATAGATTGACCTAAAATCACAACACATTTTACCTGAAAACATGCGCTAGTTCACTGGATGACCTCAATCAGTCTGAGGACACCCACAAACATTTTCAGCCCACAGTAATACATTGGTCTTATGGACGGTGTATGATATCAAAACCAGTGGCCACCAGGGGGAGAAGACAGAAAGGGGAGATGGGCTGTGGGGGATGGATGGATGGGTGAGGGGTGGAGCAGACAAGGGTATAGATTGGTAGAAGAGATTGGAAGTGGATTGGGGAGGAGGGGTATGTATTGCGATGTGACAGATCGGGGAGAAGAGCAAGCAGAGTGAATAGGACGGATATTGGAGGGGACAGGATAGTAGACGGGATGAATAATAAATTTGCAATGAGTAGGGGTTGATGAGACAAGTATGAAAGGAGATCATATGTGGAAATCGATACTTGATCGAAAAACACACGTTTCACCCAAAATACGTACACTAGTCCAAAAGATGTCCTAGTTAATCAAAGGACACACACAGAATTTTCATCCCACAAATGTTTACCAGTCCTTTGAATGATAATTTTATAAGGATATCTCAAAAAGAAAGAAACAAGCGAAAAAGGCTGACATGTTTTCCATCAAATCATGCTCATGTCAATACCAAAGACGGCGATCAGCGCTCTGAAGTTTAGAGGTTTTAGTACATCAACAGTTAGATATGTATCTTTCTGTTCTTTTTCTTCTTCCTTTTAAAAAAAGGTGGGTTCAGCTTATTTCATATCACCAGGGAATGATGTATTGTGTGTGTGTGTGTGTGTGTGTGTGTGTGTGTGTGTGTGTGTGTGTGTGTGTATGTGTGTGTGTGATATTGTGTGTGTGTGTGTGTGTGTGCATACGTGTATGTGTGTGCGTGTGTGTGTGTGTGTGTGTGTGTGTGTGTGTGTGTGTGTGTGTGTGTGTGTGTGTGTGTGTGTGTGCGCGCGTGTGTGTGTGAGTGTGTGTCTGTCTGTCTGTCTGTGAAAATATATCTAAACACGATTATTTCAGCTCTTTATGGGTGCTGTCACAAGGTTCGATGCCATTGTAATAAAATTGATCTGTACAGTAGACGACTGATCTTTTGAATAAAGATACTGAGACAAAGATAAAAGATCCACACTTCATTAAAGTTCTAAAATACCATTTTAACTACATACTGACGCAACTGACTTGATAATCGAATTAATTTATTTTACTTATGTTTAACTATAACAAACGTCTGAGTAATTGCACACAATCTTCTTGCGCGGTATCGTTTTAAACAAACAACTTGTCCCTTAAAGAGAGAAGTAGTACACTGCGCACACACTTACTTTAAGAAAAATTAGGATAGCGACGTGAATAGGGGCTCCTATGGAGCATCTTCGTCCGGTAGAGTCCGTCATGCTGTGCAGGTGACACCAGACCGTCAGCAAGCTACTGCGATCAAACTATAAAAACAAATGCAAAAAATTGTGGACTTGCAGGGTGGCTGAGGACAGAGAGGGTGGAAGATGTGCTTGCAGCGACAAGGGATAGATGCATATGGAGGGCCATGATCGCCAACGCCATGTGGCAGGGCACATGATGATGATGACACTTGCTTTTGTTGACTACTGGGTAGCAGTCTTTTCCCCTGAAAAGAATATGCACTGTCCGCTTACCTAGTGAGGGAGAAATCCTTTACTTCAAGCCCCTCGTCAGCTTGTTGAACCAAGTGCAGTGATGGTATCAGTGCTAGTCCTTCAGATCACATGACAAACGAGATCTCGTGTGCAGCATAAACATAGTGCATTATGAGTGTAAAAGACCTCATGGCGACAAAAGTTGCAAAGTCCCATAGACAAACCCGGCTTCACTGGAAAACAAACCTACTCACATACAAGAGAAAAAACGTGGCACCATGCTGTGGCAACGTGCTTTCCCCAGGGACAGGGCACCATGCTGTGGCAACATGCTTTCCCCAGGGACAGGGCACCATGCTGTGGCAACGTGCTTTCCCCAGGGACAGGGCACCATGCTGTGGCAACGTGCTTTCCCCAAGGACAGGGCACCATGCTATGGCAACGTGCTTTCCCCAGGGACAGGGCACCATGCTGTGGCAACGTGCTTTCCCCAGGGACAGGGCACCATGCTGTGGCAACGTGCTTTCCCCAGGGACAGGGCACCATGCTGTGGCAACGTGCTTTCCCCAGGGACAGGGCACCATGCTGTGGCAACGTGCTTTCCCCAGGGACAGGGCACCATGCTGTGGCAACGTGCTTTCCTCAAGGACAGGGCACCATGCTGTGGCAACGTGCTTTCCCCAAGGACAGGGCACCATGCTGTGGCAACGTGCTTTCCTCAAGGACAGGGCACCATGCTGTGGCAACGTGCTTTCCCCAGGGACAGGGCACCATGCTGTGGCAACGTGCTTTCCTCAAGGACAGGGCACCATGCTGTGGCAACGTGCTTTCCCCAGGGACAGGGCACCATGCTGTGGCAACGTGCTTTCCCCAAGGACAGGGCACCATGCTGTGGCAACGTGCTTTCCCCAGGGACAGGGCACCATGCTGTGGCAACGTGCTTTCCCCAAGGACAGGGCACCATGCTGTGGCAACGTGCTTTTCCTAGGGACGGGAACAACAATCAGCATAAAAAGAAAAAAAGAAGATAAAAACAAAGGTCAAACCAATGCGATGTAATCTTGTCATAGAATTACTGTCCTGAAGCAGACGACTATAAGAGCGTAGTATACCGGTCAGTATCTCTGTAGGTTCAGTAGAACCAGTATGATGGGACAAACCACTGTAAGAATGTTATAGACAAGGCAGTATCGCCTGGGTTATGTAGGACCGGTCTGGTTTTCACTGCCAACAACAAGTACCAGTTCACTACGTAATCCCCTGCCTTTACTCCTGTTCCTGTTTACGACTACCTGTAATGCATCTCAGTAGTTATTTGTTATTGCTGTTGCTGCTGTTGCTGTTGCTGTTGCTGCTGCTGCTGTTGGTTTTGTTATTGTCGTTGGCTTTGTCGTGGTTGTAGTTGTAGTTCTTACTAGTGTTGTTTCTCTTCTTCTCCTGTTGTTGTTGTTTGTTTTTTGTTTGTTTGTTTTTTGTTGTTGGTTTTTTTTGTATTGTTTTGTTTTTTAATTTCCCTTCGTGTCTTTCTTCTTCTCCTTAGACTTCTACTTTTTTCTTTTTGCACAGACGCCAGAATGCCTGACAGGGAGCGATAGCTACGTGGATCCTTTTTCCCTGGCCCAGTATGTCAATCTGTTATCGTAGTGGGGATGTAAAGCTACACACGCTATCTTTCCACCCCACCACTGTCTCTCGTGAATCTGAAAATGTACGATCCGCTCTTGTCCAAACATACGGTAATAGCCATAGCTAAACATGAAATACTTAACTCCAGGCCCCGTTACCGCTATGGGTCACACTAAAAATGTGTATGCTAGCTTTATCAACAAACACTCATAACCAGCAACAATTTAGGAACTTCGTGAATAGACAGATACTGGAAGAGGTCGACAGTTTTAAGCACCCGGAAGGTAGCCTGACCAAAGATGGTAGCTTCACAGCAGACACCCACAACAACATCAGCAGTTACAACCAGACTAAACAATATTTAGAGAAGCAGCACCATCAGTTTCATCGCCACGCACCCGCTGTTCGTGTTACTCGTAATCTGTATCGCAATCTACTGTTGTGAAACGTGGACAGCGCTTGTTGACTAAGACAAGAGAATTCATGTGTAAGAGCAAGTGCACGAGGAAACTTCCGTATAACCTTCCTCAAACATGAGACCAGCAAATGTGTACGGAACTAGATGAACGTCTTACTCAGCCCATAGGAACTACTTTATCAACATTGAAATGACACAAGCTTGCATAATTTGATTATGTCAGCTGTCATAATGCACTGTCTTAGACCATCCTTATGGTACCCTGAGGGGAGCCATTGCTCAAGTTTGATAGAGGAAGA
>CM060305.1:105164250-105166750 GCA_030674185.1 Monoplex corrugatus
CTTTTGTCTACTTTTGTTCAAAGGTTTCATATATTGTTTATTCTAATATCGTAGATCATTCGTAATTAAAGCAAACCAATGGTTTTTTTCTCATTTGCATCAGTCTGCTTTGTAACACATCATTGTATATGTTTGCTGTATGACTGTAAAATGTTGTCTACAAGTCAGCTTGGCTGTAGGTTCTGTAAGACCTGTGTGGTTCTCATTGCCAACAACAACTGCTTGTTGACTACGTAACCTTCTCTCCTTACTCCCATCACTCTTATTTAGAACTACCTGTAATCTGTCTATGTTATTATTTGTTTGTATTGTTGTTCTTATTGCATTGCTGCTGCTGCTGCTGCTGTTCCTGTTGGTTTTGTTGTTGTTGTTGTTCGGACTTTTGTTGCTTTTTTGTTTTGTTTGTTTCGTTTTGTTTTGTTTTTGGTTTTTGTTTTGTTTTGTTTGTTTGTTTTTGTTGTTTTTTGTTTGTTTGTTTGTTTGTTTGTGTGTTTGTTTGTTTGTTTTGTTGTTGTTGTTTGTTGTTGTTGTTGTTGTTGTTTTGTCGTTCTTCTTGTTGTTTTTCTTACCCTTGTTGCCGTTGTTGTTGTTTCTTCTTCTTCTTCTTCTTCTTCTTCTTCTTCTTCTTCTTCTTCTTCTTTCTTCTTTCGTCTTGCTGCCGCTGTTTTTCTTCTTTTTCTTCTTGTTCTTCTTCTCTTCTTTCGTCTTGCTGCCGCTGTTTTTCTTTTTTTCTTTTTGTGGTATTGGTATGAGGAGGAGAAAGAGTCATTGACAGATAGTGCAATGATTCTGAAGCCTTCTAATTTGAACTAAAGGAATACTAAAGAAATAGAAATGTTTAGGTACCTTCCTCAATGAACAGCTCCAGTAGTAACTGTTGTAATAAAAGTAGTACACCTAGTACCAGCAGCCATAATGGTAATAGTAACAGCAACAGAATCAACAACTCTTAGATCGGTATGTGTGATCAGCATTTTATTATCGAAGTTAGTCTTTTAGTACAGTATACAAAGGTGTGTTAGTGGTGAAGGAAATGGAGACTGAAGGTGTTACGTGTGTGAGCTACATTTATATTAACGCATGGTTAAGCCCAGCGTGATTATGTACACTTATGATATATAATACCATTATTATTATTATTATTATTATTATTATTAATTAATATCATTGATGTTTATTGTACTACTAATATCATTATGCCCATTTTATCACTAATATCATCATCATCAGGAGTATCATTATTATCATTTTTGTCATTATGTTATCATCATCATCATTGCTGTCGTCGTCGTCATTGTCATCGTCATCGTCGTCATCATCAATCATCATCATCGTAACCATCATCATCATCATCATCACGATTCTTACTATGATTATTATCATCATCATTAATAGTATTATTGATGGTGATGGTGATGATGGTTGGTGCTGGTATCATCATCATCATCATTCATCATCATTGTTCTTCTCCTTCTCCTCCTCCTCCTCCTCATCATTATGATTATTGCTATTATTATTATCATCATAATTATTGACAGTATCATTGATGGCAATGGTGATGATGGTGATGGTGGTACGTCATTTTTATCATCATCACCATCATCATCATCACCACCACCAACATCATCATTTAGTATCATTATCATCATCATCATCTTCTTCTTCTTCTTCTTCTTTTTCTTCATCATCATCATCATCATTATTGCTGGTAATGCTGCTGGTGTCGTCGTCGTCATCACCATCGGTGGTAGTAGTAGTAGTAGTAGACTTAATGATGGTGCTGCTGCTGCTCCTGTCATCATTACACAGAGAGTGATGCTAAACCCGACCACTCTCTGTTTTTGATAATAGAAAGGAAAAATACAAATAAAATGAAATAAAACAATATTTAGTATTGGCATTATGCGAGTAGTGTTTCATTTTGAAAAAAAATCAAACAGAAAAGAAAATCTGTATGTAAACATTTCCATCAAACACGATGTCATTTAGTCACTTGATATGTATGAACTACTCCCATCAGTCAATCATCACACTGTCAGTCAAGTAAGGAAGTAGTGACTACAGAATATATGAACAAGAGACAGGTAAAGAAGGAAGGCATTAACATATTTGAAATATAGTGAAAAGGCGACAGTTTTAGTTATATAGTCGTACCTTGCAAGGTGCCGTCATTTGTCGTAATGTTTGAAAATATGAATGAATGAACGAATAAGTGAATGAGAAACGAAAGAACAAACAAGTGCATAAGTGTGTACGTAAATAACTATTTTAATGAATAAATGAACATCGATAGATGCCTGCTGTGTTGCAAACAATATTTGTTTATTATCAAAACAAGGCCCTATGTGTTCATTATCCCGGTACCCTCTCCCTTCCTTTCCTCTTTGCCTCTCTACCCCCGTCCTCCACTTCACCTGTCCTGTTCGCAGAGACTGGGGCGTGGGAGAAGAAAGGGGAGATTATAAGGGATAGAGGAGGGGTGGCTAGAGGAGAAGGTACC
>CM060305.1:105171750-105179250 GCA_030674185.1 Monoplex corrugatus
CTGACATCCATCGTAATTGGCTGTTGAATCTTTGTTCACGTTCACACACATACACAGATATGTGCATGCACAGAGACAGAGAGTATTCCCTGAAAGTGGTATGAAAAAGAGTGAAAGATATGGGCAAATGACTTTTTGTGACGGTTCTACAGTTCTCTAAATTGTACCGCCTGCTTTGCCATGTCTGTGGCTGTGTGAACGAGCACTGAAGACAGCTCATTACAAGGTTATTACAAGGTTATTACACCTTTATTACGTCTTTATTTCAGTTTTATTACCGGCTTTAAGCATGCTCTGAACGGAGCACCAGAAAGAATAAAACAAAATTGTTAAGCCACATCGATAGGACCTTTTTCTCTTTTTCCTACATAGTTTTAAAGCTCTTTCTCCTACATAGTTTTAAAGCTCTTTTCCTACATAGTTTTAAAGCTCTTTCTCCTACATAGTTTTAAAGCTCTTTCTCCTACATAGTTTTAAAGCTCTTTTTCCTACATAGTTTTAAAGCTCTTTTCCTACATAGTTTTAAAGCTCTTTCTCCTACATAGTTTTAAAGCTCTTTTCTCCTACATAGTTTTAAAGCTCTTTCTCCTACATAGTTTTAAAGCTCTTTCTCCTACATAGTTTTAAAGCTCTTTCTCCTACATAGTTTTAAAGCTCTTTCTCCTACATAGTTTTAAAGCTCTTTCTCCTACATAGTTTTAAAGCTCTTTCTCCTACATAGTTTTAAAGCTCTTTCTCCTACATAGTTTTAAAGCTCTTTTTCCTACATAGTTTTAAAGCTCTTTTCCTACATAGTTTTAAAGCTCTTTTCCTACATAGTTTTAAAGCTCTTTTTCCTACATAGTTTTAAAGCTCTTTCTCCTACATAGTTTTAAAGCTCTTTCTCTCGTTGTTTTGTTTTGCTTTTTGGGGTGGGGGGGGGGGGGGGGTCTTTCTTTTTTGCTGTTGTTTTATTTGTTGTTCTTGTTATTGTTTGTTTGTTCTGTATTTCGTTTGTTTCTTTCTTATCCCCTTTTAAAAGAGGACATAAGTGAGCAGCTAATAAAGAACCGCATAAACTTTTATTTTCAACCGTCTTAGGTAATTTCAAAGAAATATGACCTGAAATATAGACCAGTGACCAAAAACTGTATGCATTTCCAACCGCTTGAATGCATAATGTGGGTATGGTGCTTTTGGTTTGTCTACACCGACAACCCTGTTGATCTTTATAGGCTACTACAGCCATTCTTCAAGATCTGATGAAGTGCATGTCTTTAACCTGAATCAACTGCATTCTACCGGTATATTTGTATAGCTAGCTTGTATACATTCTTTTATCTCTTTTCCATTGCTTCTATGTGCTTGCTTGACCTTGTTTGAATGTGCTGTATTTCAGTTTCCCTTAAAAGCCTAGGATAGTCAAGCTATACGAATATCATCCCTTTTTTCGTTTCTTTTTTTTTTTTAACATATTTTGCTATTTTATCATGGAACATCGCGTCTCTGTGCCGTGGTTAGGACACTGTGACGTTTCCCTGGATGGCAGATCCCATGAACTATGGACATCAAAGACCTTGACATGAATTACCCGCTGAAAATGCTTATTAGCGATTTCTTATTGTATTGGATCTACGAAACATATTCTTGACTTACTTATTCCTGAAGGACCTTTTTCAATAGCAGTCCTCTAGCGGTTCGGATCTGTGTTGTTCTCTTCATTTGGGTGCCTACATTTTGTTTTCCATGCACCTTCTCCACGTCTTCTCTGGTCTACCCACTTTCCTTTTTCGTTGGAGTTCCTCCTTTATACTTGTGATGTGAAGTCTCATGTAGGTGTATTTCTTGACACATGCATGTGCTGTGACATTGAAACAGATAGAACAGTTCGCATATTTGCACGCACACAAACTCCTCCCACCCCTCACCCCAAGTATACACACGCACATCTAGCCACGAAGGTATGACTGATCTGAGTCCTAAATAATTCTCCAATCTCCCGCTCCCTTTTTCTTCTAGTTCTTCTTGTATTGGCAAAGAATGGTGGGAAAGAACTAAAAGAACGCGAAAACTTGCTGCCAATGCAGCTTGAGGGTTCGCACTTTTCTTGCAAATTGTGAACAGTCTGGAAGTTAGGCCCGTAAAACTGCCGGCTTAGCTTTCCGGCAATTCCAAGTCGCGAAATTTGTGCAGTTTTATTCCTTCTCTGATTAGCCGTGAAATTGCCATGAACATTTTTTTTCATACAGTTATGAACGACTGTTCCCAGTTCTTCACTTTGCCGTCTTTTCACAGCAGACAGAAAAAGAAAGAATGGAGGAGGCAGGGGAAGGTGTGAGGGATGATGGTGGTAAACAACTAAAAACGCCGTCATAAGGAGCGGATGTTTCATGCTGTGGAGAGAAACATCTTCTACAGTACGTTACTTGCAACCTCAGCAGACCAACATGAAAACCAAAACCTGGTCTGGAGCTAAGCTCAAGGAACTTGAAGCAAAGTTTTTTTAGTAGATAGGATATAGACATAAGAGAGGAGAGGAAAGGAAATGAGGGGAAGGGAAGGGTTGAGGAGGGGGTGGGGGATCACTGGGGGGTAAAACCAAAACAAGGAAGTCTGAAGGGTTCAAAATATGAATAATGAGCTATTCTTATCTCTACGAACGGCAAAGCAAACGGTTCACATTATGTCAGCAGGCAGGTCTGTACTTTCAGCACTAAACTATCTTGGAAATCTGTATGTTATTATAGTACACTTGCTGATGTGGCTTTTCCCCACCTCTCCTTTCTCTTCTCATCACTTCTCCTAGTCTTCCTTTCACCAAAGACCTTGCTTGCTGCTACAACTAGGTGCCAGTTTGTTGAATTAAGGTAGTAAGCCTACGGCTACTAGATCTAGACGTCTACTGCTATTGCCACAATGCTGTTGCCGTCGTTACTGCGATTACTAGTACAAAACGTGATGACTGCTGTAGCAGACTACTGCAGATACTGTAGCAAATTGCCTCTCTGAAATTCAAAGGTTGCCTTTTGTTGCGAGACAAAACCATTTCCCAGTAATACTGTCACTAGCTGTGAGGTTACTGTGATGCTGTCACAGCTATCTCAAGACCGTATAGACAAACCGTACTCAATAAGTACTGTATCTGCTCCCACCACCACTACTACTACTATACCAGTTAGTACAGACCAGTTAGTACCACAAACTATTATGACTGATAGTGCTATAGTACACCAACTAATGCAACTATTAGTGCTACTTCATCTTCTTGTTCTTGTTCTTGTTCTTATACTTCTTCTTCCTATTCTTCTTGTTCTTCTTCTTGTTCCTCTTGTTCTTGTTCTTTTGTTCTTCTTCTTGTTCTTCTGTTGCTGCTGCTGCTGCTGCTATAATTACTTCCGTTTTTACCGCTGCTACTGTTCGTTTCTCATTTCTGCTGTTGTTACTACTGCTACTTCTACTGTTGCTTCTACTGCTACTGCTGCTTCTCTTATAACCACTTCTGCTATTACTATTACTGTTACGGTTACTACTACTGCTACTACTGCTACTGCTATTAGCACCCCACACTACTACCACCACAAGTACTAATACCTTTGATAATTCTACTGCTGCTACTGGTTGTAAGAAAAATCTGTACAGTTAGAACTAGTTGCTTGGTGCTTTAATTACATTATGTACTAAATCGTACTGTAATTTGTTTTCATAATGATATTGTTGACATGCAGAATGGAATTGTATGTGTGCATGTGTGTGTATGAGAGACAGACAGACAGACAGACAGACAGAGACAGAGAGACAGAGAGAAGAGAGAGAAGACAGACAGACAGACAGACAGAGACAGAGAGACAGAGAATGTGTTTACACGTACTAAAAACCGTTAGGCAAGTAATGTTTACCGCATTGCATACCTTTGTTAATGGACTTGTCAGCTAAAATCTGCGATTTAAACAGTGTAGAGACTACGCACCAATATAGATCAAAAGAATGAATCAAACAGAGACCTCATGTCAACGATAGAAAAGAAACAGTACGTTATTTCCAGATGATTTCGTAAAATATTGATATGCTTTCAGAACGCTTTCGACAGGCTGAAAAGTCATCTAGACTGTGCAGTGTGACCAAAGGCATGGTATCCAATTAAATGCACACACTCTAGTGTATAACTCAACACTGTGTAACCTGTTTGCAAGACCAATGCTAAATCTCTTGTGGAATTTCTTTATTGATCACATACAGAATTTGTGTTTCTCGATAATGTTGTCGTCTATAGTCATGCTGACCCAAACCGTGCCAACAAACACCAGTGAAGGAAAAGAAAAATGCTAACAAGAATCGGTTAATGATCTTTCTTTTCTTTCTCTTTTTTTTTTTTTTTTCATTGGATATGAAAAAGACCGACGACCGACTATGAAACAACAAGTATCAGAAGCAGAACAGAAAGGACTGGCAAGGGTGTACATTCGGAGGTGGTCACAAAGATAAATCAGTGCAGTGGCATTGATCCACTTGTAGCATAATGTATTGATTTTATTTATGAGATTCTTTGAGAAACGGGCAACCAGTGGAGAAAGGGAATGCTTCTTTATTACGAAGGGCAAGACGGACCTCGGAATTCTGATACGCTGGAGGCATGCAACAGAATAAGCATACAAGCCAGAGAGCAGACAGTTACAATAATATGTCACATGTGTCATATGAATACATCTATATGTGTATATGTATATGTATATGCATAAGCATATATATATAAATATGTGTGTGTGTATACTATATATATCTATTTATCTAGCTAGCCTATCTACTATCTATCTATCTATCTACCTAGCTATCTATCTAGCTATCTCTATGTATATTATTTATATGTATATATTACGTATCACATTTTTTAAGCACAAAATATTTGATCTTTGCGTTTTGCAAGGTGATTGTTATTATATTATTTTGTTGTTGTTGTTGTTTTGTTTGTTGTTTGTTGTTGTTGTTGTTGTTGTTGTTGCGAGCCATCCATACGCTATGAGGGCACATGTGAATATGTCCATCTGTGTGTCTCCTTTAGGACAGAAAGACAGAGGAGCTGGAGACTCAAAGCTAGCCGTTTCTACCCTGAACATACAACATAAAAGCTGTTCGTAAAGCCGCCATTCTTTGATGTACATGCGTGCTGAAATCTGTCTTTTACTGTTGATTGTTTGTTTCTTCGTTCATCTGTTTGTTTTTGCTGTGATGTTGTTTGTTGGTGGTGTTGTTATTAACTAACACAGCTGAAAATAACTTGGAACATCTGTTCCACACATCTGTGCCTGTACAGCTATACTTAAGCCACAAAACGTTCATAGGATGGGGATTACATGGACGACTGGTTGTAAGTAACCGACCATTTTTCAGCCTCATTTTGTTTCCAGACAATGATGGCTGTTATGTCAGCAGCTTACCACTGCTAAAGAGTATCGTATCCCCACATAACGTAAAACATTCCATTTTGCTGCAGCCAGGCGGTGTGTTATTGCTCAGTCAACAAGCAGTGACACTGACCCAGCCAAGCTCTGGTCTTACTAACGTTTGCTGTCAGTTACGTTGAGTATCGAATCATCCTCATGTAGACCTGACACCTTGGCAAAGTGGTTAATGCAACTGATCAACGACTTGGAGGTTGAATGTTCGAGCTCTCTTGATACAAGTCATTGTGGGATTTTTCAGCCCCAACCAGTTCCTACCCAGAGTTATGTGTGCTGTGGACTCGTTGGGAAAACTGGGACCACACAGCTGATTGTCATCTACTTCACAAATGCATCATTGAAGATTGTATTTAGATTTTCTGACAGACACTGCACGCGTCTGGTTCCCTTGGTCTTTGTCAACACTAGGAATATTATAAAAGGAAGCATAGAGTACAGCCCAGTGATGCAATCTCAGTCCACAGTGGAACTCAATAGCATCATCACCATTATATCCATTATCATGGATCATCACAACATAATGGAAATACTGTTCCGTATCCTGTAGCGCTTCATGTCCTGCTCCTCATTGTGAGCTCAGTTTCGGAAGGTTTGGAGGTGTGTTGGAGAATGTAAACGATCATCGTGGTGGCAGTGAGACAGAGACGGTGTAAATGATGGGGATGGGGGGGGGATGTGGGGGCTTCATATTTGCTGTACAGCATTAGCAGCACAATTTTCAGACTTGATGTTTCTTCTCTTAAGTCGTTGTAGAATTTACTGTTAGTGTTGATACGTGTTATGCTTAAAACATCTGAATGCCTCACTGGCAATTAAGCATTTCTCTGACAACACATCCAGCGAAACGCTCAGCAGTCTGTGCATACACCTAAGAATGGCAGATTCTCGTCTGCCTAAAACAACAGCAAATCGAGTCTACTGTGTCTAAAGCAACAGCCAATCATGTCTCATGTAACTAAAACAACAGGCCAATCAGAAGGCGCTGTTCACATTATGTCAGCCAAAGTGGCCAAGTCATTCCTATATCACTCAGCCAATTTTCTGGTGAATTAGGTATTTTTCCAGCCTGCCTTTGCGTTAGCAATATCTGTGTGGGGCTGTGTGTTTTTAAAGGATTTCTTTTCACGTTGAATACTCCTCTCTCTCTCTCTCTCTCTCTCTCTCTCTCTCTTCTCTCTCTCTTCTCTCTCTCTCTCTCTCTCTCTCTCTCTCTCTTTCCTGTCTTCTCACTCTTTGTCTTATTTCTTATCGTTCTGTCTATCCTGTTTTTTTGTCCAGACTTCTGCCCCCCACCCCCACCCCAACCCACCCATTTCCCCTATTTGTGTTGATCAAACACTGCTTAATCCAGCTCCTCAACAACCACCAAGCCCAGGTTCATTCAGTCGAAGTTCCAGAGCCAGGAAGCCTACTGGAACCAGAGATGCCAAGCCGCTATGGGGCCTCCATCCAAGAAACCTCAGCAACGTTATAATCAACGAAAACTCTTCACTCAACTACTAACAATGGCTGCCTCTAGGACCTCGCTAAATAAGCTGTTGGCTGTCCCTGTTTGCAGACGGGAAAACTGTAGAGCCGTGAAGGAGACAAAAACGATTTACAGCCACCAACCCACCACAGTAAAAAGAGCTTTAATCCCTGGGGTGGGGTCCTGGGTAGCGCAGCAAGCACGACCTATCAAGCACCCAGTGTTGGCGCCATGTTTGTGGAAGGTTCCACCAGATATATGAATACAGAGACTGGCGACTGCGGGATGCCTCTGGTAATCACACCCTTCTTGGTCGCACCTGGTGTCAGTCCCAGTGTGCCTAATATGTCTCAGAGCTGATACCCAAAAAATCCGTGCTTTGTGCTGCGCTTAGCTTTCTACAGCGCAGCAGCATTGTGCCAATCTACACAGCTATAATATGGGTCCATTCTTTTCACTGAATGATTATGTATGTGACAAATTTTGAATACACAGACACTTCGGCAGCTGCATTCTGTTTCCAGAAGATGAGATTTGTTATGTCAGAATTTTACGTCAGAAGATAATCATATCTTTACATAATATAACCCCATTTTT
>CM060305.1:105184250-105186750 GCA_030674185.1 Monoplex corrugatus
TTGTGAGGAAATCCCTGGGGCAAATAGAAAAGCAAAAAAGAGCTGGATGCTGGTGAAATTTTGGGCCTGATGGAGAAAAGGAGGAAGGCAAAGAGAAACCAGGAGATATACAGGAAGATAAACAAAGAAATCAGGTATAGGTGCAATGAAGCTAAGGAAGCTTGGCTGAACACAAAATGCAAAGAGATAGAAGAACGACACAAAATGGATCCTCAGGGTATGTACAGACGAATTGAAGAAATTGTTCACAGGAAAAATACATGCACATCAACTGGTTGCTTAAAATCAAAAGATGGCACGCTTATCATGGAAAAAGACAAGGTATTAGACAGATGGGGAGAGTACATTAAAGACCTTTTTGAGGATGACAGAAACGAAGAACAAATTATAAAAAGAACTTTGAAGGAACACCCATAATGAAAGATGAAGTCAGAGCAGCACTGAAAAAGATGAAACCAGGAAAAGCCCCAGGACCAGACAACATTACTACAGAGATGATTGAAGCCCTGGAGGAATTTGGCATAGAAAAAATAACAGTCCTCCTAAATGAAATTTATGACACTGGAAAAATCTCCAAAGATATGTCAAAATCAATTTTCATTGCACTTCCAAAGAAGACAGGGGCTATAGAATGCGAACTCCATAGCACAATCAGTTTGATGAGTCATGTAACAAAAATCCTGTTAAGAATAATCATGATGAGGACAAGGAATAGAATCAAAAGAGAAATAGCAGAAGAACAGTGTGGATTTGTGGAAGGGAAGGGAACTATTAATGCAATATATATCCTAAGAACTATTATAGAGAGGTCAATTGAGATGAATAAGGATTTGTATTTATGCTTTGTTACTATACCAAGGCTTTCGATCGGGTACCACATGAAGAATTGATCAACCAACTGGAGAGACTCAATGTCGATGGAAAAGATCTACGAATAATCAGGAATATGTACTGGGAACAAACAGCTGCAATGAGAATAGAAAACAATATAAGCTCTTTTCAAAACATCAAAAGAGGAGTCAGACAGGGTTGTGTTTTGTCACCAGATCTGTTTTCACTATATAGCGAAAACATCATGAGAAACCTAGAAGAAGACCCTGGATTAAAGGTTGGAGGGAAAATGATAAACAACATTCGGTACGCAGATGACACCGTGCTAATTGCAGAAAATGAAAGGGACCTACAAAACCTTGTGAATATACTAGAAACAAAAAGCAAAGGTAAGGGGTTGGAACTAAACAGCAGGAAGACTGAAGTCATGGTGATCAGTAAAAAACATGAAATCCCCTCAGCAAATGGCATAACCTTGACACAGGTTAATAAGTTCAAATACCTGGGAACGGTCATTTCATCAGACGGCAGATGCACATCGGAAATAGCTGGCAGAATCGGCCAAGCCAAAACAGCATTCAAGAAGATGACAAGCATTCTTACCAACAAATGCCTATCAATTAACATCAGAAAGAGAGTCCTTGAGTGTTATATAGAACCAATACTGTTGTACGGATGCGAGGCGTGGACAGTCAGCAAGCAAAGCCAGAGCAGGATTGAGGCAGCCGAGATGTGGTTTCTCAGAAGAATGTTGAGAGTACCATGGACAGCAAAGAAAACAAACGAGACAGTCTTGTTGGAGGCAGACACAAGTCGATCACTGATAAGGAAGATTAGGAAAAGACAAGCAACATTTATAGGCCATTTTATGAGGAAGGGGGATTTGGAGCACCTGGTCACAACGGGAAAGCTGGAGGGAAAGAGAGCACCGGGTAGACCCAGGGAGAGAATGCTGGACGGACTTGCAGAGTGGCTGGGGATGAAGAGGGTGGGGGAGATGCTGGGGGCAACGAGAGATAGAGATGGTTGGAAGTCCATGGTCGCCAACGCCATGTGGCAGGGCACCTGATGATGATGATCGGTTTATGGTGAACATGATAATATAGTTTTAGGGACTAGAGCGTTTGCTCTGGAGAGACAAGCCTAAAAACATGACTTGGTGTGGTTGCCAAATAAATGATTGAGCAAAACACTTTCCTACAGACCACCCAGCTGTAGATGAGTACTTGTCCCTCGTGAACAGATGGGGAAAGTAAGTCAGCCAGGGAGATGAGGAAGGCAGCGCCCACATAATGCTGACTGAGAAAAGTTATTGTGTCAAACATCTCGAGTCCCCTCAACTGCGCTAATTTGTACCTTTTTAACTTTGTGTCAAAGGCTCTTTAAAACTCATATTGCTTTGTATGGATGCATAAATGTTTTGTGTTGTCTCTAAAAAGTAATTTCAACTTTAACGTCTTGTTTGGCATTTGTTTACACTTTTTACACCACGTTCAACACATTTTACAACCGACAAAAAACAAATAAGCAAAGTTTCAGCTGTTGTATACCACTGGGGCAAACGTTACAGACATTGAGAGGCTGACTGTCACTGTTGGAAGTGGACTGTAAAGATCGAACATTTGTGAACATCTGTTTTTGTGCACACGTCACGCACGTCTAATTACCG
>CM060305.1:105191750-105276750 GCA_030674185.1 Monoplex corrugatus
GTGTTGTGTTTGTGTGCGTGTGTGTGTGCACGCGCGATATATAAATTAGCGCTTCTGTTATATAGTACAGTCTGTCTCGTAAAATGTGTAATCTGCAGTGAGTCCAAATGAATGAAGAGAATAACGCTTCAGGAGAATGATTTATCAATGTGATTATCTGTGCCCCATGGACAGTAGGATCTTTTAAGTGTCTTTCTGTTCACAGGTAAACGTAATACAATGAGGCTTTAGCAAGACATCACATTGACAGATATCCAACATGGTCAAGATAAGAAACTTGTTTCTGCAGTATAGAAAGGAGGAAAACGGTCACAGGTCAGCAGGTGTGCTGTTGGTCTTGTAGATCAGTCAAGTGAACAATGTGTTCTTATGGTTTAGTCATACTATGTGGTTGGACTGGACCACTAGAACAGCTTAGTCCACGATTTGGCTCTCTGAGTGTTTTCATTAACCACAATGTAACTAACAATCCATGGACTAAAAATCAACAACCCCCCCCCCACACACACACACACACACTGTATGTATGTGCATATATATATATATATATATATATATATATATATAATATATATATATATATATATATATATATACATAGATAGATGGGCAGATATGGACAGACAAATAGATATAAACAATATGGATAGACAAAGAGATATAAACGCATTTAACCGAAATATGTGAACAGACACAGTGAAACCGACAACGACAGAGATGACATGACCCCAAATAGAATATTGTTTTCACTCCTGGTATTGAAAGAAGTGTGTTAGTTTCACTGATGGAATAAAATGAGTGAAACCAATACACTTTTGCCTGTGCCCTATGTGAAAACTCAACTTGCTTTCTTCAGATTATGTGGTGATTTCATGTGGTCGCCCCACTTGAAGAGGACTGAAAACTGCCCCACTTGAAGAGGACTGAAAACTGCCCCACTTGAAGAGGACTGAAAACTGACCTACTTTCATCTGTCCCACTATGGCGACACACGGTGTATACGTGACTGTTATGGGGCACCTATTTTTCAGTTTATTTACATGTACATTACCGTCCTCGTTCTCCACCCTGCCCACTGTTTCAGTCATGTTAGAAATGAGTACGTTCTTTCTATTCATGTTTTGTTGATGCTGAAGTAGTTCTCTGTGCAAATCATCTTTTTGTCTGTAATTGTGCATTTGGTGTAAAGAATGTACAAACTTTGTTATTACATGTATTGTTGTTCCTTCTGCTGCTACTGACGCTACTATCAACCCACCACCACCACCACCATCATTTAAAGGTATGAGTGTTTCAGTGAAATACCTATGAAACACCTGTCCAACTACTATACAAGCTGTAATTTGACCTACGTCGTCGCATTTAAAGAAATATCCATAGGTGTTGGATTACTGCATTTTAAACAGATAGCACTTTAAGACAGAACTACACCAGTTATTTAGTAATGAGTGTCATGGACTTGTTTGTTTAAATCTGTTTGTTTGTTTTTGTTTGTCTGTTTGCTTGCTTGCTTGCTTGCTTGTTTGTTTGTTTGTTTGTTTGTTTTCGTTCAGTTTGAGTAATATCCAACAGTACGGGAGTGACCTGCGAATACCCTGTGACCTCTCGAATGCTTGCATATCATCTAGTGCAGTTGACAGGAGCTGGGGTTTGTCAGCAGTTAACCCAGCTAATAATGCTGTGACTGCCCAAGTCAGTGGCGGTCTGTTGACATCGATGGGATTTGTTTCAACCAGTGCAAATCAATCCTGCCATTCCGGCCTAAGCCAAATAATCAATTGGCGACCTGGCGTGAAACAAATCCCTGTTTCTGGCTTTGGGACAGGCGTGTGCCTAAAGCACGGAGCTAAAAATAGGAAGTGGGAAGTGCCCATGAACAAAGCTTTCTAGTTACTTCGTAGGGAACGGAGAGAGGGCAGCAGAGCGTGGAGGGTCTGAAGGTGGACATGTTGGTGGCAGGTATCAAAACACTCGCAGCTAATTACTGTGTGGTTTGCGGCGGCTAACGTATTAAAAGAGCAAGGCGTACTACTGTCCCCCAGTTTTGTCCTGCAAATCCCTGGCCCGCCCAGACACAGCGGCCCGCTCTCTGTCTGGCACGGCGAACCTCGCCCGCCCACTGATTGGCTGTCGGAGCTGTGACCCTTGACCTGGCGTAACGTGAGCTGACCCATACACACCGGACACTCGGGAGGAGCAGACATGGACAGGCTGCTGGTTGTCAGGCCCTTGTGTGCTTATCTGTATGTCTGTCCGCCTGTCTCTTTGTCCGTCTGCCTGTCTGCTGGTCTGACTGCTGATGCTGGCTTGTCCACCCACCTTTCTGTCTGTGGCTATCACGCTATTTGGTGATCTGCTTCTCCTGACTTGTGTCTGCTTCTCCTAACTTGTCTGCTTTTCTTGATTGTGTCTGCTTCTCCTGATTTTAATGAAAGTTTAAATTCAAGTCGAGCTCAGCCAACAAATTCCAATGTTCTTTTGTACGCTACATTACACCTGTGTGGGGAAAATAGTCAGATGACTTATGAACAGTTTCTCCGTTGTTTGTCAAATGGAAGTTATGTGGTAAATTCATGTCATGTGAAGGACATATAGATCTAGACTCTATAAGTTCAGTTGGCATAACCCACTGGCAAGGTAGAAGTTCGGCAGAAAGTGTTTTAGGGTGCAAGAAAATGGAAAATGTGAGTTTGGCTTCTTAACAAAGTTAGCTTATCGTTTTGCACTCCCCAGTTCCCCAAAACCACTTTCAGTGGGCCTGTGGCGTTACAGGTTTGATATTTAAACAAGGTTTACTCACGATTTTTGCTGGGAGGTACAGATGTATACAGCTGGTCAGAGAGTTCACTTATGGTCAGCTAGAATCCATTATCTACCATGGGCGTCCTGAAGACAAGAATCATGATACTGAAAATCATGGCAATGGCAGCATGATACCAGCAGTGTGCCTCTCTCGATATTATCTGTTGCTGCTTGCTCTGTTCTGCCAGCCTGACCACCTTCACGGCCTTCCAATCTCATGACAACGATAGAAAAGAAACAAAAACTCTGCTATTTGACAGGAATGCACATTGCGCCTAATTACACGTAAATGCCTTTGGATTAGGAGTGTGGTAAGCCTGCACCTAATTATTTTCTGATGTGGACTGGGCTGAAGGTTGTATGCATTAATGTCACCGCTTGGTTAGCGGAAGTCACCTGCGCGCTGCATTCTGACTGTGTGTTTAATCTTTTCACTCCCGATTCTGTCCACCAGCTGGCGGATAGAATCAGCGACTATCTTACCTATTGCCCAGTATAGTTGGCATGTATGGCAACGTCGAGGATTTGCCCTTGCTGTATGCTGTGGGCCAGCTTCTGTGTGGTACCCCAAGTATGCTTTTGGGATATATGTGAGAGTACGGAAGAGTTAAAAAGTTCGACTGCTGCTACAAAGGTGTTTTTTATTTTTATGTATGTATTTATATTTGCAAATTAAAAAAAAAGAACAGCTTTGGTTGAAAAACTGCCTTTATTGTTTATTGTTGCTGGGGACACCATTGTGGTTTTAGATGAGAACAAAACACTTGATAAAGAACAGCAAGGCACTGGGGCTGAATCAAAGCTGACATCAAAAGGTCTGTCTCCCAGTCTACGCTATCAAACGTTTTACAAGTGTCTCGTCACTAGGAACAGGCAGGAGTGTCATCTTTAAAGACGTGTTGAAAGCCAGATAGGGCTCTTTAGTGGCAACACGGCGTGACGAGCATCAGTGAATTCCTCACTTGATCTCTCCGTCAGGCGCATCGTCTCCACTGGGATTCACACCTACCCGCGAAAGCCAGTCCGCATACAGAGGCCCTTTTGAACGGGTGGCTGTCTCAGGCCTGGTCAGTGAGGGTTCAGGTGCTATCTATCTCTGGGTGGCGGGTTCCCAGTTGCACAGCGTGTCACTGATGTGGCCGCCAGGAGAGTAACTACCTGATCTGGCTCCCGATGTTGTGGGAACGCCTGTCTCCATTAGTTTGAGAACCCTGCCAGCTTAATGGCAGTTTTAGCCTGCTAATTGGCTTGGCCCCCACTGTCCTCAGGGTTTGTGTTAGCGGTGTATTACAGCCTCTGGCATCAGATTGGACCTGCTGGCTGGCACATGATTGTGAATAAGTAGTCAAACCGCCCATCAGGGAACTGAGAAAGACTGGTTTTGACTCCCATATGGACAGTGATCACCCCCCCTCCCTCTCCTCTCTCTCTCTCTCTCTCTCTCTTTAAGATCTTCAGTGGTGGTCCAGGTGTTTGGTTGGATTTTCTTTTTGTTTTTGTTAGATGGCACAATATGTCAAAGTGTTGTGTGTAGTATGCAGCGCAAATAAAAGAACCCAAGACGATAAAGGAGTTGTTCTTGGCTAAATGATGTTTATCTCTTTGAATAAGTAAAGACGTAAACACACAAACAAAGAAGTCGCATGCAGGGGAAAAATGGCGTAAAGATGCACTGTGAGAACCAGCACGCCTCGATAAAGGCAGACCGAATTTCACACAGAAAATCCAGTGTAATAAAATATATCTAACAGTGAAAAGGTGTCCCATGCTGACTTCACCTGTCACACAATCCCACACGCACACCAAGTATTATCTTTTCAACTTCGGTGTCAGTTAAATAAGTGCATTGACGTAGCATTTCTTTGCGGTTAGTACTGAAAGGAGAAATGATTCGTTGCCATTATTAACAACAAAGTCAAGCTTAACTCGGTGACATAATATGAGCATAATGTCATCAGGAATGTCTCAGGTTCTTTGATCAGGCAAATAAATATGAAATGCCAGTGCTACATTCTTGCCTGCCCTTGGGTGGAGCAAATCTGGCGTGAACTGAAAGCGAACATACCGTCCTGACTTTGCCTTGTTTTACTTCATCTGTTATCATCATCTGCCCTGCCCCATGGCGTTGGCGATCATGGCCCTCTATACGTATCTATCCTGCGGGTCGCTGCAGGTACATTTCCCAACCTCTGCAAGTCCGTCTAATGTTTTCTCCCTGGGTCTAACTGGTGCTCTCTTAACCTCCAGCTTTCCTGTTGTGATCAGGTGCTCTTATTTCTCTTGCCTCATAAAATGTCTTATAAATGTTGCTTGTCTTGTCCTTATCTTCTTTATTAATGTTCTTTTGGTTGGATAAGACACGAAGAATTGATAAACTTGCTAGAAAGGCTCAATGTTGATGGAAAAGATCTAAGAATAATCAGTAATAATATGTATTGGGAAAAGACAGCAGCAATGGGAACTGAAAACGATATAAGCTGCATCCAAAATATAAAAAGGGGTTAGGCAGGGATGTGTTGTCACCGGATTTGTTTTCGCTTTACAGCGAAACCATGAAGAGAAACCTAGAAGAATACACTGGGATAAAGTTTGGAGGAAAAATAATGAACAACCTTCGTTAAGCAGATGACACCGTGCTAATTGCAGAAAATGAAAAAGACCTACAAAATCTTTGAATACAATTGAAACAGAAAGCAAAAATAAAGGGTTGGAGCTATATAGCAAGAATACTGAAGTTATGGTAATCAGTAAAAAACAAGAAATCCCCTCATGCAAAATAACAGTAGAATCGGCCAAGCATTCAAAAGATGAAAAGCATTCTTACCATCAAATGCCTATCAGTTAACCTCAAGAAGAGAGTTCTTGAGTGTTATATAGAACCGATACTGTTGTACGGTTGTGAGGCGTGGCCAGTCAACACGCAAAGTCAGAGCAAGATTGAGGCAACTCAAATGTGGTTTCTAAGAATGTTGAGAGTTCCATGGACATCAAAGAAACCAAAGAAGACAGTCTTGAAGGATGCAGATACTAGAAGAATATTAATAAAGAAGATTTAATCTGTACAGTACTAATTTTCCGGCGTATTTTTGACATCATCAACATCATCATCAGGTGCCCTGCCGCATGGCGTTGGCGATCATGGACTTCCATCTGTCTCTATCTCTCGTTGCCCCTAGCACCTCTCCCACCCTCCCCGTCCCCAGCCACTCTGCAAGTCCGTCCAGCATTTTCTCCCTGGGTCTGTCTACCCGGTGCTCTCTTTCCCTCCAGCTTTCCCGTTGTGACCAAGTGCTCCAAATCCCCCTTCCTCATAAAATGACTTATAATTGTTGCCTTTCTCTTCCTAATCTTCCTTATGAGTGATCTACTTGTGTCTGCCTCCATCAAGACTGTCTCATTTGTTTTCTTTGCTATCCATGGAACTCTCAACATTCTTCTTAGAAACCACATTTCGGCTGCCTCAATCTTGTTCTGGCTTTGTTTGTTGACTGTCCACGCCTCACATCCGTACAACAATATTGGTTCTATATAACATTTTTACATAGTTAACAATATATATTAAATCAGATGCACGGATGGCATAGCGCAGTGGTTTACAAGCGTGGAACACATGTTCCTGAAAGCCAAAGTTATATACAATCGAGCGTGTTTGCCCTGGATGTTTAGCTTGAAATCAGAGCCACTGTCCACGAAACCGTAAAAGGACACTTGAGTCACTTTAGGAACCGGAAGCGAATTCAGAGAGAGAGAGAGATGGTCACCGTCCTTACAATGCTAGTCCTGACAGTTGAGGTCTGTAAGATTTTGCTCCCCAACGATCGTTCAGTTTAAGCCAAAACCTTTACCTTTTTACGAGCAGGCCTGCTGTACACATGTTTGTATCAAATGAAGGCACACTGTCCTCAGGCCGTGCTGCTTGTTTACTTTTGTCATCGTTGTCTCTCTCGGACTGAAATGAATGACGAACACCCGTGACTTCACTTAGAATGCAAATTCTTTGCGTTGGCCTAGTGCATTGTGTTTGCTCTCCATATCAGTAAGGAATATTAAGTGATCATTCTACTTTCAGCACAGATGCCTTAGACAGTGCTGAGGCATTGCATCAGTACAAAAAAAGTCTAATGATGAACCTTGGGTTTGCAAGAATTTTCATTCTGGAATTAAGCCCTTCAGCTCCCCCTCCCCCAACCTCCAACAGAAACAAGACAGATGATCTAAACGTAAAGCACATAAATAAAAAGATCCGGTATGATAAAATGGCACTGCATGTCTAATTTCAATGCTCAGGACAAACTTCTGTCAGCATTACACCAGCTGTGAAAACGATCACTTCCAGAACGGTGTTGTTTGCACTCTGTAAAGATAAGTGGCATCCTTAGACTGGAAATGGGTGTGAATGTTTTTTGGGCCTATGTCTGCTTTCAGCGCCTTGCAATATTGTTCTTAATCTTTGTGGATTGCTTGTCAAAATTGCAAAACCATCCACTAGCTTACTGTGGATGATGATGTATTTTGTCATCATCACATTGCTGTCAGCAGTGCCTATAGATAGTCGCATTGTAAAGTGTCACTGTTTTCATTTGACCTCTGGTATATTTTCATGTCTCCGCCCAGTTTTCATGAATCTCTGGTTGAAATCGTCATTCCGCTGGATGCAATTCTTCACTCATGTCAGTTGGCACAGCTGAAGAAGCTAGAAAATTCCTGTAGAGAAACTCTCTCTCTCTCTCTCTCTCTCTCTCTCTCTCTCTCTCTCTCTCTCTCTCTCTCTCCTCTCTCCCTCTCTCCCTCTCTCTCTCTCTCTTTGTCTCTGTCTCTGTGTTTTCTGTCTGTCTGCCTCTGTCTCTCTGTCTGTCTGTCTGTCTCTCTCGTCTGTCTCTCTCTCTCTCTCTCTCTCTCTCTCTCTCTCTCTCTCTCTCTCTCTCTCTCTCATTTTCTTGTCTGTACCCGTCGTACCCACAGGTATCTCCGAGTCCGTGGGCGTACCCAATGGGTAGTCTTCTGTATACTGCGTGGTATGTTTGGGTGAACGGACTGACTTGGCCCGGCATCTTGGTGGTAAGGGCTCAAGTCGTTAATGTGTTTAACCGCCGTGTCTTTCCAGCTGCCGGGGCTAGGCAAACATGCCCTTTTGTTTGTGGCTGGGCAGCTAGGCCCACGTTCTGCAGGGGGCCAGGGCTAAACAGCCAGCTCCTGTAATTAAACGAGCTGTCCCACAAAGATTAATGCTTTCGTGTCCCCCTCCTCACCACCACATGAATTCTTCCTGCACAAAACAAACACCGGCCGAGCTGCTTGAAATTCTTTTTTCGCCGCCTTGAGTTGTCGAAGAAAGGGAGATGAGGAGGTGGGGGGGGGGGGGGGGGGGGTAGGAGGCGACTGGGGGAGGGAGGTGTTGTCGGGGTCAGGAGATTGACTTTGAGAGTGTAGGACTAAAGAGAAGGTGTGTGCTACTTACCGCTACCGTCAAACTTGCGCCTCTTATCTCTCGTGAATTCAGCTAGGCTCTTACTACAGTGTGTGTGTGTGTGTGTGTGTGTGTGTGTGTGTGTGTGTGTGTGTGTGTGTGTGTGTGTGTGTGTTGTGTGTGTGTGTTGTCTGTCTGTCTGTCTGTCTGTCTGTCTGTGTGTATGTCAGTGTGTTTGAATGTTTGCTTGAGTGTGGGTTTCTCTTTTGTGTGTAAATGCGTGTTTTTTTCTTTCTTTTGGGGCAGTGTGAATGCGTGCGTGCGTACGTATGTGTATGTGTGCATATGTGTTGTGTGTGTGTGTGCGCGCGCGCGCTCGCGCATGTGTGTGTGTTAATGTTATAGCAGCAGAGACAGACATCCGTGCACAAACAGTTTACAGGCAGACTGACAGAGACAGATACAGAGAGAAAGAGACAGATAGGCAGACAAACCAACCGAGAGCATTGTAAAACTGATAAAAGCGAACTTGACTGCACACAGCAGGAGACTGAAGAGGGATGTACCCAGTCGGTGGTCCGCTCTTAAATGTAAAGACAGTCAACAATGACTGAGTCAACAGTCAACTGAAAAGAAAGAAAAAAATTAAAAAAACAACCTGAGAGGCCGATGTTAGGCCTGCAATATTAAGACGCACATGCTCACATGCACGTATGCATGCGCGAGTGCGGGCACACACACACACACACACACACACACACACACACACACACACACACACACACACACACACACACTCACACTCACACTCACACACACACACAATTTTCCTTTCTTTAGTGGTTACTATTGTTTTGTCTTATAAACGCATTGTTTCGTTTGACAAAATTGATTCTTAATTTGATTTTCACACACACACACACACACACACACACACACACACTGCCCCGAAAGCGCGAAATTTGATACTGTCAGCATGCTTGTGAGCTAATTGAAAGGTCACGGCATTTGCACGTGCACTGATAACGACGCAGCCCAGCTTGAAAAAAACATATTTATAATGATGTTCAGTTGTGTGTGCGTTGACACATCCCGGAGCCCACATGCACTAATATCAGACATACGTCCCAAGAAAGGAACAGATGCATGACAGCAGCTTTTGTAAACACGCTGAGGGGCGCGGTAGTCAAGTGGGTAAGACGTCAAACTTCCAGCCAGAAGGTCTGGGGTTCGATCCTGCCTGGGTAGCTCCCGCCTGGTAGGTAGAAGGTAAAGATTGTTTTCCAATCTCCTCGGTCAACATGTGTGCAGACCTGTTAGGGGCTTCAATCCTCTTCATGTCTGTACGCATGCAGAACATCCAGGTATGCACGTGAAAGATACTTTAAGTAATATCAGTGTCCGGTGGCTTATGGAAACATGAAAACACCCAGCATGCACGTCCACCAAAGACGAATTTTGCAGATTGTGTAGAATCTAGCAAGACACTGCCTGCATGCAGCATGATAAAACAAGGTGCATACTTGCATCAGAGAAAAATCGAAACACTTAAAATAATAGACTATGCACACAAGATTGCACACACACAATACTTACAGATAGAGTGTGTGTGTGGAGGGAGGGGGGGGGGCGGAAATATACTGTTGCAGAAAGGTAAATGTGCTGACATCGTATGCTTTGTAAATATCAATGACCTAACTTCGTCGGGAATATCCAGTCGATAACAAACTAGACTCACCATCATCTATTCCTGTTACCGTTTTACTCCTTGTAGAGGCAGGGAGGAGGAGTAGGGGTAATGCGGATGGAAAGCAGCAGCAAACAGGACCGTTCATCTGTGTCTCTAAGACTCTGAGATGTGCCAGCTAGCCAGTTAGGTATGCCGAGGTGGTCCGGACCAAGGTGTTCTCTACCCAGCTCATTCTCTCTTCTTTCTCTTCGGCAACAGCATTGTCTCATGATGTTATGAAGGATAGTGTTAAGCGCCGAGTATGGCCGTGCCACATATAAAAAATAGTCCCTGTCATTGTATAAATCACAGTCAAGATTCGACTGGAACATAAACAACTGTCGGCAAACGGTCGACATTATAATCTGCAACTTCGAACCGAATAGACTACTGGCTATAACTATGATAGATAAATCGCTCAACCTGACCACATCTTGATGTCTTTATGGTGAACGACTGCGTCTTTTATTTATTTATTTTTTATTTTTTCTGTGTAGTAACATGAAAAGAGGGAACCCATAGAACATCTGTCGCTCATCATCAGTTCTTGACGTCAACACGTCTTTCTACAGTAACCTCTTAGTGACGTCATATGGTTTAGTGCACTGTTTTCGCTTCATTTTAATGGGTGCTGTGAGCGTGTTGCAGTTCTCCAATTCACTCCTTCCCCGTCATTCCACTCTTCCCCAGTCCTAACGAAGATATGTATGGTTGACATTGTATAAAATCTCTCTCTCTCTCTGTCTGTCTCTCTGTCTGTCTCTCTCTCTCTCTCTCTCTCTCTCTCTCTCTCTCTCTCTCTCAGTTTTTTCATCTTCTGTTCCCCCCCCCCCCCCCATGTTTTTTACGTTTCCAAAATAATGAAAATATGGGTTATGTTGCATGCACAAAGCAAATAAGCAAAAGCTAATGAATACACTAGCGAACCCGTGCGCGCGCGCGCGCACAGAGAGAGAGAGAGAGGGGGGGGGGGAACCTTGCATCGTGTTGTGACGTTATTTTTATGTAAATGCTCTTAGATTCATTTAGGAACTTTCCCATTCCCACGTTATTCTTTAAGGTTTTGCTAGTATGTTCTTAATGTCTGATATACTTGACTGACCGACGCAACGTGTTTCTTTGAAGTTATGTTCATGTGTTTGATGTTCTCTGTAGCTGTTTGTTTTGCCATACATTCCTTGATCATTACTTTAAAGGAGAAATGCGAAAGATTTTATCAAAAGTTAATATTTTCGAATCTGTGAAAATATTTTTGCTCGTTGCTTTTAACAGTATAAAACGTTTTTTTTTTTTTTTTTACTATGTTCATTATTTTACCATTCATATTCAATTATCATGCATACTCATACATACGCCTGCGCGCGCGCCACGCACGCACGCACAAACCGACACAGAGAGCTCTTTTCTGGTTGTTACAAAGCAGCCGCTTTCATTAGTTTTACTTATTCCTTTATGTATGTATGCATGTATGTATGTATGTATGTACGTATGAATGTATGTATGTATGTAATGTATGTAATGTACGTACATATGTACGTATGTATGTATGTACGCATGCATCATGCATGTATGTATGTATGTATGTACGTATGTATGTATGTATGTATGTATGTATGCATGTATGTGTGTATGTATGTATGAATGTATGTATGCATGTATGTATGTATGCATGTATGTATGTATGTTTGTATGTAGGCCCTACGACCAAGTATGTATGTATATATGCACTTAAGAAAGGTAAAAAGAAGACATGTGACCTGTGGGGTCAACATGATGGAGGGATTTGCAGGGTCTAGCAGACAACACAGCGTAGAAAAAGAGCTGGGGATTAACATGTGGATGTTGTGCTGTCCATCAAAGACACAGCCACACGTTCGTCTGCTAAATTAATGTTTGGGTATGTCTGTGGACATAGCCAGCTTAAGCTAAGGTCAGCAAGAACAGATGGTATATTATATATAGTATAGTATAGTATAGTATAGTATAGTATAGTATAGTATAGTATAGTATAGTATAGTATAGTACACTACACTACACTACACTACACTACACTATACTATACTATACTATACTGTACTATACTATACTATACTATACTATACTATACTGTAGTGCAGTGTAGTGTAGTGTAAGTGTAATAAGTGTTACTGTTAGTACAGTACAGCACAGTATAGTATATATTATAGTATAGTACAGTATAGTATAGTATAGTATAGTCAGTACGATACGATACGTTCGGTATGGTATGGTATGGTATGGTATGGTATGGTATGGTATGGTATGGTATGGTATGGTATGGTATGGTATGGTATGGTATGGTATGGTATGGTATGGTATGGTACACAAGAAACACTCGAGGGTGCTGGGTGGGACCCAGAGCAACAATGCCTCATCATTGGTCAGACAATTTCCTCCCGACCCGAAGCCATACACCAAGCGGTGGCCATTTCGCCAAACAAAAGGGCGGGATGAGGGTCGTCCATGCGTTGTATGACCCATGCGGACCTAGAGATCAGTTAATTTGTTTGCACGTCGAATGGCAAGGAGGCAGATGACAAACCCTGAGGCAGGCCAAACAACGCTCACCAGTCACAACCAGCCCAATCACCAAAGGGTTCTTTGCCTTCCTGTGGGCTTTCCTCTCTCTCTACTGAGCAGCCCACCCAGCCACCAGCTGTGGTAGTAGTACCAAAGAGTATAGTACCTAGGTACTATACTCTTTGGTAGTACTAGTAGTTATAAGTACATGTAGTATCTTATTATTGCTGTTAATTTAGTTTGGCGTTGCATGGCTTTGCAGTATATTACTGTCTAGATGAAATTGGTACTTTTAGAAATTTAATGAACGTTTTAGAATAAGAACAAAATTGTTTTTGTTTGTTTGTTCGTTGTTTGTTTGTTTCTTTCTTTCTTTTTTATTTGTTGTATGTGTGTCTGTGTGTGTTTGAATTTTTGTTTTGTTTTGTTTTGTTTTCGTTTGTTTTGTTTTTGAAAATCAAGTTTACTAAATCTTGTGATGGCGATAGCAGTAAATAAGCCATGTCTCCAGTTCGTGTCCGTTTGGCAATCGACATACAACCGCCGAATATGTAGCGTGAACACGCAACAAGGCTGGGAGACAGCAGGCCAGAACAAGAGCAACTTGCACTGTAGTTTGAGATACAGGCCTACACACGAAACATGCACGCTCTGTGGACTTGACACAAAGTGGTGTGTGTGTGTGTGTGTGTGTGCGTGCGTGCGTGCGTGCGTGCGTGCGTGCGTGCGTGTGTGTGTGTGTGTGTGTGTGTGTGTGTGTGTGTGTGTGTGTGTGTGTGTGTTGTCACAAAAAAAAACCAAAAAAATCAGCAGTCTCGGCATGAGCCGGATTGTGTTCAAAATTTACTTGAGGTTTTCGTTTTGTATCGCACCCATCCTCCCCCACTCCACCCCTATCATAATTATTTACCATTATGCGATTCTGTCAGTAATTCAGTTCAGTGTGATTTGTTGCAGCCATCTCGTAAATGCATTTTTCATCACTATTGAACATTATATGCAACCCAAGGTGTTTACTTTTTTTCATTGGAGATTATTCAAAACAGACCAGAAAGGAGGTGGCCTGTCTGTGTGCTTGTGTAACAAAAACATGTACACCTGATTTTCTCAACTCTGCATAGATGGATCTTTTAAAACGTGTTACGGTCAAGGTCTCATGACCCCCAAAAAGCTAACCAGCATTTTTCGAGGCTAGTGTGTAACCGGTACTTTCTCAGAACCTCCGATAGTATTCCAATTATTTTATCCCCGTTGTAATAGTCAATTATTGTCCTTGCTGCACGTCAAGTTTGATTATAAATGGAGCTTCTTTAAAATCACAGGACTGACATACAAGGTTATGTGCACTTTCATATCATTTTACTTACATATAATGCAACAACAATTGCCAAACATTCAAGGAAGATGACTTTCCATATAAACTTCAGAACAAAAGTAACCATGATTTCAGTTTTTCTCTTTCAATATTTATCTACTGATGAGCAACGATCTGGCCTCACCTGCTTATCACGATGAGCCACGATCGTGGCTTCACCGTCCAAACACGATGAGCCACGATCTTGGCTTCATCTATGTCTCCCGAGTATTGTCCAATTTATAAAGCGAATCAAAATTGACCAATCAGAGGTCTTCTTTTGCGTAGCCTCTGCCTTCTTCCTTTCACACGGTCGCCATTTTGCTGTTCTCCGATTGATTTCTTCCAATTTTTGCACAAAAATGAGTGAGACTGGGACTGACTGGAGGTTGACAAGTTAGGACTCTTGTTGACAGGGACTCTGGCGATAATTGGGAGGTAAATATGGCTTCGTTTTTGCTTCTAAATGAACAAGAGAGGGTTCGAGCACTTGATCTGATGGAATGCGGGTTGTTCAGTTTGGTTTCTTACGTTCTGGATCTGGATAATTTACGCTGCAGGAGCCTTTTCAGGCTATCGTCGCAGCGGGTGGTAGGAGCGCATGGCTTGATTTGAAAAAGTAGTCCTCATTTATTTTATGTTATATTTTAACTATAATAACTTAATTTTTCTTATTTATTTATTTATGAGTGAAAATAACTAATTTAAGTGGTGTTTCAACTACAGTTTCTCTTGAGTTTTTAGAACATGACGTTTAGTTTCTTTGCTGTGTCCGACTGGGTGGGGTGGGTGTAGGGGGGGGGGGGAACTACTGCCCCAACGGACACCCCGAGTTCAACTCAAAGATCTCCTGTTTCGGCGCTGCATCTCCCTAGTCGGGTGGGGGGATGGGGGAGGGGGGTGGGGCTGAAAGGGGGATGGAGATGGGGGGGGCTGATTTATTTATGGGAGGCAGCTGAGGCCGCTCTGCCTAGTGCTGCAGAAAATGCGGCGACGGAGCGTGCCTGCACTACCTCCTCCTCCAGCTTGTTCCAGTCTTCAACAGTCCTTGTGAAGAAAGAGCATCCATACTGCTCTGTCCTTGTCTGGGGGACTTTGTAGCCACGGCTGTTGTTACATGCGTGTTTGGTGATGATGTTTGTTGCCACGTGGTCTGCATAGGTCTTCATTTTGATTTTCCTTTTGGTCTTATCCACTGGGGTCAGGTATTTTTCTGGTGGTAGGGCTGGAACCTGACCTTCTGTTATTTTATATAGTGTTACCAGCCTTTGGTGTGTCCTTCGCTGCTGCAGAGAGGGCAGACCAAGCTCTTGGAGCATCCTGATGACGCACCCTGATTTTTGGGACTTGTAGTCTTGCTTTATGAAGCGTGCTGCCCTTCTCTGTACTCTCTCCAGTCTATCCTGATCTTTTGCCAAGTACGGGTCCCATATAGTGGATCCATACTCCAGGGCAGACCGCACTAGAGAGATGTAGGCTGTACGGCGGCACTCTTGGGAACAGCTGCCCAAGTTACGACGGAGGAATCCTAGTGTAGTGTTTGCCCTCTTGCAGATGTTTGTTATGTGCGTGGACCACTTTAAATCTGCCGATATTTGTACTCCCAGGTATGGATTTTGCTCTACATGTTGGAGGATCTCCCCATCAAGCTTGTAGTAGAAGGATGAGCGGTTTTTGGTTGGTAGGACGTAGCATTTTTTGGCATTAAACCGCATTCCCCATTTTTTCGCCCATTCCTCCTGCTTGGTGAGGTCTCCTTGGAGCAAGGTATGGTCCTGGAACTGGCATATCTCCCGGTACAGTAAGCAGTCATCTGCGAACAGCCGTACTTTTGATGTACTGCTCACGTTGTACTTCTCATCGCACGTGAGCGAATGTGTTTACTATTCTAACACTCTGTAATTTCACTTTCTCCAGCAAACATGCGTTTATTTTACTTGTATTGTGCAGTTAAGGATTTCTCCTTTCTAAATATATGCATACTTTTCTAGGACATGTTTAGACGAGAGCAGCAAAAATTAAAAAACAGTACACGTTGACAAGTTGGCTCCCGTAAGTTTACGCCATTGTCTTGCAGTACACTTTTAATTATGTGTCGTGGGCAAGGAGCTTAAACATTACTGATAGATATACACTGAAGAGAAAAAGTTAGGTAATACTGCGTCAAACAATTCCATGCCCAAGATTATAAACTTCAAATGCACACTGAAATATAGTGAAAATATAAATGAAATAACAAAGAGTCAAATTCACTGACGAATAACATTAAGTGATGTGCTCACTGAGTAGTGTGTGACGTAAATGATAAATGACATAATCAACAAATATAGTAGTGGCCTTATATTTTGTGGATTACATACTGGGCCTAATGGTTTGGTCAGAGTGCGTTTCATTTCCCTTTTTGTTAATGCATACATCGAAATCTATACCGTGTGCTTTGTAACAGTGACTAACGTTGTGGTAGCAGTTGTAATTATATTCTCTTTTGGGGACAATGAAACATTTTGAATTGAGTTGAATTGTTTGATGTATTAAATAAATGTAAATATGTAGTCTAGATCTACGAACTATAGATCTACAGCTAGTAGTGGTACGAGTTCATTGGATTAGGGATTAGGCTTGGTGTTCTTCATATTGCATTAGAAGTACAGTCTAGACTTTTTATGCAATAGGTCTCTGGCAGTATATCTGGATGGTGTTTTTTTGTTGTTTTGTTTGTTTTTTGTTTGTTTTTGTTTATTTGTTTGGTTTGGGGGGGGGGGGACGTTTTTAGTTTCTCTTTTGTTTTGTTTTGTTTTCCACATTTGGGGGCCAAAATTTGTTGTTTTAGATTGATATTGTAAAAAGTCAAAGGATTGATATGCACTCAGCTCTCTCTCTCTCTCTCTCTCTCTCTCTCTCTCTCTCTCTCTCTCTCTCTCTCTCTATCACCACACACACACACACACACACACACACACACACACACACACACACACACACACACACACACACCAGGGTGATGAGTGCCAGGGGGTTCAACGAATTGTGGATCGTTTTATTACCTTTTTTGCATCCATCGAAAAAAAATCAAGTCGGGAGGATTGGAAAATGAATTTGCTTAGATGGTATCTCACTATAACATGTGAATGTCTTGGTATCGTTTCCGTTTTTGATTTAATGTTTCATAGAAGATTTCTTTCACGTCAGAAACATTTGTGAGAAAAAATGTACAAGTCAGGGATCTTGATATGGTGACAGTGGAAACAAGGGTATATCAGACCTGGGGGGGAAAAAAAACAAGAATAGAATCAGAACGCATATTAAACAAAACGAGGCGCAAATTTTCGGCCTCTTGGCCTTTGTCAGGGGTATACAAAAGACAACAAAGAATAAACGCACAACACTTAGCGCGCGCGCGCACACATATACACACGCACGCACGCACGTACGCACGCACGCACGCACGCACGCACGCACGCACGCACACACACACAACACACACACAAGCAATAGACAACAGCCCAAACGTAGTTTTCGATATGAACAAAACTGACAGATTTGCGTCTGTCTTGTTTTCTTGTATTAAATATGCGTTCTAATTCTATTTGCGCGCGCGGTGTGTTTGTTTGTTTGTGTGTGTGTGTGTGTGTGTGTGTGTGTGTGTGTGTGTGGTGTGTGTGTGTGTGTGTGTGTGTGTTGTGTCGAATTTGCTTGAACGCCTGCAGCCACTATGATTCAGAAGAGTGTATTGCTTGTTTATGTGTCAGTCATTATCAGATTTCGATCATACAGTCCATGTAGTCAAAACAGAAACATAATAAATGATCACAATTTTTGAAAATGTGTTGAAAACAGCCGGCCAGAAGAGAATGGTAGTATGCTTTGCCTTTCCAATTACTCAGTGACACATGATATTGCTGATCCTAAAGTGAATCTTGGAGCCAATGAAGTTGTTAGCGACTGAAATGAAAACCAGAAACTTCATTCAAATTGTAATTCTGTGTATGTAAAATTCTTTCATTCTGCTCAGTGTATTTCCAATGTAAACAATGGAGGGTGTCGATGTCTGTCAACTGACTGCAGACGTTTTCAGGTGGTTTTGGTGGTTTTTGCGTTCACTATTTTGACCTTGTCCTGGAGAACTACCGTGTTCCGGATGAAGTTTTGACTGTTTTCACTATTACTTCCCTGTTACTATTAATAAGATAGGTTTACTGCACTTTAATACTTCCTTTTATGGCCTTATACTTCATTCAAAACAGGGCTTTTTTCTGAGCGGGATTTTCATTCTTTTCTCATCGCAGGCTGAAAATGCTTCTTCCACCACTACCTTCTATTTCCGCGCTGGCGTATGCGCATTTTGCACGCAAACGTGTGTGAGACCTCAATTGATCCGTAGGGGGTAGATCCAGTTACGCTCCACTGTTCTCCGGTATACCTACTTATGAATCATCTACTGAATCACCCAGAAGAAGATTTTACCAGGCTAAGTGCTTTTTTTTCCGAACCGAAATGCAAGTCAGTATAATTATATCTTTCTCACCACAATGCTAGAGGTAATGACTGTGAGTTGCTTTTAAGGTTCCTCGTCAGCCTGGAAAAGAGAAGGGCATTCAGCGGTCTAATGAGATCACGTAAGCTTTTAAGTCAACACGCAAATAAAAGGTCTTTGCTTGCCAGCGAAATATGTGTTCACCGTTGCAGAAATCTTCAACGGTGTACGCGAGTTTTACCTCCTCACCGTCTGAATGGTATGGGAGTCTGATTACAAGGTCTGCTGTCCCCTTCTCCCTACCGCCAAGGCGTGACCCACGGGAAGGAAAAGGTAGTAGGGTGAATCTCACTGCTTGCTTTTTAATGGCCTGAATAGAGTCAGCCCTTTACTACATTGTTATGCCATTAATTGTCGGCGTTTGGGGACGTTTTCCCCTTTGCCGAACGATTTTATCTGTCGGATAAACTGCACCTTTACTACGAACACCTCTTTCACTTACATCCCAAGACATTTTTGTTCTTTGGCCAAAAGATTCTATGGATTTTTTTTCCTTCCCCACAAACACTGACTTCCCATATATCCCCAAGTGAAAGCCCTGAAGAAGTCCTGGTTGTTAGTGGAAGTTTAACGTCTCATGTTCATTGGCCATTGCATGGATTCTTCTTCGTTTGTTTGCCGTCTACAAAGTCAGGCCACATCTGGCAATGAAATGGCCGGTTTTTTGTTTGTTTTGTGTTGTTGTTGTTGTTTGTTTGTTTGTTTTGTGTGTGTGTGTGTTGTTTGTTTGTATTTTTAGGGGGGAGGTCTGGTTTCTGCCGGCTGCCATAGGGCTTGGTAGTCAGAGGATTTGTATTTTTGCCTTCCGTGTCTCCTGGTGGGACAAGTGAAACTTCAGTAGCTGAGCGTGGATGGACACCTGTTAAGGAGCAGGGCGCGATGCTGATCCATCCTGAAGGGACCTCAGTGGGCCAGTGTCATTCTTGTCTGAATCAGATGACCTCAATGGGCCAGTGTCATTCTTGTCTGAATCAGATGATCTAAATGGGCCAGTGTCATTCTTGTTTGAATCAGATGACCTAAATGGGCCAGTGTCATTCTTGTTTGAATCAGATGACCTAAATGGGCCAGTGTCATTCTTGTCTGAATCAGATGACCTAAATGGGCCAGTGTCATTCTTGTTTGAATCAGATGACCTAAATGGGCCAGTGTCATTCTTGTTTGAATCAGATGACCTAAATGGGCCAGTGTCATTCTTGTTTGAATCAGATGACCTAAATGGGCCAGTGTCATTCTTGTTTGAATCAGATGACCTAAATGGGCCAGTGTCATTCTTGTTTGAATCAGATGACCTAAATGGGCCAGTGTCATTCTTGTTTGAATCAGATGACCTAAATGGGCCAGTGTCATTCTTGTCTGAATCAGATGACCTAAATGGGCCAGTGTCATTATTGTCTGAATCAGATGACCTAAATGGGCCAGTGTCATTCTTGTCTGAATCAGATGACCTAAATGGGCCAGTGTCATTCTTGTTTCAATCAGATGACCTCAGTGGGCCAGTGCATTCTTGTCTGAATCAGATGACCTCAGTGGGCCAGTGCCATTCTTATCTGAACTAGATGACCTCAGTGTGCCAGTGTCATTCTTGTCTGAATCAAAGACCTCATTGGGCCAGTGTCATTCTTGTCTGAATCAGATGACATCAGTGGGCCAGTGTCATTCTTGTCTGAATCAGATGACATCAGTGGGCCAGTGCATTCTTATCTGAACTAGATGACCTCAGTGTGCCAGTGTCATTCTTGTCTGAATCAGATGACCTCATTGAGCCAGTGTCATTCTTGTCTGAATCAGATGACCTCAGTGGGCCAGTGTCATTCTTGTCTGAACTAGATGACCTTATTGGCCAGTGTCATTCTTGTCTGAATCAGATGACCTCATTGGGCCAGTGTCATTCTTGTCTGAATCAGATGACCTCATTGGGCCAGTGTCATTCTTGTCTGAATCAGATGACCTCATTGGGCCAGTGTCATTCTTGTCTGAACTAGATGACCTCATTGGGCCAGTGTCATTCTTGTCTGAACTAGATGACCTCAGTGGCCATGTCATTCTTGTTGAACTAGATGACCTCAGTGGGCCAGTGTCATTCTTATCTGAAATAGATGACCTCATTGGGCCAGTGCCATTCTTACTGAATAGATGACCTCATTGGGCCAGTGCCATTCTTGTCTGAAGTAGATGACCTCATTGGGCCAGTGCATTCTTATCTGAATAGATGACCTAAATGGCAGTGTCATTCTTGTCTGAACTAGATGACCTCATTGGCCAGTGCCATTTTTGTATGAAATAGATGACCTCATGGGCCAGTGTCATTCTTGTCTGAAGTAGATGACCTCAGTGGGCCATTCATTCTTATCTGAAATAGATGACCTCAATGGCCAGTGCCATTTTGATGAACTAGATACCTCAATGGACCAGTGTCATTCTTGTCTGAAATAGATGACCTCAATGGGCCAGTGCCATTCTTGTCTGAAATAGATGACCTCAATGGGCCAGTGCCATTCTTGTCTGAACTAGATGACCTCAATGGGCCAGTGTCATTCTTGTATGAACTACATTACCTCAATGGGCCAGTGCCATACTTGTCTGAACTAGATGACCGTGCAGACATTTTCCTTACATTGCAAGGTACTACGGTTTGTTAGAAGGCACTCATAAACGCCTGGTGCAGCTGACTTCAGCCCTCAGGGTTTTCTGTTTGGGGTTTCCCTGCCATTAGCTAAATGGCCAACATACCTACCCTTTGAGTGCAGGGAGCCAGCGCTTTAGGCGGCCTTTATCCGTCTGATGGTTCCATTATATGACATGTATAAAATACAGGATATGTTCTAGATGTGGCCATGCTACGTGCCCTATCGCCCTGTACTGATAGAAACCATCAGTCCGACACAATCTTTTCGTCTAGGCAAGCCGACTTATTTGACAGTTAACATCCATATCTGAAGGCCATTCGCCACCTGTGACCCACTGGGTTGGGAATGGTCACTCTACTATCAAGCTGGAAGTAACCTTTCCTGATCGCACGGATGATCTCGGAGACGAAGCGCATATTGTGGAAACAAGCTGGACAGTTGACGCATAGACTGCAAAACGGGGTGTGGGAAGGAGGTGGGAGTTCATGTCACTATCAATTGCCCCAAAAGACGGGCAAGTAATCAGACGAACAAATACGATGATGAACTTATTAAATTTTCATCATTGTTTGAAAAAGTAAAGTTGTCCATAACCTTGAGGGGAATGATTGATTGAGTTTTAACGTCAGCACCACCACAGGTAATACAGTGTACGGTCAGCTTGGATAATCTTCATAAGGAAGTGGGGTTGGGGGTGCTTACCAAATTTTATACTGGCACCACCAGAACGACAATACATTAAGATGGGCAGTAAAAAAACCACTTTAATGTAGCGCACGTCGGATTTGAACTCGCAACCATTGGCACGTAAGCCCAACGCTCAACCAACTGAGCTATTGAGGCCTGCAAGAGGTTGTAGAGGAGTGAGGAAGTAAAGGCCTGAACTTGTTTTTGAGCCAACACTATGAGGACGGTGCCCATCTGCTCTCCCTTGTCACTTTACCTCATACAACTGTGAGACAGATCGTGAATTTATTCAAAATTGGGTGGAGTGGAGGACACACGCACAAAGATTTTTCTCTAATATGTAGAGGAAGACTGGAGCCCTATCTCTGTGCCAAGCGAGCCTCTTAATAGGAGTCGTATTATTCACAGACTATCAACTGTTGTGACATATTTAATAATACCCTTTTATCGAGGAAACAGTATAGGTTAATTTAACAGTGACATAAAAAGGATTGAGAAATCTAGCGATGTACAGCCCTCAAACACGAGTTTACATGTAAAATCAACTGTGAAAGCAGTGCCAGGATTTGTACCTAGCGTATGGGAAATGAGATGCATTCATGTCATAAATAATCTTCAACTGGAATTGGTCGTAGGGACATGAGTTTTTTGGTCCACAAATGTTCCTGTATCCATTCTACATTGATTGTACATGTTCTCTCACTGGACTGCCCATCCATCTCACTGATCTTTTCACTGCTTTAAAAAAAAAAAAAAAAAAAAAAAAAAAAAAACCTGCGTTTTAGATTAACTTTCTGTTTGGGTATTCATATGAATATGTGCGTGCACGCACAAATTGGTCCGTTAGAATGTATGCTTTCATGCAGTTGTAAGCGTGCGTCCGGACACGAAACAAACTGAAGAAAGAGCACAGCATCCAGTGATATGCTTAGTTACAAGTGACAAGTCACCGTGTCTAATTTACATACCACGAACACTTCCAAGTTATCTTGTCTTCCGGAATAAGTGAGTTATTAGATGGCCTGGCTGACAGTATATAATTTTGTTGTATATCTTAATAACAATCTCCACATATTTTCAGTTTGCTGTTGGGAGTGAGGGAGTCGCGTACCTGGACAAAGGTTACCCTTCTTGGGGCTGTCTGTCTACCTGACCCGGCTTTTGTGGTCGCACCAGGTACCGATGGTTTACCACAGGTTGGGATAGTACAACAAACTGAACACATGGTGAAACTATACCAAATATCTCTATTTCGCCGTGTATTTAAACGCGTTTGTTACATCGAAAGTAAACCATCTCAGTGAAATTTTTCAGTCGTAGCGAATGAGAGAAATGTTTTTGTTTTTGTTTTTGTTGTTGTTTTGTTTTGTTTTTTGTTTTTTCCTCATGCCGTTGACACTTCCAGTGGCTGGATAGTGTTCCCTGAGCTGGACTTGTGACACTTTTTTCCCGTATTACAACACCACGGATCTATCAGATTTTTTTCTTCTTATTTCGTTGTTGTTAGGGGAGAACAAGTTGGGTGCTTTTTTCTACATATTGTGGAAAGATTCGGACGAAATGAGGGAAGTGTTTTGTTATTGCTGTTCTTTGTGGTTGTCTTGCTGTTCTTTCCTCTGTCTGTCTGTCTGTCTCTCTCTCTCTCTCTCTGTCTCTCTCTCTGTGTCTCTCTGTCTCTGTCTCTCTCTCTCTGTCTCTCTGTCTCTCTCTTAAGCCAGGGTTCTGTTTTTCTTGGATGTTGTATGAACGTTGTTTTTGCCCACACTGTACAGATGGTATCTTGCTACTGTCCTTAGTGGGCGTGCATGCTATTTTTCCGTGTCTCCATAGGCCATCGGACACTGACAAGACTTACAAAATCTTAAAACAAGTATATTTGATATTCTGCGTGCGTATGCGGGAGCAGGTCTGCACACATGTTATCTAGGGATTAGAAAAATCTCAGGAGATGGGAGATACCTGTGGGAGGATTGAAGTGAAGAGAGAGGGAGACAGAGAGACTTCCTCATCTCCCACAGTCTGCAAACCTCCGATTTCCGGTTGTTCTAACGGTTTTATTCTTTCTATTTTTCGGTTCATTGTTTGTTTATGGCGAATGAAAAGCAGATGTACTGGAACTAGCCAGCCAATCGGCAGCCTGCAGTCAGATTTGAACTGTCTGTCGTGTCACAAATTTAACTACTTAAACACCTGTGCACCACGATGACGATGCTGTAATCACAACAAGGAAACTGGCGATAACAGCAATGAACAGATCGAAAATTGTCAAGCCACGCTGACAGTCTTTCCTTTGCAAGGCATTTGGATTTTTTTTCTGGTGGGTTTCCTTGAAAAGAGAATCGGAAACGTTTTAGCCAACAATCTGGCTTGTGTCAGTGGGTTTTGTCGTGTATTAAAGAGTTTATACAGAAGAAGGAAATGTTGCTTACAGTTGAACCGTGATTTAAATTGATGTGTAAAACACAGTCAAATCTTCTTAAAAAGACTTTGGTTTTCAGTTGTGTGTGTCTGGCAGTGGCTTATGTCCTTTTAAATTTGTGCAGTTGTTGGGGAGTTTCCCATAGGGCTGAAAGTGTCTGAATTTTGTGTAAATCTACCTGTAAATAGTGGAGTAATGTTTATAGCCATGTTGTATTTACACACATACACACACACACACACACACACACACACACACACACACACACACACACACACACACACACACACACACACACCGCGCGCGCGCGCGCGCACACACACACATGACTACATTCGGTAAGTCAGTATCGATTTCATTGGAAGCAAAACATCTGGAATGTACGTCCAAAGAGTGCAGTGTTGACGAAAAGAGAGACAGGAAAGAGAAGAAGCGAATTACCTGTCTGTTTTCTCTTCACATACCTCAGTCACTGCATTTAAACCTGACAGTAATGATACAGCAGTGCGAAAACGCGGGTCGCCAGATGCGTGGGAAACTTACTGAGTTTTGTTGTTCGAGTTTGCTTTTTACTTATTGGCATGTTGGTCAGTGCCTGATTCACAGAACTTTGTGAAGAGTATTCCATTCCGCTAAGATTTTCAAGCAAGTGTGATTTTAGCTGAGGAATGATAATGTGTAAACAAATGAATGAATACAGAAATGCATTCATAAGATGGTCATGCCATACAAACATTGTTCTTCTCACACTTTTTAACACTTGTTTAGATTCTTCTGCTTAGTCCTACCTTGAAAATAAATTTGTTTAAATACACTCTTCGGCTGTGATCTTTACAATAAAATAATCAAACATTTCACTTCAATTAGGTTAAGATCGGTTCATCAACTTCCGAGTTATAAGTGGTTAAATATGTACGTAATTATCATCAAATTACCATACCATACACACTATGTTCATATCGGATTACGAATAGCCAAGGTATGAGTGCTTCATACTTAAGCAGACATTGGAAGACTCAAGAAAGTATTTTAAAACTTGTCTTTTAACAGCTGAGATGTTTTCAAATAAATCTTTTATCATTTTCTACCAAATCGGTTGGAACTAACCATTACTAGAGACCGAAACTTGGTGAAAATGACTTGTCCTCAAACAGATGAGAAACGTTTGTTGATATATTTTCTTTACACATACAACACGTGCTCGTGGCTACAGATACAGTTGTGCAAAAACACAAACCTAACAGCTTGTGCCCATAAGATGTACACAAGACGGACAGAAGAATGACGAAAATCAAAGAGAGCAAGTACCCCCATGGGATGCATATCAGCCATTTAGCGTAGAATAGAACAATGTCATTGTTTGCCTGTAGCGTGGCGGATGGCGTGCATTGCCAGCCAGCGGGGTTGTGCCTCCATACATCACATACGATAGTAGGGTAGAGCAGAGTAGTAGTTGTGCCTTTGCAGGGGTTGCTTGCCGTCAGCAGCTTACCGAGGTTCGACATTCTCACCCAATATTTGTTGTTCTACACATCATCTCCAGACTTATCCTGTTTGTTTCTTTCAACTTCCTATCGCCCACAACACCATCAAATTTCGTCCCACTTTCATAGAAAATCAAAACCATGTCTTTGCTGCTTAATGTGCTTTTGTCTTGGTAGGTTTTTTGGTTTGGCCTTTTGGCCTTTGACATCTCTGTCTGCTTTTGGTCAAGCTTGAAGATGAAATGTTGATTTTGTATGTTTACGCTTGTTACAGTTTGCTACAACCGAAAATACGAAGATAAAACTCATTAGAATATCTGTTCATTTTCTGTAGTTGACGGTCTAAGTTTGATCCAGACTCTGTCGGTACTTAAACGTGAGCGCATATGCATAATCACTACACATCAGCAACCAAAAACATTTTCTTGCGGTCGTTTTCAAATTTTATCAGTTGACTTTGACCTGTTTGGATCAAAAGGCAAATGTCAAGACTACGGATACTGAACCTGAAAAGTCGTTTTTGATGGTCTGTAGACCGGTTGGGTGTGAAGTTCCACCCCACTCCATCCCCATCTTAACCTTCTCCGCCTCAGGTTCTGTCATCCCTTTTCATCTTGTTTTGACTCATTCTCTTGACTTTACATTTAAAAAACCCTACTGCCAGCTAATGAATCCTCTCTAATGTCTACAGGACTAGGTAATCTTTGTCATTTTATGTGCCCAAAAAGATATTTCTATAAATATGTTTCTTGTACTTAAAACAGGTTTAAATTTGTTACAATACACGCAGCATAATAAGCTGACATCAATCTCTAGTACCTCATAGCTTTAGAAACGTACATCATGCCGAAAAGGCCGTCTTGTCGCTGTCTTCCTGAAATGTTGTCTTGCCATATCCAGACAACTATGGTAATTGCATGAGTAATAAGAGTAATAGTTTTACCAGAATGAAGCAGATGGATTCCTGAACCTTGTACAAGAGGTCATCATCATGAAGTGACCTTCCAGTTAACATGCCAAAAATTGCGTGCTAGGACTGTTGATGAGGAACAGTTAATTACAGACAGAGCAGTTGCGATACTGCTTAGTCTTTGCTTACACGGCACGGCAGTCGGCTCTGTCCAAGGAATAACTATCTAACGAAAACTGAAGTATTTGTACATCTCGCAAGATAGTCGAGTTGTTGTTAGCTGCCACGGACATGTGCTGCCTGCCAAAAACCTAGTGAACAAAATTAGGTTTGACAAACATAAAATTCTCTCTCTCTCTCTCTCTCTCTCTCCTCTCTCTCTCTCTCTCTCTCTCTCTCTCTCTCTCTCTCTCTCTCTCTCTCTCTCTCTCTCTCTCTCTCTCTCTCTCTCTCTCTGTCTGTCTGTACACCCGTATTTATACAAAATCTACCCTGTCTCTGAGATTGCAGCAGAACCTATTAATATTAACGTTGTTGAATATATCGAATACTGATCTACCTTCAACCTTGGGTATTCTTAGACACAGACAGAAAGGATGCATTGTTAACTTTTCTTATTGTATTATCTTTGCAGCTGCACTCGCCGACGACATCGGCATGCACGCACACAAATATGATCCAGTCAGGTTGCTGTTTTTTCTTTGGGAGATTGGGATTGGGGGTGTTTCCGCTAAATTCTTACCCGCCCCCGGGAGGGGGGGGGAGGGAGGAACATCTCCAACGGGAGCATTTGAAGGGTCTAGGCTTTTTTTTGCACATCGACAAAAACATCCTAGAAATGTTCATGCTTTCAGGTAAATTATTCTCATACGCTGACAGTGTAAGACACTTGCAGAGTGATACTAATTGCTAAAGTCTCGTCAGGTATGGGCCTCATGTAGAGCGTAATGAGATGCATGGGGCATGACCTTCTCTTCCAAACACCACCTACCAGACTATGCGACAACAGTGATAATGTGTTACTTCACTCTGGAATGGTTTTACTAACGGCGTGTTTAACTAAAACGTTCCGGTTTATGCAGCGTTTACTGTCAGCAGCTGTGGGCTTTCTTATGGCTGTAGAAACGCCGCACGACAAGACTTTAAGTGTGACCGGCGACTGTGGTTGGTTCATGCTCCCATACATTCAAACGAAAAGCAATAACGCGTCTGTGATCAGTTTTCCAGTTTATCTCCTTTGCCACGAGATCTTGGAAAAAAAAACTGGCAGAGAGCAGGAATTTGGAACTATTACCATTCCGTCTCTTATTATCGTGAATTTATCCAAAATAATGCCACCAGTAAGAAGCGTGCTGCATTTAGCTAGGTGTGGACTAGTTCAAGGTTTTCTGACCGATGTTGGATCTTGTAAAGTTTAACTGGCACGTGCTTTTTCGGGACTGCAACCAAACGAAACGTACCTAACGCTTTTAACAGTTGAAACTGTTGAGACGAGTGGTGGTGTTGTTTTGTTAGAATGTTTGTCAAATCAGAAACTCATTGAACAGTTCTTCATGAAATCTTTGTCCTTTCTCTTAATTGATTTGTTGTTGATAGAGTTTTGAAGTTTAAACTTAAAGCATCTTCCAAGAAAGAGCAAAAGGAAACAAAAGAAAAGAAGAGTTGTAACAAACACTAAAATAGGCCCCTGAATGATGAGGGAATATTTTATTGACGTTCGCCCCATCGTCATAGCCCTTTAAAAAAGCCAGACGCTCAGGCCCTGCCTACTTTCTTCCTTTCCTCTCATATTACGCACCTGTTTTGGATCAAACACTAAAATGTTCAGATTTGAGCGTTTCAGCTCCACCATCCTCAGCTTTCCCAGAAGTTTTTATGTCTAGTTGATGTCAGTACATAGTTTTCAACATACCATACATGCACAGAATTGTTGTTTGCTGCAAGTCTGGAGTTGTCGCATATCATGGTGACAATAACAGTGTTACATGTATGAAATTCCGATAGACAACCGTGAAAATCTTTACTTTTTTCCATTTCATGGTTTCCCGCATTCACTTATCTCTCATTCATTTGCAATTCATGTAACCACTAGACCATAGTTCCGAAATCTTTGATGGCCATCATAGTTCACGGCTATCTGCATATGACTTCGACTTCTCCATGCACAGGTTTTCCTATACTGCTGTGGCTACATTGCCCCATCGTGTCTCTGTGTGTACATTCTTTGCGGTGTGTGGGGAGACATCCCAACTCCTTCGGGGATCTAAATATTAAGGTGTGATTTAGGTGCAGCTGGCTAAGTTCTTACGACAAGAATTTTTTTGACAGGCGACATTGGTAAACTCTGTCGTGCTTTCCTACCTTTCAAAACGGAAAGAGGGCGATAAAAGGCGCTTGCATAAATAAAGCATCCTTTTGCACTCGCAGTTAGCAATGTTTTTCTCTCTGGGGTTTTGGTGGCGATGTTTTCAAGCCGGTCTTTTGGAGTTGATTCGGGCATGTCAGTTAGTTGGTGGCAGGGCCCTATGGCACAAAGGTTGACCCCAGCCGCCAGTGGTTTGGCGGCCCTAGTCTATGGGGACCCCGCAGCGACGAGAGTGGCATTAAAATAGGCCCCTGAATGATGAGGGAATATTTTATTGACGTTCGCCCCATCGTCATAGCCCTTTAAAAAAGCCAGACGCTCAGGCCCTGCCTACTTTCTTCCTTTCCTGATGATTTGCTCCAACACTGATGATTGCACGAGCACTTGGGTTTAACAGTCACACAATTAAGTCATGGCCCAACTATTTCTTTACAGCATTCGTTTTAAGACTACCCTTATGTATTTGAAAAGGGGTCATACTTATCAAAAAAAATTCTTATCTGTACTTTCTTATCATTCTTGGACTTTAAAAGTATGTTGTGCATGGCGCACCTATTCATTGTTACTGTGATATTGAGGGGTGTTTTTGTTTGTTGGTTTTATTTATTTATTTGTTTGTTCACTTATTGTCTCGATTTGAAGATCTGCCCACAAGAACAAAGCAGTAAATAGTTCGTGGTAAGTGTTTCATAATCTGAACTATGTTCATTCAGTTGTGTGAATATCCGACGTCTCATCTGTTAAATTTCCATAAACATTTGAAAAATGCACTCGAGCGTGCGCGCGCACATTCACATGCACACACACCCACACACATACACGCACACGGAGGATTTGTGCCTGCCGTTAATTTGAATCATACTGTTCCCTTTTCCTTTAAAGGCAGTTTTGGAGAACTGATAATAGTGGAGGAATGTTTATCATGAAGCCCTCGAAGAGGGGAGGAAGAACACGTCTGTGTACTACATGGGCCAGATGAATATGACGTCCTTCCTCACACTCTCTCCTGAATGAAGTCATTGAAGTGAACAGACGAGAATACACGGGTAACTTCTATACTTGGCGAGGGACTCGGGGAATGTTTATTGACTTTTCTTGCATGAGTTCTTCAATTCCACCTTATAGGTCTTATTTAAGTGTGTGTGTGTGTGTGTGTGTGTGTGTGTGTGTGTGTGTGTGTGTATGTGTGTGTGTGTGTGTGTGTGTGTGTGTGTGTGTGTGTGTGTGTGTGTGTGTGTGTGTGTGTATGTGTGTGTGTGTACGTTTGAATGGGCTTTAGAGGAGTCTGTCCTATTGAGGCCTGGCGTCCTGGCAAAGGAAAAAGTTTGGCGCAAGAGTTTCTTTATTGTATCAATGGCCTAGACTCTGTGGGATTACTAAACTTTATATGCGGGCTGAAATGGTGAAAAGAAGCCAAGCTAATCAAATATTTATTGTTGGAATAGAGAATTAGTAGACCCGCGTTATGAGTATGAAGACGAACTCTGACGGGTAGGTCAGGACTGCTGCCATGTGCCTGCTTTTATTGAGTCTTTTTTTTTTTAAGAGAAAGTCTGATGGAAGTGTACATGTGTGTACTGCTTTATGTTGTCATGAAACCACGTGTTTTCAATCAGTGTGGAGGAAGAAAGGAAGTGTTTGAATAAGTGATATTTGTTCGTGTTGGTTCCCCCCCCCCCCCCCCCCCCCCCCATCTGCGAAGCAAAATACTCTCTGTTTCTTTGTAAACAGTTAAACCCTTTAAGTGGCAGTTGTTTGCTGCTTCCCATGCAGTCACTAATGTGTTCAGAGCCAACAGGGCATCAGTTGACGCCCAAAACACTCTGCTTCACCGTTGCCCTAGGATGTTCGTTGTTGTCTTCGATTTATCTTCCTTTTTTTCAATTAGGGCATTTGTTAAAGTAATTCTTGAATTAGTAGCTGAAACTTTGTATAAATCTAAATTTAAGAGATAATCCCCGTACGTCATATGTTTTGCGGCACTAAAAGGGTTTTAAATCACACACACACACACACACACACACACACACACACATACAGACGTGTACGCATGCACACACACACACGCGCGTGCGCGCGGGCACGTACTCAAGGTACAAGAGAACAAGAGCTGAACATGGCAGTGTCCTGGATTGGACAGGATGTGACATTTCAAGGCTCAGCAGTGCAGGGATTTGAGAGCTTATATGGATTTGCAGTCCTTTCCCGATCCTATTACCTGTAGTTATTTTGACGGCTTCCGCTTGTCATAGCCACTCACACCGACGCAGAAAATATTGGCCATGAAGTATGCACCTCATAAGCGGGCTGCCTTCAGCGCATTCTTTTTTTTTTTCTTTTTTTTTTTCTTTTTTTTTTTCTTTTTTTTTTCTTTTTTTTGTTGTTTTTTTTGCAGGGTGTGGGGGGGGTGTGTGAGGCTAGTAGAGCGATGCTAAATGCTGTTTCCAAACGAGCGGTTTGAAGAGTGATTTCAGGCCCTCGTTTTGGTCCTATTTCGTCAATCACTTAGCGCGTCTGACGGCCAGCATTTCGCTTTCGGCTGCTTTTGCACGGCTGGGGATTTCTGAGGTGGGGGTCTAGCAGGCTTAAAATCTTCACATACGACCTAGGCATTTTAAAACCAATTGACAGACGACTGTGCATATAACAGTTATCGGTACGATCTGAAAGTCTCTCTCTCTCTCTCTTTCTCTCTCTCTCTTTCTCTCTCTCTCTCTCTCTCTCTCTCTCTCTCTCTCTCTCTCTCTCTCACACACACACGCACACACACACAAAACACACACACACACACACACACCTTTTTCTGAAGGGGTAGGAGTGGTACGATTACGCCCACAAGCCTTCCCGTGACCAAACCATAGCGAACCCCCCCCCCCCCCAACACACACACACTATATTTAGTGTCTAATGACAGGCCTAATGAAGTTCTGAAATCTTGAGACCCATCATCACAGTGATCTAATCATACAGCTGCAAGACCAATAACATGATTATTTTTTGTACCTCTCGCAAGACTGCAGATCGGCTCTGTGTTACAAAGTCTCATGATTTATCCAAAAATAAACTAGCAAGCTTTTAACACAATAGATGGAATCTCTCCATGACATACTACGTGGCTTTCATGTAAACGAAGGACATTAAGCAACCACAGTGCCAATGGTATCAGCAGATCATACCCTTCACACACATCAAAGTTAGCACTGGGTCCAGTCAAAAAGAAGATCGACATGTTGAGAGAGAGACAGAGAGAGCGTGCTGATTGCGAAGTCAAGTGGAACGTATTGGGGAGGGCAGGTAGTATGCATATCCGTTCTCTCGTGCCGTCCAGGCAGGACCTTGCTTTAATCAAACGTACCATCTCCCGCATACCTGGCCTGATGTACTCGCCCACATGCCGACTGTATTAATGAAGCTTATTATCGCTTACATGCCGACTGTATTAATGAGGCTTATTGCCGCTAACTCACCCCACACTCTGCAATATCTAGCCGTCAAGCCGTTAGGGGGGTAATTGAACACGAGCCTACCCCTTGACAGCACACGGCTTCCAGCTTGTTCTACATGTACACACACCATTTCTTTGAGTCTGGCAGTGAACGCTCTGCCGAGGCATCTTTCCACACTCCAACATCTTGAAGGAGGTTAAGCGCTTAATGAAAACAATATGGTTGAGAACACAGTTCTGTCTTTCACAGATGACCATACCACATCAACAAACCAGACATGGAGAAAACATTCGGTTTATTCCAAATTTTGTCTGCAGTCAAAAACTTGGTGTCCTGTTCAATTACTGATGACCTGGTAGCAGTCAGAACGGTATGATTTCTTAATACTTCCAGTGGTAATACTGTAAATGGAAAGAAGTGCAGATGTTGCATTATATTTTTGGGGTTGAAATGTGAACTCTATTGGTACAACAAACATTGTCCAATCCTGAAATAAGTCAGTCAATGCAAACGAAAACAGATAAAGCCTTTTACAGACACAACAAATACTAGCAGTAATTGCCATATATACTGCCACCAGCAGCGCTTATAACATTTTTTTTTTTTATTCACCAGCAATTACAATTTAAGAAGGTCTAGAGACTATTGCCATTAGTTTGTTGAAAGAATTTAAAACATCTTACAGACCAGAATTAGTACTTCTTGTGTGAAAACAGTTTGACAGCGTGACTAGGCGAGAGCACTTTTCATCTTGTTGCCAATCGCTTGGAATGGAATAGAAAAGTCAAGTCTGAACTGGGCTTGGTGTGAATGCAGCCTGTTCGACATACGCAGAGATTAGCATGGATGTGCGACCCACCTGAACTTTGAAGTCAAAGACCAACAAAATGTCTTGAGAGATACAGTATTTCAAAGACCTCGAGAGATTAACAACTTTTACTTTTGAGATGAACAGTAACAACTTTTACTTTTGAGATGAACAGCACAAGGCATGGGAGCGTTGTTTTTTTTTTTTGGTTATTTTCTTTGTGGGAACTCGGCGGTGACAGAGAGACAATAGAGAAACTGAAAACAGAGACAGACAGAAAGCAGACGTACGGACGGAATAATCACCCCACCCTCTCTTCTTTTATCAACTTTACTACTATAATTTCCGCCCAAAACATACACCTCAATTCAACAGACCTGCGTAGTGACAGTCACATTGTCTTGTTCTCATCGACATTGCACTATTTCACAATACTTTCGTTGTGAATTTTGTAAACAGCATACCCCCTGTACTTTCAAATGTAAAGACACGAAGAAAACTAACTACAGGAAAGAAGGAGTACTCTGTGTTATTTTTCCACGTCCATGATGTCTTTTTCGCGCTCTCTTTGCGCCTGTATTTCACAGAGTCCTCGGTGCTGTTTCGTCATTTGCATATTTCGCTTTGTGCAATGGCCTTGCGGGAGCTGCAGCGGGTGGAAATGGGAAGTTAATGGCAGTTAAGACTTGGTGGGATCAGATCCTGAGTGGTTTACGGCATTATTTGTCCCCTGTTTTTCACACTTTGTCTGCTTTTAAATCATGTCACTTTGTTCATGATGTTAAGCATGCTGTCCTGTCTGTGCTAAGACACGTAAGCACTTGTATTGTTTTTGACATAGTTTTCATCTCCAGCATAGAAGCGGAACTTGAATATCGACCAGAAGGAGTCCATGATGATTGTGTTTGCAACACTTTTACCTGATTTTCTCAGTTTTATGTGTGGCTCTTTACCATGTTATGGCCAGATATAGAGACAAGCAAGGAGTCAATGAATACATAAGTTTGAAAGAGAGGGAATATTCACGGGCAAGATCACACTGACATGGGGGAAGCTGCCAAAAATTGACATTATTTGAGGTGTTTTAGCAGCGCTTTCACGGCATCTAGAAGTATAGAGGAGTTTGATTTCACAGCTCTACAGGCTTTTGTCCTCGTGATACTCCCAATTTAATTATTATTGAAAGATTACTGAAAGGTCTTTGTGGCCTTGTAAAGAAGAAAAGTTTAATTTTCACGACTTCAGAGCATGGTTCTGTATCATTTGGTATAAGCATAGGAAATTATTTCGTTTTCGGTAAGGTTGTTGTGCACACCTGTAAATGCAGTTATAACAAAACATAACAGAATGTGACACTGCACAGAATGCCTTCAGTCCGGTTTGCTAACTGAAGTTTCCGTGATATTTGGTCATTTTATAAAGGTGTCAACCACACGTTTATTAAAATAATCGTATTTCGGAGAATCATAAACTTATAAAAGTGAATGAAAACTGTTCACACACAAAATTAGTGAGTTTAATTGACATAAGTCGATGATATTATCCAGGATAATTTGTTTACATAGCCTTAGTCTGTTTAGATATGTGCTGATGTCCATCTTGGCTTCCCTCTCACTCTCTTTCCGGCCCTTTCCAACCAACCCTCTCTCTACTCTTCTTCTCCCTTATATTATTATGTTCTCTACTGCCAAGCATGTTTCCAGAGTATTGTGTTTTCAGATCTGTATTAAAACTCTACTGAAGTAGAGTAAACGTTTGTGGATTTTACAGAATTCCTTGAATAAACAATGATGTCTGACGTATTCCTTGCTTGTACAAGAATTATGTAAAATCAGATGGACTAAGCTGTTGTTTTCCTGTTGTTAGTGGCTTTAGGCATGGGGAATTTTACGTGTATTTGAGCCTCGGAGAAATCAGGAGCCAGAAGGATTTTTTTTTTTACTGGTGGTGATGTTTGTCACAGAAGCCAGAAGTTTTTTTAACCGTTCAATGATTACATCAGAACAGGCACTCTTGAAATCCACCGAAGTGACTCTGTAACACTGCAAAACATACTCTGATAAGTTGCCCCGTGGCAGCCCGACATCGGTGGCTGTCATGGACTTCTTGGCACTGTGACCTCAACTAAATGAACCTGTGTTTACCAGTGAGTTGAAGAGCCAGAATGACTTGTGTGGGATCAACACCACTGAGATGGCGTAGAAAATGGGCCAAGAAAAAAAATCAGTAAAGAAACCATGAAAACACTATTAACAACAAAACACACAACGTAAGTCAGGGCAATGTTTATTAAACCCAGCGAATGCTTCTGTGCAGCGCTCACAATAAACTTTTAACAGAACCGATCGAGAATCGAACCCGGGCCTCCCGCGACGTTTGTGTAGCCTTGTTGTGGCCAGTTCACTTCATTGCTGATTGTTCCTAACTGTTGACGACTGCGGTACTGTTTAAGTGGCTGCGTCATATGACCCAACCCTTAAACATTCTTCGAATAGTCGTCTTTGTCAGCTTTGCTTTTTTTACAGAAGACCGAGAGGCGTGTGTGTTTTCTTTTGTCAACCAGTAGGCTGACAGCGCTTTTCATTTGTTTTCCCTACCTTTACCTAGCCCTTGTACTCCCCACCTCACCCCCACCCCGGCCTACACATACACGTTTCTTACTCTTCTTTTTCTTCTCCTGTTATTACTTTGTTCCTGGTATCTGTTTATATATGTCTTTGCTCAGTTGTTCAGATTTTGGTCCCGTTTTTGCTTACATTACAAAGAGTTCGCTGCTTGATTGATTGTTTTCACAAACACACACTGATAATCTAAAGCTGCCCGAGAGATTCCATCAGCTGACATGCAGTGAACTGATCTTATGTCACCACCATCGCCTGCTTGATAACCAGAGTTGTGTCGGTGAATACAGATGTCTTTTTTGTATCCTCCCTTTAAAATTAAAGAAAAGGGGGTTGGGGGAGGGGAGATCATTTGATACTAACACGGGGTCGACCTGTCTGTGTGTAAAGGCAGTGTGTCAGCAAACAGTTGTCAGCTGTTTAATGAGGGGTTTTCAACAACTTCACTTTTGTCCTTTGAGCAAGTTGACGTGGAAACCCGAAGAGGTCAGTAGGTTCTATCTGGAACGAGGGGTCCAAAAGTGGGAAGTTTATTTTACTACGTCTTGACTGTTTTATGACGGATATGATATGATGTGAAATTCACGCTATAAGTTTGATTATGATCTCTCAAAAGTCAAGATCACATGTATGCAAAACATGTTTACAGTATTGTGAGATTCTTCAAGCATTTTTGTGTCGTTTAACGATGGATTCTGACCAGAATGCCCAATTTAGTACATAGTCCGTAAGGCCCAAATACACATTATCTAATATTTGGATTTGGACCGCTATACTTGAAAATGTAGGAAAAAAATCATGAACTGATTAAAAGTCGTATGTTTGATACAGTCAGGACCCTAATCGCTCAAAAAAACATTAATATCAGTTGCTTTTTCGTATAAATATCGCATGAAACGTATTAAAAGAGCGAAAAGGGGAGATTAATTGTATAGCATGACTATCTTTCTGCCAAATACTGCTTGGTGGTCTTGGCTAAGATTGATTGGACACTTTCCCGAGCTGTTTTTTGTACCAATTTCAGATTACCACAGAGAGAGAGACAGACAGACAGAGAGGTGGACTTTTAATTAACGTTTCCTTCCTGTCTTCTTCTAATACGACAGGTGTGAGGGGGAGGGAGATTGTGCTTGGAGAGGTAGAAACTTTATACTGCAGACAGACGGAAAATGGTTCTGATGATTTCCCGCCTCGTCAGACTGCAACAAAGCGCTCCCCTTTACCCTGCATCACACCCGAGGCCACAAGATTATCATCCGATTTTCACAAGCTGGCAAGGGAAAAAGTTATCTGCAAAGACGCCGACTTCTCAGCTGGCATCGTTTGTAAAGCTAGCCAGGAAACGTTAGGCCACTAGACAGAAGGCGCGCTGTCTCTCTGTCTGTCACTCTCTGTCTGTCTCTCTCTCTCTCTCTGTCTCTCCTCTCTCTTTCTCTCTGCCGCTCTCTCTCTCTCTCTCCCGCCCCCTCACCCCTGTTACATGAAAACGCACGCGCACACACACACACACACACAGACGCGCGTTCACGCTTGCGCAGAAGCCTTAGCACAAAGCAGCACAATGCTTTTCTTGGTTAATTTTGTTTTGTGGACACATTAGGTTAACTTTGCAGATGTCTTGGTTTTCTTTTCAACTTTGCAATTAAAGTCCATTCCTTCAGAAGAATCTCGCGGTAATTGCTTTCATGTGCGCGTGCTGTTTATTATGTTCCATATTGTTGCATCCTCTCACGAATGGCTTCTGCACAATAAATCATCATTCCCATATCTCTGTGTCTGCCTATGTCTTGTCTCTCTGTCTTTCTCTCTCCCTCGCCACCCCCTTCAAGGGTTGTCAAGAAGGGCGAGTACCCTTGTTGTTCGTCAGACTTAACAACCGAACAAGGAAGGTTTTGTGGTTTAGCACGCCTACTCCTTATCGTCGTGAAAGGGTTTGGCTGTACACTTGGCATCATCTCTTTCTAGGCTTTGAAGAATAGCTGTTGATCAGAAAGTATTTTAAAAAAAAAAAAAACAAGCGTAAACTGGCAATTGCAGTGAATGAATAGATTGATAAAGAAAGTCTCTTAAGCTCAGGAGCATCATAAATAAGCAAGTCTCTTAAGCTTTGAGGTATCAATGTTAACTCAAAAATTGTTCCCGCTCATTTGAATTCAGATATGTCGTGTTTATCCTACATACTTCCTTAGGCAGAGTTGTGGACTTGCAAGAAACAAAAAAAACGAAATGAGTTTTCTAGCGCAGTCAACCAAGACAAGAACATCATCTTCCTGAAAAAGACAGCAGAATGCCTTTTCCAGTTCACTTCAAGAGATGCGACCTCCAGAGCTGGCAATACTCATGACAAAATACTCGAAGAGAATAGTACGCTACAGTCTCCAGTACACACTAAGGTCTCATATTCTTTGTTGTGCTGCCTCTGCCTATCCAATGATTTTATACTTAGAAGGATGAAATTTACATCAGCACCTAAACTTGTTCAAGAGCAGGAGTTCTTGAAGACTAGACTGTACCATGTTCTTCAGAGGCGTCCATATATGCAGACATTAAAGAACAGCATATGCCCATCAGCAGTCCCACAACAACTGTACCACAGGGAGGAGGGTAGCTGTCATCTCGCAGAACGTCCCGTCTTGTCAATAACGGCGAAAGGTAAGAATCAGACCTTACGTACACGCGAAGTATTGCAGAAGTCTGTCAATTTTTAAACGAGGTCATATTCCTTGAAAAGATTAATATTGCGTGTTTGACATCCGAGAACCCGAATTAACAACATCCGGATAATACCCTTATGTTGAAAGAGAAGGAAAGAAAGAAGTAGTAGTACATACTGCACTTAAATTCGTTTTTTCCCTTTCCCCGCTCTTGAGTTGCGCTTTTTTATATTTTAGAGCGAACACAGGTAAAGGTCAACATTCATCTCGCCAGTGACTACCACGTTCGTATCTCCTGTCATTCCTGTCTTCCCCAGCTGTTACTGTGTCGAAGCTGGACATCATGTCGACTGTCTGGCAGACATGTGTGTATCTTATCTAGTTTACACTTCAAACGGGTAAACTGAATTGACTTCAGGAATTTATCAGCTTCTTGCTTGTTTGGGGGGCGACTGCCTTTTTTTCTGGTACGAACTTTTGCAGCCATTTCTTCGTTTGCCCTTTCCCTGATTCTTAAATGATTCTTTCTCTTACCACCTCCACCATTTTCAGGTTAGATTCTTTCTCTTACAGACGTAAAACATTCACCTACTGAATTTCAGTGACAGCACAAGATCATGTGTATACCATAATGATGCATACATGGCACATTGTCGGCGGTTGTCAAACGTACCAGCAATTTCAAATGACAGCATTTTGGTTTTATTTCATCAGGATGTCGTTATGTAGAATATTTTCACAATGGGAATTTTAAAAAGTTAAAAGAAATTCTTAGTGTTTTTATCGGCAGTGTTGCATTACAGTTGTGCGTGGGCAGGATATCTCAGCTCTTCATGCTTACAGTAACAGGAACGTCAGCCTGGTATAGATTTCCGCTCTCCCTTTGCTTTTAAATCCAATTCTACAACTACATGTACTTCTTTTGCTCAGTTCGTACACTTTTTTTAATATTAAATATTGTAAGGCAGTCTTTGTCAATTGTATGCGTATGCCTGATGCATTAGTGCGTTTTGACTTGGATTGTCAAGATTTGGCGCTGTATAAATATTGTAATTATTATCATTTTGTCTGACAGCTTAAATTCAGTTTGTTTGGTTGCTGTTTTTTTACGGAAATGTAGTTTAGACAAAATATCACTCTTTCCGTCTTCTTTGGTAGTATAGTGTGTGTCACTGAGGAAGACCATGGCCACCATTACCCCCAGGTAACTCAAGTGTTTCAAGTGAGGATACTATTGACAGACTTGTAGTATGCGTTGACAAAGCTGACAATGTAGAATAAGAACACCTGCTACTGGTGTTGTTTCAGTCACAGTAGAAAGTAGGTGACACGGCCCACAAATCATATAAACCCTACTGTCAATATCTTCAAGAGAGACATCTTGATTGTGTAACATGATGGCATCATGTCAGTATCACCCTGCCTGTTCGTCTTGTCTGACAAAACGCAATCGACACTTAGTCCTTGGAGGGGCACATTCTTCTTCAGTGTCACCTTGACAAATATTCATTCGCCTTTATACTATCACGTAGATCACCCTGGACTGTCATGCCCTATGTATGTTCATCTGATTCGACCATTAGCGTATTGAAAAGGTGTGTATTTTTCATAGATGCTAAACTTGTGTAGGGTTCTTTCTGTTTGTTTGTCGTGTTGGTCGAAAGAACGCAGGCGAATTCCACTGTTGTGAACGATTTTTAGTTTCTGTACTGAATTGACCGTTAATGGTAGGTGTACGTAGGAAAGAGTACAAGTATGACGTCTACTAATTCGGCATATATATTGCGCATATTTCTATATATTCTTTTCTAACTGAGAAGCACTTCCGGTTTAGCATCGGTTCGAAGGCGAGAATTAACGTGACTGCATTGCCAAAACACCAGACTCCAGTGGAAAGGTAAGCAATATCTTCCAGTGTACGTCGCGTAGTCTTGTTTCTGTTGTTATTTTATGTACTACTAGCCAGTGTACGTCGGTGTCTTGTTTCTGTTGTTATTTTATGTACTATAGCCATGACTCGCGTAGTTGTTCTTGTTATTAGTATACTAGCATGACGTCGGTAGTCTTGTTCTGTTGTTATTTTAGTACATAGCAGTGTACGTCGCGTAGTCTGTTTCGTTGTTATTATGTATACTAGCATGTACGTCGCGTAGTCTTGTTTCTGTTGTTATTTATGTACTACTACCAGTAGTGCGTAGTCTGTTTCTGTTGTTATTTTATGTACTACTAGCCAGTGTACGTCGCAGTCTTTTTTGTTGTTATTTTATGTATATAGCCAGTGCCATTTTGTCATTTCTACGTTGAACTTATTAGGCCAGATGAACACAACTTGGAGTTTTGTAGTTTTGGACTTTTCAATGGAGTCAAGGGACAGTTCTTTATCGTCAAATTTCTTTTGGTTTATGAAAGTTTTCAAATACCAGAGGAAGCAGTATTTTGTGCAGATTATAGCTTTGTGGGATTTGTTCTCTTATCCGTTCCGATGTTTCAGAGAACTTGTATCGAGGCTTGTGTGTGTGTGTGTGTGTGTGTGTGTGTGTGTGTGTGTGTGTGTGTGTGTGTGTGTGTGTGTGTGTTTGTGTTGTGTGTGTGGTGTGTGTGTGTGTGTATTGTGTGTGTGTTCTGCGTATGTGTTCTGCTATGTGTATATGTGTGTTTGTGTGTCTGCATTATTTTAATTTACTTGAATAAACAGGTTTGGGCACACTGTAATTTTTATCTTATATTTTTTTGTATGAATGTAGACCACTGTTATAGCTGTCAGGCTTGTGTTTAAACAAACCATAATTTGTATGGCTCAAAAAAGGAGTGGACTGTCTCAATATCTCCGGCCAGTTTTCAAAAACGCTGTTCAATTCCGTAAAAATAATCGATTGATAATAGCACGCAAAATTTGCACCTGCATAGCATAACATTGTATTAAAATCGATCCATCGATTGCGTTTTTAGATAATCTGATAAAATTACAAAGAAATACAGATCTTCCAGTTCACATGCCCAAGATAGGTGCCGTTCCCCTGTGATGAGCCATACAAGTCAGTCTCGCTAATTTGTCCACTAGCAACAAGAGACTTGAGACCAGGATGACACCAGGTTGTAGGGGCAAAGTGTTAAACAGTGTCGTGCACAGAGAGGCTCATCCATCTCTTCACGCGTTTACAACCTCTATTCTTTGTTGCTGCTTGTCAGAACATGGGTTTCACAAGCTTTCTCTCTGCTCCTTGTCCTGTGTCTGCTTTGACTACCTCCACATCACCCCCATACATGCGTTACACACACACTTGGCTCCCGTGTCTTGTCCCTCAGCCCCTATACCGTATCTCTAACTGTTAGGTCCCCCCCCCCCCCCCGGTACTCCTCCCCTCTTTCCCTGCGTGCTTGTGGTGGGATTAATCACGTGTGTGCTGCAGGGAACAGCGCACGAGTGGTATGTGGGATGAAAAATGACACCGCGTGTCTCTAAACCTTAGCGTTGTCAACACGCAGGTCAGCCGAGTGAAATTACGTCTTCACAAAGCTTTTCGCATTTTCACTGTCAAAACAAATAGGGCTGTTTGTGAAAGCTTGACAAGCGAGATAGACCTTGTCATTTTTTTTCCTACCAAAGTTGGCATTACTCTGTTTTGTTTTATTTTGTTTCCTACTTTAACGGTTTAAAATGTCAGTTCTGTTAGAAAAAACAAACAAACAAACAAACAAAAATCAACGAAGCAGACGGCGTGGCTGTGATCAAGAACGCTTTTGTAACTGAAAGTTTTGCCTTGTCTGTGCAGGTTTCGACATGAGAAGACCAAGTGGCTGAACGTTAGACTGATTTGTATGAAACTGAACAGTGAAAGCCTTCAGTTGAACAGATTCCTATGACCTGACCAGTCATTCATCATCTGTAACAGTTGGTAGTTTTCAGTAGAGAGAAAGTCGTTGATACTATGATCCATCCATGCTTGGTGTAGGCGGAGCAGCTGGTAGACGTCAGTCCATGCACTGGCTGCTACACAATCAAAGGGAGTAGTTGTCGTTCTGGTTCAGTAAGCAAGTCAAGCAGCATGGCTAGCAGACAGGTGAAAAACAGGTGTCGGAGACTCGAGGCCAGTAAAGTGCCAGTGCCAGACGCTGGGGGAGTTTTCCCTGTGGAGGACTTCCTCGCCTTCCGTAGTCCAGTTTATTTCTCCACGGAGACACAGAGCGTGTTATCTTTGCGGGTCATGCATACAGGGATGTATGGGGCTTCCTACATCAGTCTGTCTAAGAGAAAGGCAAATGACTCGGTCTGCTCCGATGCATCGTTTAAGTCGGGTTTCTTTAGACATTACATTCTGTTTTTATACATTATTCATTTACGTCTGCAAACAAACCAAACGAGTTTATTGTTTGAAAGAAAGGAAGAAGAAGTTGAAAAATGCGAACAGTTGTAAAACAACCGATCAAATAACTACGACAGCAACAGCAACACAACAATATTATTGACAACAACCGGGGATGTGAAGAAATGTTTTATAAACAACTAGAACAATAACAGTAATATACTAATAATTGCAACAAGAATAACAAAAACAAACAAAAATACAATATCGCTTGGATAAACTATTTATAATACATAACGCCAAAGCAAAAGAAACACAACTTAATCAAACATGCTTTGCACTAATCACCAGAAAAGCCGACATTAAATCCGAGTTTATAGTTTTCCAGTTAATGTGATTTTAACGACGTGCCAGCAGTAATATAACTTTGCCTCGATTTGCCTATTTCATACCATTGTTTACAGTTTGTTGACCCTTTATATGTCAGACTGAACACTCAACAGCGTATGGAACTGGGAATCTCTCCTCTCTCTCTCTCTGTCTTTGACGGGCGTGGTTGTCGAGCGGTTAAACGTCAGACTTTGAACTGGAAGGTCCTGGGTTCAACCCGCCAAAACATCACCGTCTCACCAGACGGTGCAGATGAAGAGCAGTCATTTATCCGATCTTTTAGTTCAGCCTGCCAGTGCCTAAACAGCACGCAGTGTCAGATATGCAGTTGAGCAGCCTGTTGTAAGTCATCCTGTGGCTGTCGTAGGAAACATGAAAATATCAGTATGCAAGCAACGTCAAGTTTAAAAAACGGCTTTGAACAAGTACTTCTGCCTTTGAAAATAAACTCTCTCTCTCTCTCTCTCTCTCTCTCTCTCTCTCTCTCTTCTTTCTCTCTCTCTCTCTCTCTCTTCTCTCTTTCTCTTCTTCTCTCTTCTCTCTCTCTCTCTCTCTCTTCTCTCTCTCTCTTCTCTCTCTTCTCTCTCTCTCTCTCTCTCTCTCTCTTTCTCCTTCTCTCTCTCTCTCTCTTCTCTCTCTCTCTCTTCTCTTCTCTCTCTCTCTCTCTCTCTCTCTCTCTCTCTCTCTCTCTCTCTCTCTCTCTCTCTCTCTCTCTCTCTCTTTGTAAATGTGCGATGTACATTTTTTTGTGTATGTATGTGCCCCTGTGTGTACGTGTGCATGTTTGCTTGCGCACTATAACCCTAATTGAAATGTTTAAAGCTATGCTTCATCTGATAACAACAGCAAAACCATTACTCTCCATCGTTTCTTGCACTGCAGAGCCAAGATTATGCATGCATAGGTTTATCATTGAGGTCAGAGACTGAATTGCCGATCAACCTACCAGTAGGTATTTTATAGGAACAGTTGAAAACAACGATTCAGCTGAATAGTTTCTTCCTTTTTCCTCTGTCACCAACTGTTTTGTGTGTTTGTCAGGCAAGTCATCCAGCCATACAGGAACAAGGATGGCCGACCATGGTGGCAAGCATGTGATCGCCTTCCACGTTCCTTCTCTGCCTATGTATTATTTTCGTCAAGCTCCAGCACATTCCTCCATGCGGCCATTTTCGCCTCATTTCCCTTGTGGCTATTCTTTAGGCTTTAGCTTCATTTCACTGCCCCTCAACTGTGTAGTAAGTGTTTAGTTTTAGAATGCTTAGTTAAACAAACAAGTAACCCCTGCGGCTGATAACTACACCGACCTCGGTGCGAATCGCTGAAATAGCAGTGTGTCCGCTCCAAGGAAGATTTCTCAATCAGAAGTACAATCTGTTGGACAAACAAGCGTTTCAGAGAGGACACGAGACCTTTGGGGCGGGATTCGTTTAGTTCCATTCGTAAGGAACAATGAAATGCACAATCACAACAAGTCCTGTCTCACAAAGATGGACAGATGAAAACATCTCTTGCTGTTTATTTTGTGGACTGTGCCACTGGCTATAACATGTCCAAGTCTTCATCGGCTTGGCCACCCAGCGATCTCAGGTGTTGAGGTACGTGATTAGAGACTGCTTACCAACAGTCGTATGACAAAGTGGTCACCAGAGTGCAGACTGTTTCTTTGTCATACAGCAGCATTAAGAGTAGACACACACTTTGGGGTTTTATCAGTCAATATGACAAAAAAAATCCCAGAGTGGAATATTAGATTTCTGTCAATATAAAATTCGTTTTATCAACTCGTTCAATAACTGGTTTTCTTATCAATTTAATCAAGAAGGTCTTTTGCTTCAGACCTAAAAATCAAATGTTATTTTTCGCCACTGTAAAGCAAATCATGACGGCTATTTGTATTCTTCAGCATATCCCCCATCGTTTTTCGTCCAATAGTATTTGCCTTGCTTCACAAGAAAACTCATATATAATCTTAATCTTCTCATGTTTACGTGGTGTTCCCGATATCCCTGCAGCAACAGAGATGATGTGGCACTGTGCGATTAGTTTACTTCCTTCCATCTCTGATCTGGATAGGTCTCCCTTGCCCTGCTTCATGTCTTGTCTGTATTGGGACTAGTGCTTTGGTTTTTTAACCTTTCCTTTATAATCATTGCCTTTTCTGTGCCACGGACAGAGAGACTACTGATACCAAAGAAGCCCGTTGAATGTTCATCCGTTTTCAGGGCACTTTGTTACTTTTAGTTAGTTTGTTTTTTTTTCGTCTCCACCCGCCTTCCTTTTTCTGAAAACAGTAAGTTCAGTCCGATGTGTTGCACCGACTGTGTCTATCAAGCTCTTGCTTTAAAGCTTGTAATATGATAAGTTTAAATATCTGGGAACGATCATTTCACCAGACGGCAGATGCACATCAGAAATAGCCAGCAGAATCGGCCAAGCCAAAACAGCATTCAAAAAGATGAAAAGCATTCTTACCAACAAATGCCTATCAATTAACATCAGGAAGAGAGTTTTTGAATGTTATATAGAACCGATAATGTTAGACGGTTTTGAGGCGTGGACAGTCGTCGACAAGCAAAACCAGAACAAGATTGAGGCAGCCGAGATGTGGTTTCTAAGAAGAATGTTGAGGGTTCCATGGACAGCAAAGAAAACAAACGAGACAGTCTTGATGGAGGCAGACACAAAAAGATCATTCATAAGAAAGCTTAGGAAAAGACAGGCAACATTTATAGGTCCTCTTATGAGGAAAGGGGAATTGGAACACCAGGTCACAACAGGAAAGCTGGAGGGAAAGAGAGCACCAGGGAGAAGATATTGGACCCACTTGCAGAGTGGCTGAAGACAGAGAGGGCGGAAGAGGTGCTTGCGGCAACAAGGGATAGAAACAGACAGAAGGCCATGATCGCCGACACCATGTGGCAAGGCACTTGATGATGATGAATATTATGAAGGAATTCCTCTTTCTTTTTTCTCATTCCACTATTGTAACCCGCCTCTCCGCCGCTTCACTGCCCCCTCTCCTATCTCCTATCCACCAACCCATCATCCCTAAAAAAAATTAAACATGGAAGAAAACACCTAGGTTGAATGCTCGGTGTTTGAAAATAAAGTTACGATTACTTTAATTTTGGCTGACCGGGACAGCGATTTACTGTGTTCTGGGCCTGTGGTATGAGAATTGAAGAGATCCTCCTTCCAAGATGGCGGTAAACAAGGGCGACAATTGCAGGGTGTGGATCGTGAAGAGTACTCGTTAGTTTGATCTCGTACAAGGCGTTCTGTCTTTTCCTCACCACGTCTACACACACCAGAGTCTCGAGTAGCGGGCCTGGCAGGCCAGCAAGGTGGACATGCTGATGAATACATTTGCGAATGATCACAAAGGTCACCAAGCCTCTGCCTTCGGATTCATGTTTCTCTGTAGGCCGTAAGCAGCCATCTCCGGACGATGTGGACACTAGCACAATGCCTATTGTTGGCGCTGTTTGGCGGAACAGTGTGCAAATAGTGCGCGATGAGGGGGCGGCATGGGGAAGAAAGGGGTGTGAAATCAGATCAAACACTGCAAAGTCGTCCTCCACTTGTCGGACACGATCATTACTCCATCCAGCCTTGTCGCCTTCCTCCCCGAGAATTCATTAGTGGGGATTTGGCTGGAACGTGCCAACCGTGGTGTCTATTTTCCCCTCATTTGCCCAGCGTGCAGGAAGCTACACTGTCGCGGTTTGAGGCCGCAGAGTCAGTCACCCAACGGTGTTTTTCATCAGAATTTGTAGCGATCTGAATCAGAGGATCCCGTTTACAGATGTACCCTCTCTGATCCCTTCTCTGGGAGAGGTGAATAATTGTCGTCTAGATTCAGACGATGAGCACGTAAAGCCATTTCAGCCTTTACTATCCTCCACTGTAGAATTATGCAGATTTTGTTTCATTTTACGTAGATCTATTCGTAATTCCTATGGCAAAGTGTACGATATAACTTTATCTCATAAAACCATATCCAAATTTATGGATAGCTAATACTCGATAGCGTCCACTTTCTGAGTCATTGACATTAGTCCTAAACCGTTGGTTTTATCAGTCTATTGTTTTTGCCCCAAGTGATTCCTCGACAGAACTGAAAGTATTATGGACAAAGTGGAAAGAATGAACCACACAGATAGATGTTGGTGTTATAATCACATTCTCAAATCCCATCCACATCATGGATATTGTGTTGAGAGTATTGCTTAAAATTTCTTTACCAACACTGTTGGTATCTCATGGACCAAGTTTACGCAGGATATATCATCAAAGGGAGTGTGGAGTACAGCCCTGTCATACAATCTTATTCCGCAGTGGAACTCCACTTCCATTTCATGATCATACCCATTCTCATGATTCATCACAAGCAGACCCACGGTTTTGTGACTTCGTACCATGCTCTCATGGTGACTTCCATTCCGGTAGGCTTGGTGGTGTGTTTAAGCTGAAATGACGGCGTATTTAGGTATCTGAGGCCGAGCGTTCACAATGACTGTCAGCAGTACACAAACATACATGTGGCCAAACGCGCGGCGCGCGCACACTAACACACGTACGCAGACAGACAGACAAACAAACACAAATCACTAGATCTATCTAGTTTCCGTTGTACGGACAGACAGACAGACGAACAAACACAAATCACTATCTAGTTTCCGTTTTTCAGTTCACAGCAGCTTACTTGTTGATACAACTACTACACTTTCGATGAAACACATTTTTTTCTCTCATCGGAACACATGATGTTATGAAAAAGCTGAAAGGAAGTAAAGACGAACTAAGCTCTTGACAAGGGGAAAAAGTTGTTGTTCGCCTTTGAGTAGGCTACGCTGCAGAAAAGGAAGCAAACTTAAAAATGTTCAATGGGTATTTAAGGATTGATTTCAGTGTGTGTGGTATGTGTGTATGTCTCTCTCTCTCTCTCTCTCTCTCTCTCTCTCTCTCTCTCTCTCTCTCTCTCTCTCTCTGTCTTCCTGTCTCCGTTTCTCTCTCTCTCTCTGTTTCTCTCTCTCTCTCTCTCTCTCTCTCTCTCTCTCTCTCTCTCTCTCTCTCTCTGTTGTGTGTGTGTGTGTGTGTGTGTGTGTGTGTGTGCAAATATGTACGGAATATTGAAATGTTACTGTATCTGCCATGAATTCATGAAGTCAAAGAAGGCTAGGTTTGAGAGAGAGAAAGGGGGGGAGAGAAAGAGAGAGAGAGAGATCTAGTGTGCATGTACTGACAGTAGATGGCTGTCGAAATAACTACATGAACACATTAAAACTTGACCTGTCTGGTCATATGTGGTTCCAAGGGTCCAATAGCGACAAGAAATTGATGGTTGTATCCTACTGCTGCCTTTATTTACCGCACTATCTTCTTCTTCGAAATATGTCTTATGCTGTGAAGATTCCTTCTTCTGGGGAAAAATGTCTTCTTTGCATAAGTGAATAGTGTTAAGGAACAATCGTTCGGCTTTGTGTGTGCTCGTGTGAAAGAGTTCTCCATCTGCCTCTGGCTGTCTAACGTTCTGCTTTAACCACATAGTCTCTCTCGCCCTCTTCCTCTCTCTCTCTCCTCTCTCTCTCTCTCTCTCTCTCTCTCTCTCTCTCTCTCTCTCTCTCTCTCTGAAACACACACACACGCGCGCGCACACACACACATGCTGTTGGTGGTAAACTACTTTATTGAGATCAACAGAAAATAGCAAACGATGAAAAAATAAACAAAAAAACCGAAGGGGAGGGGGGGGGGGCATAAAAGTCAAACAAAGTAGACAAAAAGTACAGACACAAAGAAATAGGCGATATCACAGATTCTGCCATGACGAAGGTGGGGGAGAGCTCGAGGTCCTTAGGGGAGAGAATAAAAACAGACTCTTGGCCACTTGCTGGACTGTTTTGGGAACTGAAAAAGGTCAGTGAAGTGGCCACTGTGTCCAGACAATGGCGGCCGGTACCAGATTAGAGTGAGGGAAGGGGTGGCTTTAAGGTCCCTTTCTAACTCGACTCTTACGTTTAGTGGCTCCTGAACGACTGTATTGTCCCATTAGAGCACAAACACTCTCCGCATGAAAGGAGGTCCTTTTGGCGACTGTTAGCTTTCGTTGACATGTCGCTTGTTGAAGTCTTTAAGGCTTAGGACTTTGCGGTGAGTAGTACTTGTAATGCTTGTAATGCTTCCCCCCCCCCCCCCCCCCCATTCTCTACACCACCTTAATGGCCACAGTAGTAGGGACAGTTTTACCGTGCGATGAGGATGACGACGATGAGGATGATAATCATGATGCTATGGAGTTCCATCTAGGATTGAGACTTCGTGACAGGTCTTTAATTTACATTTACTATCATAATATATCCTGGCATAAAACCAGACCCGAGAGATACAGACACGTGCGTTGTTGGCCAGACGATTTGAGCAACACCCTTAATTACGCTTCCGTGAAGTGGACGAGTCTCAGCTGTGTGGTACAAATATTCCTAATGATCCCAGAGCACGATCAACTGTAGGTAAGAGACGGTTGGAGCTGAAAAATCCCACAAGTATTTTGAAAAGTCTGATGGATTTCCCACAACTTTCCAGTCGGTAGTCCGTTGCGCTAACCACTACACCACAGCGACTTCATGCTTATTCTGAGAGTTATCTTGGAAACTTTTCTACCCGCAACTCCACTCTCTCGCCACTGTCTCGCCACTGTAATTACATACTGCTCTGTCTGCTTGTCCGCCTGTCGGTCTATCTCTTATTCTCTCCCCCCCCTCCTCTCTCTCTCTCTCTATATATATATATCTGTTTCTGTTTCTCTGTCTCTATCTCTTTCTCTCGCTGTCGCCAGCACAAGCACACACAAACACACTGGTAAAATGAATATGCATAATGCATACATGTTAACTTAGTTTTACCAATGTGTTTGAGTGTCTGTGTGTGTGAGAGAGAAACAGGCACACAGAGAGCTGACATAATGTATGCAGACAGATATGGCAGGTGAGGGTTTGTCAGACACTGTTCTAACACGGTGCGTCTGACTGCCTGCCACCGATGTATAGTATTTTGGCGCTTCACGAACACAGAAGGAAAACAAGAGCCCAACCAGAACAAGAAGAGGGAGCCCGTGGCTTTGAGACTGATCGCCTTTCACCAGTTGAAATCCAAGCGAAAGGTGGTCGGGATCTTTCTTCTCTCCTTCTTGCTGACAGGTCGTGGAGAAATGTTTTTGTTGGTAAATAATCAGACTGCGGCGTCCTTTGCCCAAGGTGCGTCGTTTGGCCCAACATCGCTGTCAGATTTTCCCCCTCATTTCTTCCATTACCTGCTCACCCCGCATGCCTGAGCAGCAAAGCGTGCAACCTGGGAGGAAAAAAGGCCTTTGTGTCGTGCGATAATCAACTCTAATCTGTGGTGACTTCAATGCTGTATGATCCGATGAACATAGTCGTTGCCTGTCAAAGGGCTGGTTGGCTTTGTGGTCGCCCTGTCGCAGGCCGCGTGATTACATGGACGACAGATCGTTCTACCCTGTGTTTTTCAGGTGTGCTTTTTGTCAGTTATGCAGAACGTCTCCCCATTAGCCTTCTTTCTTTTTCACTCCCTGTCTGTCACCCCCCCCCTCAAACGCACACACGTACTATACGCACTCATTCATTCACACACTCACACACACACACACACACACACACACACACACACACACACGCACGCACGCGCGCGCGTGCACACACATGCACGCACACACACACATAAACACATACAAACACATACACACACACACACACTCACGCACACACACACACACACACAAAACACACACACACACACCACCACCACCACCACCACCACTACCACCACCACCACCACCACCACCACCACACAAGGATCCACTGTAAGAACAGTTTTGTACTACTGATTCTGCATTCCACTTACAACGAATGTATGCAGGGATTACAGACATTCTCGATCAGAACTAATCCCCTCCTCAGAGTGGCTTGTTCCGATGCTTTTGATCCTTGAGTCGAAGCTAATCTAGGTGGCAGTGCGTGAAAAGAGAAAACAAGTTTTTCCTTCTGAACGCCCAGTCTGGCATGAATATCACTGTAAGAGCTTTAGATAATCACAATAAGTGCGTGATAACAATGGGGCAGGGTTGGGCACAACAGGGGCGGCCCTCAAGGCTTCATTGTTACAATATTTGACCAGTCATGTCTGGAACTGAGGTCTTGTGACAAAGGGATCTCAAGGTAACTGACAGGGAAAAGGTATTTCTGGGGAAGGGCGCAGCATTTTGTAATCCACATTTTTTTTTTTTTTTGTAAAAAGAAAAAAGAAACAAAAAAGGATGTGGAAGTTGTAAGTGTACTTTAAGTCTTCAGTGCAAATGATTATTTAACTTAATGAAATATATCGAACTGCAAAACGCATTTTAGTGAGATGTGTGCGTGTCATGTACGAAGAAAGCTTGATAAAGATACTTTAGGATCAGTCCACTAGTAACTTATAAGAAGCTGGGGATACAATCTGGTCACCTCCATTGTAAAGTGTTGTAGTCTCTTGAATTATGTCAGTTGTCATCAAAGCAGGGTCAAGTTTAGGCTGGCAAAAACAAATGTTTCTTCGTTGTTTGTAAGTACAGTGTGGGGTAGTATAAAGCACTGAGCAACAACTGGCATACTTCTTGGCATGCTCAAAAAGAAAAAAAAGCGATTTCCGACAAGTGTCTACCTATCTGTAACTGGAGGCGATAATATAACACACACGTGACTCATTGTATCATAAAGACATTTTTGTGACATAATCGAAAAGACAAGCCCACAACAAATAAAGATTCCGTGGTGCGGGATGACGACATAATTAATGAAAAACTGGCGTGCGTCTCACAGTATAAGACAGTATATGATCATCAATGGGAGTAGGACTGTTGCGCGTATAGTCTCTGATTGTTGATGCCAAAGCACATTGATAGCTTACTAGTCTACATAATAGTTTTTGCCGTATGGCCGACATCTTCATGACATTACCCAAAGGAACTGTCTATTGCCGGCAGATTGTACTACCAGACTAATCCACCAGATTAAGCCAAAGCTGAAGAGAAGCTGTGCACGAGCCACTGTTTACTTCTGTCAGTATGACTTACTGGCAAAGAGGAAATATCAAATACATTGAACAATCCAGGTGTTGCAATTAGTGAAGGTTGATCAGCATACAGACTGATCCTGCTTGCTAATATAGAACGATATCTTCAGTGGCAGACTGGTTTGGGTCACATAAACCCAGTAAGAGAAATAAACTGTTGGCATGTCCAGATTGAGACGAGCTGCATAGTATATAGTAAGCATGTTCAAAGAGACCTGTCACACGAGTCTTTTCACGATGGCGACAAACCTTAATGTTGCGTATGTGTATGTTTGTGTGAATGTGATTGTTGCCTGAATCGGTACATTATGGTGCTTGTATTGTTTGGCACGTACGTTTTTGTTTTCTATATACATATTCCGTTATTGTACGTGCTTATAATTTTATTTTTAAGATAAAGCCCCATAAACGTTCATCATCATAAGTAGTAGTAGAAGTAGTGTTTCATTATCATTATTATTAATATAATCATTATTATTATTATTAGTGATGTTGTTGTTGCTGTTGTCGTCGTCGTCGTTATTCTTATTCTTATTAAATTGTGGAGTCCAAAATATCTCTTCAGTAACTGGGTTTAGCATAATTGTGTGGTGCTTAGATATAAACAATAATCTGTCAGTCGTGTCTTTGATCTGGTGGAGCTGATTTTCACTCATTTTTGTTCTAATTACATTGGTTCGCTTTATTAAGTCTTTAATTGATTAAGTTCATTTCGTATAAAGATGATAAGACAGTTGGATTACTATCTTTGTCAATGACTACTTTTTGAAATTGTTTCTATATAAAGCATAATTTCCTTAGCCAACGAGTACGGGCGCCACAACCTGAACGTTTTGTTTTCATCATGGCTTAATATGCGGACATACCCAGTTTTTATTCGATCGTCAGGAAGGCATTCACTATTGTTATTGTGACTCCGGCTCCGACAAAGTCAGTACGGACAGACGCGAAAGACATATCCATTTTATTCATTCCAGTCCTTCAAGAACTGCTTTCTGGATTGCTCTCGCTTCTTCGCTCTGCGAGGAAGTTTCCAAGCCCGTACAGTGAACGGAGTAGAAGACATGAGTGGCCTCCAGAACAATACTAAGTCTGGGACCAAGGTGACAGCCAGCAGACGGCTATAAAGCTCAATTAAGCAGAGCCGATTACACACACCTGTACCGCCCCCGGGTCAGACCACGGGTCAGACAGGGAGCCATGCGGCCACTCACCACAGGCGTTGTGTGACTGGCGGGTGGGGCAAGGCGGTGTGGAGGTGTGAAGCAAGTAATGCGAGCGACCAGGTGGAAGGAGCGAGCGACTGGACGGGAAAGTGAGGTGACGGAGCGTGCAGTGACCACACAGCACTGGACCCACAGTCACTGGTCAAGCAAGTAGTCGTGTAGGGGTGGTGCACAGTGGAACCCGTTAGTGGTAGGCGGCACAGCCTGGCACCGACCACTCACTCCCTGAAGCTCAGTAATCGCCACGTTAAAAAGTTACCATCTCGACTTTACCACAATGCAAGTACACAAAGCAGCCTCGCTGTTCACATATATCCCCACAGGACCCAGCGGTAAACGTTCATTGAAGTTTTTGCTTTCACAAGTCAGCTTACCAATCTGATGATTCTGGAAATAGGAAGATGTTTCGTTAGAGTAATCATCGAGCACGATTTTTATCTTATCTTGTTTAAATGTTTTCGTTCTTGTTGATTGTTATTGGATTTTTTTTTTTTTTTTTTTTTTTTGTCCCCAACTTCTGTACCGCTTCAGTGGTGTTGATCTCAGTGTATTTATTCCAGCTCCGCAACACACCTCCAGTCCCATTTTCAGTCAATTTAAGTCTCAGAGCTAGTGATGTCAGACCACTATAGGCCACTCGCCAGAGGATACTCTACATAGCTGTCACGTTATTTCCGATGAATTCAACCGTGCGTCTTCTGTTCCAAGGAGCTCAGGACATTGCCCAATAAGCCCCGTACTACTGACAATACTTGCTCAGTCACGTTGCCATAGAAATGAGCAACCCTTGGTAAGGAGACCGCCACTACATCCCTCCAACGATATGTACCGGAAGCTGAAACTACTGCCCTCACCAGGCTGTTCCTAAAGGCAGGAAGATCATACTGCAGAGCTTGTGCTCCACAGATGCCCCTTTTATGAACCAACAAGACGATATGTGCGGCCCCTGGTCAATCCATTGACACCAAGCTCCTTGGTGACTACTACAGACTGGAAAAAAAATGGTCCTATTTATCACCCAAAAAGGACTGATTGTCTAGCCTGTGAACAACAACAACCACCACAACGAGATCAGGACAGGAAGGCCACAAAATCTGAGCGTTTCCTTTTTCACGATAATATGATAAGTTCACGACATTGAGGATGATGATCCTGATGCTATAACGTACAGGATACTCACTCCGTAGGACAGAACGCTATAGCGTTCCTGACGTAAGGCACGGTTTCGGATGACGGAACGCTATAGCGGTTTAATGATTAAAAACGTTTTGACGCTTCCCTCGTAACGTGACATGCCAGCTGAAGCTATACTGGACATTGCAGACGTGTCAAGGGTCAAGTGGAAAGTTGCTTCGTGAGATTCCGTAGCAATACACTCGTCGGGAAACGATTGAATTCGGCACCCGGCACCACTGGCTAATCTGCATTCGTGTCAAAAATGGCGTCGCAGGCGAGTACGAGTTTTGGAGCAAAGCAGATCACGGCAGTGGCGTTTTACTGCTTCTGTAGTGATTAAAGTGCTTCAGACTGAAGGATCCGACATCGACGAGCATGATGAAGATGATGGTAAAGTCTTTCTAGTATGAAAGCTGCCAGCAAGAAGGTACTGACAGTGACCCAGTTTCAGACGACAGTGAAGTGGGAGAGGGAGGTGGGCGTACACGTCAAGAGAGGCGAGCGGTCAGGAGGCCACAGTGAGTAACATGTCTGAGGAGGTTTCGTTCACTTTTTTATGCGTGACTGGCACGGAGATTTTAGTTTTATACCCACTTTGCCTCCGTTCTCTGGCTCTTGTGGCCTGCAGGCCCAGCTGAGTGCCACACCCCCATTGATTTCTTCAATCAGTTTGTGACAGAAGACTTTCTTAATTCTATTGTCATAAACATATATGCATAAGAGAACTGAGTGGCAAGCAGAATTAGCACTTCTCCTGCCCTCTGCTATCCATCCCCAGCGGCAGGAAGAACTATACGAAGTGCCATGTGTGTAGTGCTAGCAGCAGGAGACACCTGGAGGTTCAACTGCGGCAAACCCCCAACTGGTGTAAAAAGTGTGAGGTTGCCCTCTGTGACAAACTATGCCAGCCCAACAAGACCATCACCTGCTTCCAACTGTATCACTCAGTGCAGAACTACACTGATTATTAGGAAAATAGTGCATAGGGACTGAAGCATCCGGTGTGCTCCTTTTTTTTCCCCCCAAATTCCCCTGTGTAACAATTTGTAACATTCATTTATATAATGTCACTAATATTTTTTTTTACCCTGAGCAAAGTCTACTTTATTCATGTTATTTTGTGCATACAAAGACCTTCTCACCTTTGACTGTGTGTTCATAGAGCTGATCAAAGTGTGTGACTGTACGGTGATCCTGACCACAAAATTGGGGGTATTTTCAACATGGCACATGAAGAAGAATTATTCAAGGAAAAACTTCAATATTTTGGCATGAACAAACCCTGCATGTAAATATTCAGATCAGAAAGTTTCATTTTGTTCCTTTATGGGGTTTTTTGTGTGTGTGTGTGTGATTTTTTTCCTAACCCTTCAAAATGGACCGTCTGTGGGGAAAAGCAAGGGGAAAAACTCTCCGTCCAAGTGAGTTAAGACTGCATGCAGGGCTTGTGACCTGCGGCTACTTTTACAATACATCATATCGTCAACCATGCCCGAGAGACACAGACACCTGCAGGTTTAGTCGGTAAATTTGAACGTTGGTTGTAGCTGGTTGTGGATACAGCAACCCAAAACGATTTTTGGACTGACGGGGTTTGAACCCGCGACCATCTGGTCAGTCGCTAAGCACTTTATGAAATTGACTGGAGTGTTTTGTTTTCTGTATGTTCTCCGAGGCTTTTGTTTTTATGGATACATGGAATTATGTGCTTCTTACCTTAACTCCAACACCAGTTAATTATCCAATGTTTGTATTGTGATACTACTTTATAAAGTAGTTTTAGCACAGCATACATACCTGGGATTTTACGTGACACTGTTTTATATCATAATTCTTTTCCTCGTTCTTAACGGAAGGGGGGCTTGAAGTCTATATCAGAGTGTGTTAGTTTTTCCCAAAAAAATAATTTGGCACCACCAGAACGATTGGAACCTAAAGATGGGCAGCAAACAAGACAGATTATTTGTTGTGGGATGGATCTAACTTCGAGATCATCATCAGGTGCCTTGCCGCATGGTGTTGGCAATCATGGACTTCCATCCATCTGTCTCTATCTCTTGTTGCCCCAAGCATCTCCTCCACCCTCCTCGTCTTCAGCCACTCCTCAAGTCCGACTAGCATTTTTTCCCTGGGTCTACCTGGTGCTCTCTTTCCTTCCAGCTTTCCCATTGTGACCAGGTGTTCCAAATACCCCTTCCTCATAAAATGGCCCATAAATGGCCTGTCTTTTCTTAATCTTCCTTATGAGTGATCTACTTGTGTCTGCCTCCATCAAGACTGTCTCGTTTGTTTTTTTTTGCTGTCCATGGAACTCTCAACATTCTTCTTAGAAACCACATCTCGGCTGCCTCAATCTTGTTCTGGCTTTGCTTGCTGACTGTCAATGTCTCACATCCATACAACAGTATTGGTTCTATCTAACATTCAAGGACCCTCTTCCTGATGTTAATTGATAGGCATTTGTTGGTAAGAATGCTTGTCATCTTCTTGAATGCTGTTTTGGCTTGGCCAATTCTGCCGGCTGTTTCCGATGTGCATCTGCTGTCTGATGAAATGACTGCTCCCAGGTATTTGAACTTATTAACCTGTGTCAAGGTTGTGCCATTTGCTGTTATTTTGCATGAGGGGATTTCATGTTTTTTACTGATCACCATGACTTCAGTCTTCCTGCTGTTTAGTTCCAACCTCTTACCTTTGCTTTCTATTTCTAGTATATTCACAAGGTTTTGTAGGTCCCTTTCATTTTCTGCAATTAGCACGGTGTCATCTGCGTATCGAATGTTGTTTATCATTTTCCCTCCAACCTTTAATCCAGGGTCTTCTTCTAGGTTTTTCATGATGTTTTTGCTGTAAAGTGAAAACAGATCTGGTGACAAAACACAACCCTGTCTGACTCCTCTTTTGATGTTTTGGAAAGAGCTTATATTGTTTTCTATTCTCATTGCAGCTGTTTGTTCCCAGTACATATTCCTGATTATTCGTAGATCTTTTCCATCAACATTGAGTCTCTCTAGTTGGTTGATCAATTCTTTATGCCGTACCTGATCGAAAGCCTTGGTATAGTCAACAAAGCATAAATACAAATCCTTATTCATCTCAATTGACCTCTCTATAATAGTTCTTAGGATGTATATGGTATTAATAGTTCCTTTCCCTTCCAGAAATCCACACTGTTCTTCTGCTATTTCTCTTTTGATTCTATTCCTTGTCCTCATCATGATTATTCTTAACAGAATTTTTGTTACATGACTCATCAAACTGATTGTGCTATGGAGTTCGCATTCTATAGCCCCTGTCTTCTTTGGAAGTGCAATGAAAATTGATTTTGACATATCTTTGGGGATTTTTCCAGTGTCGTAAATTTCATTTAGGAGGACTGTTATCTTTTCTATGCCAAATTCCTCCAGGGCTTCAATCATATATGTAGTAATGTTGTCTGGTCCTGGGGCTTTTCCTGGTTTCATCTTTTTCAGTGCTGCTGTAACTTCATCTTTCATTATGGGTGGTCCTTCAAAGTTCTTTTTTTATGTGTTCTTCGTTTCTGTCATCCTCAAAAAGGTCTTTAATGTACTCTCCCCATCTGTCCAGTATTTTGTCTTTTTCCATGATAAGCGTGCCATCTTTCGATTTTAAGCAACCAGTTGATGTGCATGTATTTTTCCTGTGGACAATTTCTTCAGTTCGTCTGTACATACCCTGAGGATCCATTTTGTGTCGGTTTTCTATCTCTTTGCATTTTGTGTTCAGCCAGGCTTCCTTAGCTTCATTGCACCTATACCTGATTTCTTTGTTTATCTTCCTGTATATCTCCTTGTTTCTCTTTGCCCCCCTCCTTTCCTCCATCAAGCCCAGAATTTCATTAGTCATCCAGCTATTTTTTGCTTTTCTATCTGCCTTAGGGATTTCTTCACAAGCTTCATTTATCGAATTTCTCAACTTTGTCCATTGTTCCTCACTGTCACCAACGTCTTCCAGAGCACTGAATCTGTTTTGAACATGTACATTAAATTTTTTACGTATCACTTCATCTGTCTTTAAGTCCAAGGTTTAGTTTGATGTTGCTTTTGGTCTGTTTCCTTTTCCTCAATTTCAGCCTAAACCTTCCCACTACAGGATTGTGGTCACTGTTGCAGTCTGCGCCTGGTAGTGTTTTTGCTGACAGTAAAGAATTTCTTTGAGATACAGTAGCAAATCTCGAGTCCATGATTTTTGTTAGCCGAGTCAGTGAGCGCTTGTTCTGTAACTATATGACCACAAGTTATTGTATATCATTAGGTACTTCAGAATGGTTATTGACTTTGTCTTCAATACCAAAACAATAGCATCATCTAGCATACCTTTTTCTGCTGATTTAATTGGTGTATTACCTTTTTCTCTAGTTTAGATTGTTCCCGAGTTATAAATTTTTAATCTCATACGTTGAAGTTCTCATTTTTTTACCCCCACCCCCATCCCCACCCTTCCTTTGGAATTTCTTATGAATATACCCAAGATGTTTCTTTGTCTGCCATTGCCAAAATTTTGTTTTGAATTTTTTGTAGCCATCAGTGACATTCACAAGAACTTCTAAGTGGCATCTAAATTTGACCCATTTGTGAAATGACGAACAATTACGTAAAATTTGGCAATGTGTAAACATTTGTATCCTGGGTTCTAATTACTTACAGAAAAGTTTAATATATCATTCAGATTAGCAGAACGAGAGGAATTAAAAAGTCAATACATTCTAGACCGAACAATTCTTCACAGAACACTTTAAAATTAGACTTACTTAGTTCCGCGGTCATCTAAATCATTCGCACAGGAAAGCACATCACATCACATCACATCACATCAATGTGATGTGTTCGTTACGTTCCGTTTCGTTATATGATATGATATGATATGATATGATATGATATGATATGATATGATATGATATGATATGATATGATATGATATGATATGATATGATATGTGATATGATATATGATATGACGAAACGTATATCATATCACATCATATATATATATCATATCATATATTATCATATCATATATCATATATCATATATATTATTTTCAACATATATATATATATATCATATCATATCATATATCATATATATCATATATCATACCATACCATACCATATCATATCATATATCATATCATATCATGTCATATCATATCATATATATATCATATCATATCATATCATCATATATCATATCATATCATATCATTATCATATCATCTTTTGTGTTGTGTTGTGTTGTGTCCTGCCCTGCCCTGCCATGCCCTGCTCTGCCATGCCATGCCATGCCATGCTATACCATGCCATGCCACGCCACGCCATGCCACGCCATGCTGTACTGTACCGTGCCATACCTTGCCATGCCATATCATGCCATGCTGTGCGATGTCATGCCATGTTGTGCCTTGCCATGCTATACCATGCAGTGTCATGCCATACCATGTTGTGCCATGCCATGTCATGTCATGCCATATGCTACGCCATGTCATGCTGTGCCATGTCATGTCACGTCATAGATCATGTCTTATATCATATCATATATCATATCATATATCATAGATCATATCATATATCATATCATATCACTTCATATCATATCATATCATATCATATCATATATATCATATCATATCATATTATTGTTTTGAAATAACTAAACAGCATATACAAAGAGTAGCCTAAATAGATAATTCCTAAATCAAATACTGTAAGACAGCTGAGCTAAATAAGGGACGATGACAGAATGTAACTGAGACAATTCACACATTGCCACCTGGCAGTATCACAGCAATGAAGAAATGAAGGTGTTCCCGCATTCACCAGGTTGGCTCTGTCCCACAATTGCTTAGCAAAACACGTCCAGGCTTTTCGTTTTTATGGGATTAGTGTGTTATTAGCCAGATTTTTGCGAATCCTGGATAAAGCAGTGTGTTATTCTGATTCAGAGGCTCACGTGGATTTCTTATTCAGGACGTGCTGTTGTGTATGAACATGAATGTGCTTACAAACTAGCAAGAAAAGCTACAACAAACAGCTTACCTCTTGTCAAACGGAAAGCCCGCAGATACCTCTGAAAACATCCTTTCCTGAACGCGTGCCTCCAAAGCAACGATCTTCTAGCAGAAATGAGAACAGTGAGAGGATACGCTTTGAAGGGCGATTCAGATCCATTTTCGTCTCAAAGATGACACCGCTCAAACTCTTACAAAACAAAGAAAGTGTACGTTTTCTAAACGAGAATATATGAAAGCAAGAAACGAAAGAGCTGTGAGAGAGAGAGAGAGAGAGAGAGAGAGAGAGAGGGGCATGAGCTGTGTGAGTGGAAGAAGAAAATGATTTTAAAACAGGGTAGTGAGCGTAGAGAGGAAAGTCTGGATTAGGTCTTGAGGGCAGTGGGAGAGGATTCTTTGATTTTACAGTGGTCAACCCACAGAATAGTTTTTGGGCAAATTTGTATTGTGATGATGGGTGGTGGTGCCGGGTGTGCCCGTGGAATGGTGGTTTTGTGAGACATATTTGATAACTGGGAGCAATGCTTATCGCGCTACTGATCTCGATGCGCTACATGCATGTGCGTTGAGAGGTATATTTGGGTAGCTGTGCATGGAAGGGAATGGCCAAAACATTGACTTGGTCTGATCAACATTGATTCAGAGAGCCGCATTATGCTGGTTTGAAGAAGATAGGTTTAAAACTGTTCTGTGATACACAGCTTTCGTATGTAATTGCACATGTTTCTGTTTTCCGCTGTTGAGTACGGTCTAGGTGATCTATTCAAGTGGGCTGACATTACGGAAATGCTCTTTAATCAAGTACGTTTAAGATATAAGATCTGAACACATTGGGTATGCTTTGACGGTTGCTGTGACATTGTTTTGTTGACCAAATTGCCGTCTCTGTCCATCCAAGTAGCCGAGTATGTAACGAAACTGTGTCACAATGCTGAGAATTCCTAATGCACTGTCCCAGTTTTTTTAATTCTTTTTTTTATCGTTATTCATGTTATGTTTATAAAGTGGTATGCGTATATATTGTGTGTATATATGTGTGTGTGTGTGTGTGTGTGTGTGTGTGTGTGTGTGTGTGTGTGTGTGTGTGTGTGTGTGTGTGTGTGTGTATGTGTGTGTGTGTGTGTGTGTCTTCGTGTGCGTGTGTCTTTGTGTGTGTGTGTGCGCGTGCGCGCGTGTGTGCGTGTGTGCGCGAACTGGGTAACTAGGCTGTGAACTTGTGATAGTCTTCAGCGTGCCATCAACATTATAAAACACTGACATTCAGACTTTGCCACTCATCATTGCATTGACATATTCCCACATTCGTCAATGCATTTAGCGAGTAAAAGGCGCGCTATCTGTTTGACAAAGTGCTTTATGACTATAGAACAGAGGACTAGGGACAATGACGGGGATGCAGCATCAGTAGGAGGACAAGTGTAGGTGGGGGTGTGGAGGGTGAGTGCCGCACAGAGACTGCGGTTTGCAGCAGCGTGAGAGCCGTGTGGCAGCTGATGCTTATCGCCAGTCGGGGTTACGACACCGCTCCTCTGTAATGATGAATGGGAAATGTCAAAACTGCGCGTCATATCCACAGGGGACCATTCCGCTGACTGACTTGACTGTTTCCTGACATCTGAATCAACCCCGCCCTCTGTCGCAGTCATCCCCTCCCTGTGGAATCTCTGTCCCAGAATCAGACTTCCGTTTCTGCCGGTTCTTCAAAAATAACAGCAAATTCAACCACTGCCAGAACAGATCCTCATATTTCAAGTGCAAAGATGTCAACTAGTCTCTGCTGTCAAAATACAGACTTCTGTTTCGATTTTCAGGTCCATTTAGTGTTTGAGTCCTGTTGTCTAAATCTCCTATCGGTTTTGGTTCATAAAAAGAAGCAATTTATTCAATTTTCCACGTTTCCGATTTGCAGTGACTTTGCATGTGTGTGTGTGTGTTTGTTTGTTTGTTTGATTGTTTTTGTTGGTGGTGGTTGAGTTTTTTTCTTTGCAGTCATTAAAAAGAATATGTTTTTGCATGTGTGACACCATGCACACGTTGTGTCGGTAATGAGAGTGACTGTTCCGTAAAATTTTGGCCGTAATTTCTTCGTCAGTGTGTTGTCAAACTAAAAGGTAATGATATATTAATATGTGAATAAATAAATGCACAAAATAAAGACAGTGTTTCGACCATTCTGGTGGTATCAGCTTACTGTCACACGTGCACCCTCAACCATTTCAATACATTTCCATATTTTATGGTTTTCTGCAGGCTCAAGGAGTTGCCAGATAATTGTCGACAGCTTTGGGCAGAGTATACATGGAACTGCGAGTAGGATGAATCCCTCTTGAACAAATTCTAATCTGATTTCTTATTCTCTGTGCATGATCTGTATAGTTGTCTGTTTCCCTTCTTTTTGAGCATTCCTGCACGTGTGCCCGTTTCAGTTCTGTTGCACAAACGGTTGTCACTGTAAACGCACTATCTTCTTTGACACAAATGGCGTGCATACAGGCAACTTTCACAGTACAGCAGCGTTTAAATAAAACTGCAGTTCTAAACAGCATATCCCATCAGTGGGAACAACAAGTGTTCCGGCGTCATAGTGGTTATGCAGCCTGACAAGGCTTGTCACAAACCGGTAGCAGACAAAATGTCAGGGACAGAATTACAGACGATGACAGAAGTGACGCTCGCCTCACATCGCACCGTCGTCTTGCGACATAAACCTTGAGATCAGCCCCAGCTGTGATGGGAAGGACTGTAGTCTGCAATGGGATCAAAGAGACTAGAACCTACTAGTTGATACTATTCTCTTTGGTGGGATTGTGGTCTGTGTTAGGGCTGTAGTGTGTGGTGAGTAAAGGCTTGGTTAGCTCCCTTTTCATTTGTACGAATCGGAACCCGACCTTCAGTCCACCAGGCCGGTTGTGAACGTTAAGGTAATGTGAGAGGGTTTGTTTGGAGTATGTTTGAAGTTTGTATAAGACGGGTTCATCGTGCTCGGGAAATTCCATGGGCATTCCACGCAAGTTTGCCAGCAATTATCTGGCAGATTCCTTGAGCCCGCGCAAACACTTTGGCTTCTAATGGTCCAGTTTTTTATGTTGGGATTGAACTTTAGATAGTAGATCTTGAGTCTAGGAAGAGATTGACACTACCCTACAATGTTGGCACCTAGAAAAGTAGAGGTCTTTACGACCTTTTGGTTATGGATCAACCTTCCTTTGTGATTTAGCTTTCACTCATGTGGTGAGTATATCTATGGTTTTGTTGAGGCTTTTTTTTATATGGCAGAGCAGTGGTCTAAAGGACATGTACTATTGTGGGCTATGGTTAAGCTTCTCGATATGAGAGCTGAGGTAGGCCTGTTTGTTGGGTAGGGCTCTGGTACATAAGAACTGCGATCTGGGTCGTGATCTGTCGTCGACAGCCGTCGTATTTGGTGGAGTTGTGGTCTATGTAGGGTTGTGGTTTGTAATGGGGTAATTTGTGGCGGTTAGTGCTATGATTTGGGGTAGGGCTGTGGTCGATGTAAACTGTAGTCGATGGTTTGGATGTTCTCTGGATAAGAGCTTTGGTCTAATATAGGTTCAGTTCTATAATGACAGATTGATGACCTGTGGTAGAGTTGGAGTCTGTGTGCAGATAACTCAGTCTATAACAAATGGTGGTCTAAAGATACAGATGAATCCCAGTCTATGATAGACCTGTGGTAAATTGTACTCTGTGATAAAACTTTAATAATATACAGTTAAAATCCAATCGCAAGCTACGGTAGGGTTGTGATATATTACCAGAACACATCGGGTCTGTGATAATGCTGTTGACTGAATTTCTGGAATCCTTGCGTATACTTGGTTCATGGTCATGAAATGATCGTAGGGACTAAGAAAAGAAACTGGAAGCGCTGAGATAAATGGTCGAACGAGAGTATAAACGGCCATATCGCAGTTATCTTCAAACGACAAATTTCCCTAGTCAGCAGTGTAGTGGTGATGTTTTTTTAAGTGGCAGAAAAAGGTTGGGTAATGTGAACAGTGGTGGCCCGTCTGGATTTCACAGACTCGAGCTAACAATTAGAACCTGTTCTGTTCTAAACTGCAGTAGATCTTTTATCTGTTGAGCTCTGGAAAGAGGTATGCGTACCGCACATTATTCGCAGAATAAAACGATTATCGTATCAACCCTAACAGTCGTTTTACATGAAGGTGTAAAACCATTAGAAAGAGATGATGAGCTTCACAAACCAGGCACACCTCAGCCCCAAATTACCATAGTGTTATCCAAGCCCATGCAAATGAGATCAGCTGTGACAGTTCGGGTGGTGTACGTTACAGACTGCTGAAAACCCTTTCTTTGTCGATAGCAGCGCCCATATCTGATTTACAATACAACAAGCATGCAATTATATGTTCTTAATCTTTGAAATATGTTCTTTTCGTAGTCGATATCGTTAGTGCAGCGTGAAGCGTGTTTGTGGTATTCACTCACCTGCAGCTGCCATGTGAATTAAATCTTAAAGAGTTATGCTGATCTTGGTATCTCCCTCCTAAAAACAGGGGATTGATTCAGGCTGGACCGTGGTGCATTTGGGTTTCAGTTGACAGAAATACTTCAGCAAGGATAACAGTTGATAGAAAAACTTCAGCAAGGATAACACTAGTAGCACACACACACACAACACACACACACAACACACACACACACACACACACACACACACACACACACACACACACACACAAACACACACACATATATTATATATATATATATGTACACACATACACACACACACACACACACACACACACAACACACAACACACACACTATATATATATATATATATATATATATATATATATACATTTGGTTGAATATATATATTCAGTGTTGCAAAAGGGACATTTGTGATGTGGCTTTGCCTTGGCGAGAGTGACTGTGCCACAAAATCTCATTTTGGCCCCGCAGTTCCATTGCCTTGTTGTGGGGAGTCTGACACGGATGTCACAAGTGGCGGTTAAGTGCCAACTCGTGATGATGAGTCAATTATGTCGTAGCAGACACTGTTCCAAGCAAGCTGACAGTCGGTGGCATTGCCTATTGCGCTGGCAACAAGAGAATGCCAGTATCTCTGGTTTGGTCTCTGCAGGCACGTAAAATTGCCAAGTATGTTCTACAGCCGTAATTGCTCCAACAGCGGCAAGAAAATTGAGTTTGATGTCCCAGTTTACATGTAGTTTAGAGATCTCCATCTTCTGTCGGAGCCAGCTTTATGAGGACTATGAGGGCTATTCTCATCTGCCGTCTACCGCTACTTTTCCTGTCCCAGGATTGGTACCGAAGTACAGCCAGATGGACAGGGTGTTGTCTAGAAGATCTCCACAACAACTGCTCAGGATTAAGGGACCCAGGCATATCGAACAGTGAGAGATGTGGTTCTGTCAGTCTGTAAGAAAAATGTGTAAACAGTATTTTTTCAGTTCTTTGTAGAGATCTTTACTTAATTTTGGTCAAAGCTGTGGACTTTTGAGGACTCACGAAAGGAGACGTTTGGAAGGCAAAAGCACTAGGGTCAAGATCACATAGACCAAAAAAGTGCCAAGTAGCAAGAAACTGGGGAGAGATTGACAGCAGATCTTCTCAGAGGAGAAGTCCTTTTCAACCAAATGTTTCGGCCCTAAACGCCTTTCAGGTTAAAGAGACGGGGTTGTATCCAAGTCATGACCCCCGGATGCTCTTCTGCTGTCGCCAATTTTTCTCTTATCTGGATTCGAACAGTTGTCACCAAGGTGGTCAGATGTTTCAGGGCCAAGTAACCCTTGTGATGGATGTCTAAACCCCTTGGTTATCGAACACCTTCTGCAATAGGGAAATTTGAAATCACATGAAGTTCATTTTCGTTCATCTTCGATCAGATCCATCTGGAATTATTTTCAGCTGCTTCTACCATTGCTTTAGGGCTCTGATCTTCTTCTCAGAAATAGAGGGCTGTTTGATGAGGTCATAGGCTGATGTGCTTACCAAACTAGAAGCCGGATTTACTCGAGTTGCTGGCTAGACTGGCATACTTTTCAGTCTAGCAAATGTGGGCTTCATCCATTCTACTTTCATACAGCACGATAAATGTGATCAGAATCATTTGTTTTGATGAATGGGGTGGAGTAAAATATCCGGTGTCATGTTAGTGTTCCTAATGATTTCTTCTTTTTCCATTTTGGAAGATCTACTCTTCTCACCCGGCAATCAGTTCCGTCCAAAAGACTCTGCCTGCACACTCGATTGTCAGAGCTTTTCCAGAGCAGTTTGCTGCCTCCTGCTGTGTAGAACGTTGCCAGTGCTTCTGATGGCATTGTTCTCCCCCACCCTCCCATCAGTAATAATTGGTTGTGCGAGCTCTTCAAGCACTTGATTGTGCCTCACATTTATCTTCTTTGCGTTAGCGCTAGTTTGCATTAGCTCAGGACATGTCCCACTGTTTGTTTGCCCTGACAGAGCGGGCACGCAGGGTCATCTGATTTCTCCCATTCCACCAGATTTGTATTCGAAGGCAGGAAGTCATATGCAGTTGTGAAGATGAAACTGATCCTAAGAGGGGCCATACGCCACATGTCATTCCAATTGAGACTTCTTTGGAGTGCATTTTCTTACCTTGTCCATTGTCCCTGTTGGTCTTGCTTGACTGCTTTCTGGATTTCTTTTGGCATCATCTTTTGCTTAATCTCTTATTGTCATGTTTCCTTTTCGGTTTTTCCCTTGGCCTTTGACCACAATTCCATCTTTATTGATTTTAGTCCATACGTTTGGTTTGTGTGTGTCGTACCATTTTTCTGATCTTGAGGTTTTCTTTCACCACGTCCACTGCCTCCAAGGCTTTCGATTTTCTATCAGTCTTTAGCTGGGGCTGGCTTAGTCTCATAGCCTTACCTCCCGAGTCCTCATGCATGCTTAGAATCTAAACCTGACTTGACCTTAACCACCTTGTACTCCTAGACGATGGATTTTCGGGATGACTTCAACTTTGCTTGGCGGATATAGAGCGCAACATCAGTGAGACCAGGTGGGACACAAGTGTATTTGTTTTTGGCCTCCATGGATTACACCATGCTACTGCTAATATTATATATCAATAAAGGCCAGAGGAGCTTTAGAATCGGCATGATCTACAGGCATCAGATTATCTATTTGTCATGAAGGCCACACTAGTTTATTACTTACGGGCTTTCTTCTGCCATTTGTACAGTGGGAAGCTCCGTGATTTCATTGGTTTCCTCTTTTTTGACTGACATGTGCAAATATGTAATTTTCTATCAGATATATAGTCAACTTTGCAGCGATGACAGAGAAGATTGATTTTCTCCCCAATATTCAGAAGCTGATATTGGTCTGAACTGGTTCCTGTCACTCAAATTCTGTTCTTTTGGAATGTTCACTCCTCCAGCTATCATCCATTCCTCCATGCTGATCTCATCAGTTTGTGGAACCACTCAAGGATACTGGGACATTTCCTAGACAGCAGGTAGGGTATTCCATCAGGCCCAGGTGATGATCTGGCTTTGGCTGCCTGAAACACATTCTTTACTTCATCTAGTGTTGGTGTCTCGTCAGTAAACATTTTCACTGGCGCTGCAGGCTGCATCAGAACCTAAACTTCACGCGGTGCCTCGCTTTGACGGTCGGAACATGTTTTCATGAGATAATGTTCCAGAGCTCCTTCATCCACATGGTTGTCCCGGATTTTGGCTACTGGAATACTGCATACATACATACATACATACATAAATACGTACATACATACATCATACATACATACATACATACATACATACATACATACATAAATACGTACATACATACATACATACATACATACATACATACATACATACATACATACATACATACGTACATACATACATACGTACATACATAGTACGTACATACATCGTACATACATACATACTCGTACGTACATACGTACTACATACATACATCATACATACATACATACATACTACATACATGCATGCATACATTGGCCTGTATATTGAAGGCATGTTGCTGGGATGGTTTGATCGTCTTTTTTCTTTGGCATATAGTTTTCAAAGAGGAGGGAATGTTTCTTGCTTGTTGCAAAAACTGTCGGTTGTCTCCAGTCCAGGGAAGCGAGAGAAATAGATTTTTATTGCAGGAGGTCTTATAGCACAGATGCTTGCCAAGGCCTGGCTGCTTCTTCCTGCCCGTTTCCTGCTTACCTGCCGCAGGAAGCGTCCTGTGTTCGGGCTCGCCGCAGCTTGCTGCAATAGGTCTTGTGCTGATCTGGCATGTGCCGCTTCCAGCTGTGCTATTATCATTCCTCTCTCTCTCTCTCTCTCTCTCTCTCTCTCTCTCTCTCTCTCTCTCTCTCTCTCTCTCTCTCTCTCTCTCTCTCTCTCTCTCTACGTGCGCCCGCTGCCCTCATCGTCTTCGACAGTAGAAAGATCTTGGGCAGAATTGTGGTCCTTTTCTGGTTGTCATTAAGATTTCAGGTGCTGCCACACGGATGTCATTACGAGAAAGAGAAAGAGAGACAGAGAGAGAGACAGACAGACAGAGAGAGTGTGTGTGTGATGTATGTGTGTGTGTGTGTGTGTGTGTGTGTGTGTGTGTGTGTGTGTGTGTGTGTGTGTGTGTGTGTGTGTGTGTTTGTTTGCTAATGTTCTTGACTGTCAGACAACGTGTGCTTGTCAATTCTGCTGTTGGAAGTAAGTGGCTGATATTGTCCAACACTCCTGGTTTCCTTCTCTTGTCTGTTTTTTAGGGATCTAATGTAGTGTTGGGAGATGTAGTTATCATCCCTTTCTGAATAATTGGTTGTCTCTCAGTCTGTCTGTTGGCTTAGTCGGAAGACTTATCTTGTGCCAGAAATTCTTGTGAATCCCACTTTGTTGGTGACTTTATAAAATAAATGCCGCTGCGTTCTACTGCTCTTGCGTGGAATAGTTTCATAGTCTGATTTAGCTGAAAAACTATATTGTAATGCACTCAAGCGCACACGTTGTAGGCACAGAGACAGGGAGGGGGGGGGGTGGTACGAGTTAACCTATACCTTTCATAAGCTCACCAGTAAGGGACAAGCTGTTTCTGGGTACAACAGAAAGATAAACTTTGCGTTCTTGTCGGTATTTATAGAGTATATTGAGGAAGAAAATTTCCCGCCTCCTGTGATATGTTTTGAAATGGAGTACATAGTATTCCCTGAGCGGGTTGGCAGCGCGGGCGTGTTTTAAGTAATGTGCCCTTTCCGTGGGGTCTTATGTACACGGTGCAAATGTGAGGTGGGCCCGGGATAACTGTAGCTTCAGGTGGATGTCTAACAGGTGTCCACCAATGCCTCGTCTGTTGAGCGTTTGTCCTTTCCTTTTCTGTAGGTTCTGGTCTCTGTACAGGTGAAGATGAGAATGGCTAGGATGTACTTAAAAAGTCTTTTTTTAAAGCGAAATGTTTTGTTTTGTGTTGGTTTGGTTTGGTTTGTTTTTGTTTTGTTTTGTTTTGTTTTGTTTAATCTGGAACTACAAGACAGTCACAGAAATTTCATAGAGAAGTCATAAGACAACGTTTTCACTCCAAAATGGCATTCGATGTTCTTTGTGCATGTGTGTGTGTGTGTGTGTGTGTGTGTGTGTGTGTGTGTGTGTGTGTGGTGTTCGATGCCGGTATGTCGCTCTGTTTATCAGACCTTGCTAGACTTAAGAAACGTAGAAAAAATACTTGTTGTGACAAGATGGTTACTGCTTTGTATTCATATTTGGATGGCGCTCGGGTTCGAATCTATGTCAGTCGAGAAATGCAATTTTGTTATTTTGGGGCATTGAGCAGATAATCAGCCATGAGCTGGGGCCATATTGTCAGTGTCATCCTTTTCGCGGATGATGTTGCTCCGGTTTTTGGCTAGCAGGCAACCTGATGACATTGGTGGTCTTTGTAGACTTGTGGTACGGTGATAGTGACAGAATGAACATATGTTCGTGGGTGTCATGGAGAGCCAGACAGGAGCGGTCTGGTGGTAATGGTTCCCAAACGCCGCAGCAGAAGTCAAGATGAGCCAAAAGAAGAGAGAGTGGGAGGGGGGACAGGGCGTTGAGTGAAACAGCTTTGGAAGTAAGTTGGTAGGGCGATGGTGTGGCCAACACATGTTGGACAAGGCTTCTTGGAGAGGGTCCAGATCTGTGGAAGGTCAAAACTACTAGGGCCTGACACGGCTTTCACCGCTTCTTTGTCAGAGCGCATGCGCGCATGTGTGCGTGTGTATGTGTGTGTAGTGCTTGTCCAATGGTGGAACGAAAGAGAAAATTAGTCCATTAACAGACCATCTTAGGCTCGGTAATGACCTGCATCCGGTCTGTGCGCCTCACAGTTGTCTTGGGGAAGGATCTAGGAAATTAGGCCGTTAACAGATCGACCGATGGTCTGCGCTTGTAATGAGCTGCACATATTCCTTCACTACAGATAGAGCTAGAGTGCACATAGTCTCTAATGAAGCTGGCCAGAGTGACCAATGGAGTGGTCTGTCTGTATGTCAAGAGTTGCATGACCGCCGCTTTCAAGCGTCTGTGGTCCTGGGCTGATGATGACCAGTTCTGATTGGCACCCTGCTGGGCTCGTGATTGATGTTCGTTTGCTGTTAATGAATGTAACTTCTCGTGTGGAAGCAGTGGACAGAGACAGAGGGGTGTGTGTGTGTGTGTGTGTGTGTGTGTGTGTGTGTGTGTGTGTGTGTGGGTGGGTGGGTGGGTGTCTGTGGGTGTGTGCATGTGTGTGTGTGTGTGAGAGAGAGAGGGGGGAGAAAGAAAGAGAGGTGCCCGACTGTAATCATATATTGTTTTTTAACCATCATACTCTATTTTAACCCACAGGAAAAGGTACAGAAAATAAAATGGTACGGCTATGGTGTGACCAACACATGTTTTAGACAAGGCCAACTCAAAACTCAGTTCAACTTGTCTTTTTGGATTCCCTCCTTGCTTGCTATGTGCTACATGTACGCTTTCACTACTCCTTTTCCCGAAATATAGATAAGAACACAAGATGTTCCCATAACAATACATAAACAATCGTGTGAAGCAAATGCTCAGTTTTTACAGAATTTAGAACCAATGTCTTGTCTTGCAATCATTGCCACTGCTGTGGGGCAGGAAATGGAGAAACTGTGTCCCCTGTGTGCGCGTTTTCCCTTCTTTGTAACACGTGAATCGTAGTTTCTGCTTTGATCTTAAAAATTAAGATTTTTTTTTTTTCGGGGGGGGGGGGGGGGGGGGCGTGCAAACAATCCATATGCGCTGTCCTGGGAAGTATTCCAAGAAGAAATGGTGGTGTTGGCAACATGGCGGTCTGATATAGTTGTATGTTATGGTGACAACCTAAATATTTAAAGTCAGCTTATCAGCTGTTCTAAAAATTCCGTTTAGCCGCGGATGTTCGTATTTATTCACAAAGTGGGTTTGTCTGCAAAGACTTGGCCAAGTTCCATTGTTGCCGTGATATCCTAACTAGCACTCAATGCACGCAGTTTGCATCACCCGGATTGAAAGCCTAATTCTACGGACCGCTGTTCTGTACATAAGGGGAAACAATTTCATTCTACTCTTTATGGTAAAACACAGACACACACACACACACACACACACACACACACACACACACACACACACACACACACACACACACACACACACACACACACACACCACAGGTGTATAATTCTCACATCTCTTGTGTTCAGAATATCACTTAGATGCAGAAGAGGGAGAAAATGCTGGTTTCTTTCATGACTGGGCTCCGGAATCTCTGGCTTCCAAGTCATTCATTGTAAGTTGGATGATAACTAGACTCTAGTACTTGGCCTGATTGTGCTTGGGGCCAAATGGAGTGTCTGCTGCACTGCTATACCGGGTCTCCGGTACCAATTGTCCAGATTTGTTTGGCTGCTTGGTCTGTTTTACTCTGGCCTGTAATCTCCGCCCACAAATAAGGGGGTTGTTGAGGTATCTGCTGCTGCTCTCGTTACTAGTACTGCTGTTTTGTTGAAGATGATTTAATTACGATTGCGCCGTCACTCCCTCTTCCTCTCGTTTACTCTCTGTTTGCTTTTGCCTCCCCCCCTACCCAACAGTCGTATGAGGGGAAGTACTTAATATCTTGGGGGAAGTACTTAATAGCTTGTATCAGATCCTTAATCCCATAGCTAATTGACTACTTTGGTCTTGGCACTGAAAATGGTGTCCCAAGCCAAGCATAAAGAATTCCTCATCTTTTCAGATTTTCTTTCCGCTTTTCAGGCAGTTGCTGTCCGAATTATCAGTCACCCAAGGCTTCTGAAATTCTTTGCACTCTTTTATTCTCTTAAAACTGATTGTTGCAAATTTGTTTTTGCTTGGGGTCTTGGCTACGTTTGTATTCGAAACAATGACAAGGCTGACTGCCTTGCCAAGAATGCCACAACGGGAAAAATGTCTAAATCGTTCATTCCTTAATCTTTTATTGCTTACACAGATCTAAAACCCAGAGTACAAACGTATGTGAAAAAATCTCTGGCAGGACGATTGGAACAACCACACAGACAAACTGTCTTAAATCCGCCCCGGTCTTAAACAGATTCTCCCATCTGTGTTTGGGCACCGTAGGAAAGAGACGGTATTATGCAGATTACAGATGGCTCACACATTCTATACTCATTCATACCTTTTAAAAGCCGAAGAAGCATCATGACGTGTAACGAGCCACTCAGCATTAAAAACCTTGTTACTGTATGTTTGGCCTTGTAGATGTCAGACAATACTACACAGCAGATATATTTTTCAAGTTTTTATATGAAATCAGTAGATTTAATCTGTCTGATCATGTGTATGAAAAAGATTTTTAAATGCTTTTAGGCTTGAAAGAATAATCATGTAATTGGTTTTAACTGTTGTCTTTTTGATTAAATTTGGGTATGTTTTTAGCGTGGTGTTAGCCCTGATATGGCTGCAGTGTTCGTCTGGGCTACAAGCGATAAGATCCTAAAAATCCCCGTCCCTACTTCCCTTTGCGCGATGATGTCCCTTCCTCTGCTCCATTCCGCTGTCTGAAATATCAGTGTAACGCTATTCTTACTTCTTTTCTTTAATTTTATCAACTGACTGTGCCACCATAATTTTCTTCGGTTTTTTATTTGTTTGTTTTTTGTTTTGGTTTTCTCCTCAGATTGTTTTACTACCGACAGATGGTCTGCTTTCCCGTCTTTGTATCATACATTTTGGAGGCGACCTGTACCCTGCTCCTTTTATCGATGCTGATGGAAAGTACTCATCCAGCCTTGATTGAAAAAGACCTCAAATAGAACTGACTGAAGTGATGTGATCAGTATGTCCTTGATCTTGTGGGCCTGTCACAGCCCACTTTGTGTCACAGTGCACATATCGCGGACTACTTTTCCCACCTTGACAAATCAACTCCATTCTTCTCATGCTAATTTTTGTCAAGACTCTCTCTCTCTCTCTCTCTCTCTCTCTCTCTCTCTCTCTCTCTCTCTCTCTCTCTCTCTCTCTCGTCATAATGCACACAGACACATAAAACGTGCAAAACAATGAAGGTAAGGAGTCGTTAGTACTCCGTATACTGTGAATTTTCCATAACCGATTCAGAACAACCCATGTCGTCAGACCGAGACATCACAAGCAAACAAATGGAGCAGTGTGTGTGTGTGTATGTGTCTGTATGTTTGTCTGTGTGTGTGTGTGTGTGTGGTGTGCGCGCGCGCGCACGCGTGCTTGTGCGTATGTATGAGTACGTGTTTGTGTGTCTGTGTTTGCGCTTGTGCGTGTGTATGTGTGTGTTTGCGATGTGCGTGCGTGTGAGCGTATGTGACTGACAAAATAGTTCTTGTAAATAAAGACAACACAGTGAGAGCTCATAACCCAAACATGTGCCTCCCTCCCTCCCTCCCTCCCTCTCTCTCTCTCTCTCTTTTTTTTTTTTTTTTTTTTTTTCCTTTTGACTCATTCTGCTTTAGCTCTCAGTTTTGTGTTTTGTTTTGCTCGCAAATTGTCAATAATCATGGTAGCAGCAGCGTTCACATTCTAGGTTGCAACTACGTTCCCAACGAGACTCGGGTGTATTACTTTGCGATCGCTTTCTCCGACCTTGCCCCTCTGTTGATGGAGGAACTTACAAAGCTATCTTCGATGGGAGTCCTGATGCATTGAGAACCTGGGGAGACAACAAGATAATTGCCACAGAGGAGGAAAGTGGCGCAGGCCCTCCGTTTATGTCAAGGGACGTTAAAAAAGGTGAAGGGGAAATTGAAAAGTGCAGCAGCATGAAGGAGACATCTCCTAATGGCTTTACCTGTCTGGCTTCATCAACTTGCCATTTTGTATTTTCACTGCACAAGCTCTTTCCGAGTTGTTGAGTGTTTGCCGGACGACTTGAAAGAAAGGCAGGCTTTTCTCGCCGCCGCCGTTGCCGTGTCTTTTCTTCCAAAGCTTCTTGAAAACTTTCTACTTATAGGGAAGGAGACTGATTCAGACTGGTTTGTCTGGTTGGCTCTGTGTGTGTATGTCTGTGTGTCTGTGTTTGTGTCTGTGTTTTTTGTGTGTGTTGACCCGGTCTTGTCTTTTATTTAAATTAAGTATGAAATATTTCCAAGTTTTTGTCAGTGGTACAGTCAGTGATCTTGAATGAATGATTTCAAATAGACATGGCACATTGCCTAGGGCGCTTTTGCTCAAAAGATTAGAATGTAGTCATTTTATTTTACTTGTTATGTTGTTGTTTAAACCAATCTCTTACTTTATCTCCAGCATCAGTGAATTCAGCTACATACCTTTATATGCGCTTGTCTCATTTTGAGATTAAGTCGCGTTAAAAGTTTGTAAGCAAAAAGACAGTGGAATTAACTTTAGCTGTTTGTTGTCGTAAATAGTTCCCTTGTCTCCATTCGAGGTCCGCAGCAGTTTTATCAGAAAAAGGAATCTGTTTTATCAGAAAATGGGCCGCTGTAGATTGATTCTAATCGTCATTATCTTTTATCTTTTTTTTTTTTTTTTTTAATGAATGGAAGATAACAAAACTGTGCTTACCGTTTATTTCATTTATTGTTTTATTTCTATTTCATTTTATTACTTTTTTTTATCTGTCTGCGTCATGTTTTATGTTCAGGTACAAGGGCAGTTTCAAGCACAAGCGCAGTTTTCTTTCGTTTCGTATTCGCGCTTGACTAAATCAGAATGGAGAGAGGAAGGGTGCGGGGCAATCATGTCTCGGCCTGGGGTCTCTGTCCCTGCAGGGTTCGCCACTTTACTCACAGTGCAGATGTTGACAAATATGAATATTTAATCCATTCGAGATTTTTTTTGAAGACAGGATTAGCTTTGAAAACACCAAAATTTTACAGCCGATTCAAAAGAAGACACTCAAGTCTTTTCCACAACCCTCTCCTACTATCAAAAGTGACATACGTGTACCTCTTTTATTACTACAACTTGATTTTTTTCCTCATCGACTTTTTTTTAAATTTATGATCCGTACGCATACAATTGATTAAACGATACAGATCATATATACATGGTACATCAATACATTACGTTATAGGCATTATAGATATTAAAGTGAACGTCATGAATTTGCTTAGTACTGGGCTACTTCTTTAATATTGAAGAGGATTCTGTAGAACAGGTAAGAATGATCAGCAGTACGAATTTCATGCCTTTTCTTTGTACTTTGTTTTTATTTCATTATTTTAAGGCACCACCTTTAGAAACGAAGTAGAGAAGATAGGGGAGAAAAGAAATTTTGATTTATGGGAGAAAAGAAGTCTTCATCTGTGAACCCCCTTCTGCCAACCCACTTGCGAAATAAAACTAGGGAAAATAAAGAGAATGCTTGCCAGGGATACAAAATAAGGCAACTGTAGGTGGGTTGTCATAGTCCCAAAAGATGAGAAGAAATAAAAACAAGGAGGGAAAAAGAGAGACAATATACCTTTTACTGACAAAATATACTGTCTAGTCTAAAATACAAAACGAGACAAAACAGAATCTTTTGAGGAAGACAACGTAAAAATAAAATTAAAAATTTTTTTTTTAAAACAGAGGAAAGACTGCTGATAATGTTATATCCAGCCAGGTTATCTACTCTGCTGCCTTACCTTCAGCATTTTCCATCGAATACCAAACAGCTTATTCTGTCGAGTAAAAGGTTTGTTTTTTGTATCATTTTGCCTCTTGTTTTTGTTTGTTCTCACCTTTCCAAGGAAAAAACCCTTCTTTTCCTCTCTTAAGACTGTGACAGTGTATCCACATGTGCCTTATATTAATTACCATAACAAAGGGATAATAATTGAATGATGAATTATGTAATCAGTACATTGTTATAGCAAGCTGATGCTGCGAAATAACTAACAATGATGGGGGGGGGGGGGGGAGGGGTTTGTATGTGTGCACACGTGCGTGTGTGTACATTCTTAATGATTCTTAAAAGTCAAGACTAACCCCCTCCATTTGCCTTCCCTATGAAGCAAAGTAAAAGTACTGTTCAGAAAAAAGATGAATATCTTGATTTACTCGTGTGGAAAACAACCATCAGTGCTGAAAGAAGTCAAGAAAACAAGCGAAATGCAAAGGATTATGTCTCCGCTGAATGTCATAGCCAAGCTGCAAGTGAAGTAGGAAACGTTTGTCAACTTTATGGATGCTTTGATTGTCATTTTGCATCATATTACTGATCTTGATTATGATATTCGTTGTAACATCCCCTTGCGCAAGTGATGTTTTGGTTTTGATATTTCTGTGATTTCGTGATTTCGTGATTTTTTTTTTCATCAGGATGCGTCTGTCTGTTATCGGTTTGTCGTATGTAAATGATGTGTTTTTTGGCTGAAGTGGTTTGAACTGAAAGGTTTGCGTACGAAGTTCACCCGATACGCTACACAAAGTTGGCAGGCATATTAATCCCGTGAAGACCGCCTTCCGCGCAACTGTCGTCTGATTTTCTTCAGTCTCTTGCCGCTGATGGATGGGCTGGCAGGCATGCGTAATCAGATGGATGAGCACATGATGATGTCAAAAGAGGAAAAAAATTATGTTTGAAGCAGATAACACGGATTCCGGCTCTGCAGTCGTTCAGAGCGAGTGCTCCCTCCCTCCCTCATTCCCAGCGTTTTCTCTCGCTCGCTGTCGCACTCTCTCCCTCTTTGAAGGATTAGGTGAAGAAGTTTTCAAAATGTTTATCTTTTATCTTCGAGAAAAGATTTATAGCATCCTTTCGTCCCCCTTCCGTTCCTAACATACATACGGACACACGCTCTCTCTCTCTCTCTCTCTCTCTCTCTCTCTCTCTCTCTCTCTCTCTCTCTCTCTCTCTCTCTCTCTCACACACACACACACACACACACACACACACACACACACACACACACACACACTGTCGCTGTCTCTGTCTCTTTCTCTTTCTCTCCTTTCGTTACCGCTTATCCCCGTGTCAGTCCCTAAACCATTTTATTTTTCAGATTTGCGAATCAGGCTGATTTTTTGGTTTTGAACATGAGTGCAAGCACACGAGAACAGTGGAGAGCATTCTAACTTTCACAACCGATCAAACTTAGTTATGTGTTTATTTAGTTTCGAGAAATGTGATAGTTCATAGAGGTGTCGGAAACGAAAAAGACTTTTATCAAAGAAGTGCATACAACCAGCGTGTGATAGATTGTTTCGGATAAGACTGGAATGTAGTTCGGGTTTCAGTTATGCTTAAATATTTTGTTGTTTCTTTCACTTATTTCTTCGTTACACGTGTACCCCTTATATACAGGCTGGTAACCTCACGAGGAAAGCCACCACCCACCCACCCACCCCTCTCTCTCTCTTCCTCTCTCTCTGTCTGTCTGTCTGTCTGTCTGTTCTTTCTTTCTTTCTTTCTTTTGCGCTCTCGTGCGTGTGTGTGACTGACATGAGTATAAGTTGTTGGTTTAACTTAAACTTTAAGCGTATGCAGAATAGCATATAAACGAGTCTATCGATAATATACGTTCCTTGTAGGTAAGAAAAACATCTGTAGAATAAAATATATATATATATAAACAAGGGCAGCTATATGTATTAGCCCCAGATTTTATGCGAGGGAATAAAGCATCAGCAAGTTAGTTATACAAGTATACAAGTTGAGTCTAAGGTTTGTTTCGTTTACACAAGCGCCTTGCCTCTGCAGACTGTGTGGATAGCTAATACCGCGGATTATTATTGTACAGGCTTGGGTTTGTTCAATGGGCTGAGCACTTTACAAGTAAACCTGTCTACCCTGAACTACTGAACAAGGCTGTGAAGAGGTGTTTGCTGTGCAATTCACTCGTGATGAAGGCGCGGCGGGCTTTCGACGGGAATCTTCATGTTTGACAGTGTCATATTATCCTTCTCAGCTGGATTTGGTTTTTTTAAAAATGTTTGGAGGACTGCAACACATGGGCATACCATCACACGCGCACATGTATGCATGTTCACATACACGTACACGCATAAACGTTTATATGTACACGTGCTGCGCTTTCATTGCTTATCATCCCCCCCCCCCCACCCCGCTTCTCTCTCGCTCTGTCTCTTTCTCTCTCTCTCCCCCCTCTCTCTCTCTTTCTCAGTGTGTCTGTCTCTGTCTCCCTTTCTAGTTCTCTCTCTCTCTTTCTCTCTCTCTCTCTGTTTGTCTGTCTGTTTGTCTGTCTCTCAGTTTGTCTGTCTGTCACTCTCTCTCTCTCCTTCTGTCTCTCTTTTTCTTTCTCTCTCTCTCTCTCTCTCTCTCTTTCTTTCTTTCTTTTTTTACCTCTCTCTCTCTTTCTCTCTCAGCCTCTCTCTCTCTCTCAATCTCTTTCTGTCTCTCTATCTATCTATCTCTCCCTCCCTCTTTCTCCCTCTCTCTGTCTCTGTCTCATTGTTCAGTACAACAAAATGAACACTGATGCACGGAAGTACAAGTATAATGCTTGAGATATTAAAGTCGGTCTTTAATCCGTAAGTCATACCTGTAATTCTACAAAAAATAATGATAATAATGACAAAAAAATAAAATAAAATAAAAATGAAAAAAATTTAAAAAGGCAGCATCTCTTAATCAGTTGTCAACCGCTTTAAATCTTCTCTTATGTACGTATTCAGAAGCTCCCCTTCCCCTTCCTGCCTCCATCCCCACGTGTCCCTCAGAATACAGTTATGTGGATTTATCTGTCGTCTGGAGCCTTTGCACAGGCCAACCAAGTTGTGACTTATGTGGATTAGGTGTACAAGGGAACAGTTTATGACGGTAGGCACATGCATGAACTGTGTGTCATTTGTCTTGTCTCCCTTTCCTTCTGGCCAAATCCTCCTCGTTTGTTGTCTGTGTAATGAGCATTGCCCTCCTTCCCCCTCATAAACCGTTTAGTTTTCAGTAGTCTTTTTTTTCTCCTGCTGTCCGTTTTCTTTCTCCTGTATATGTTCTCCTCCTTCCTTTCCTTTCCCAATGCCCTGTTCCTCCTCCTTTATATTCGTATACATCATCTTCTTCTTCTTCTTCTTCTTCTTTTTTCTCCTCTTCTTCCTTTTCTTCTATTTTTCTCTTTTTTCTCTTATTTTCCTTGCTTCTTCTCATCATCATTATCTTCGTCTTTTGTCTCTTGTCTGTCTTCTTTCTTTCCTTATCTTCTTCTGTTCTCCTCTTCTTTCTTTTCCTTTACGTCTATAAAATGTGTTGATAACCGATTAGATAAATCACACCTCGTTCCGAAAAGATTTTCTGAAACCTGCTCCCCATCCCCACGTTCTGTCTTTTTTTTATTTTTTATTTTTTTTATTTATTCTATATGTCTTTCTCACTCTATCACACACACACACACACACACACACACACACACACACACACACACACACACACACACACACCACGCACGCACAACACACACACACACACACGCACGCACGCACACACATACACACACACACATACACACACACCACGCACGCACGCACGCATGCATACACACACACACACACACACACACACACACACACACACACACACACACACACACACACACACACACACACACACACACACACACACACTTAGAGACATTTTCTTACAAAAAAGTGAACTGTGTATTCGTGTGACGTGTTTTGTGTGTCATGTGGTTCAGTTAGGCATCTGTCTGCCGAACAACACTGTCTGCAACTAGAAGTGTTGAATAGGTCCTTCCTGCTGACATTTGTCCTCATTTGTGAAAACTGAGCACAAATCTCTGATTTTCTCTCTCTCTCTGTCTGTCTATTTGCCTCCGTCTTTGTTTTTGTTGTCTTGTGGATTGGCGGGGTGTGGCTTGGGGAAGTTCTGCAATCATGATGGGATGTGGATGCCCTACCCTGGCAGACCAGCAAAGTTAAGGAGGCTGTTCGTTATTTCTTTTAACGTCTATTCACATACGTGCTTTTAGACGAAAAAAATTGAATCTGTGAAATCATGAAGGCATTGTATCAATTAAGGTAACATCAAACAATTTAACGAACAAGAGAAAAACAATCAGAACATTAGAACGATCAGGCTTCATCGATTTGCACAGGGTTGTGTGTATGTAGGTATGCGTGCGTGTGTGTGTGTCTGTGTGTCTGTCTATGTGTCTGAGTGCTACGAGCATGTAAGGTCCTGTGCTGGCGTGTGACAAGTCATGTTATGATCTGGTGAGGTGCAAGGGGGAGCAGAGGATTGTCTTATCGAATGAAAAAAAAATGAATAAAAAATAATAAAAATAAATTTAAGAAAGGAAGTTACAGGTACAAAACAATCCGGCTAAATCAAAGGAGACTGTGTTACGAGTGTAGAAACGTGTTTCGTCATGGCAAACTATTCTGGGACCAGGAAGAAAAAAAAAAAGAAAAAACACGAAAAAAGAATCAGACCGCGTATTTAATACAACCAGACAAGACAGGCGTAGATGTCAGATCTGGGGTTTGTTCGTTTGTTGTTTGTCGTTTGTTGTTTGTTCGTTTGTTGTTTGCTCGTTTGTGTTTGCTCGTTTGTTGTTTGCTCGTTTGTTGTTTGCTCGTTTGTTGTTTGTTCGTTTGTTGTTTGCTCGTTTGTTGTTTGCTCGTTTGTTGTTTGTTCGTTTGTGATCTTATATTTACGGTGCTGAGTGCGTTTGCTGTTGTTTTCTGTTGTAGCCAGTTGCTCGATATCTTGGCCTTTGCTGTTGTTTTTTTTTTGTTCGTTGTTGTCTTTGTTTCTGTGTCCTGTTTGTTGTTTCTGGAGTCTCGACTTGTTTTGGTTGTCGGTGGACTGGAGTTTGTTTTGTGTGTGGACATGGACTGTGCATGTTGAATGGGAACTCGAGACATGTGGCATCGTGGGTTTCTAGCAACTAATATTTGGGGCTCGGTTATGGGATCTTTCATGCGTTTTTTTTGTTTTGTTTGGTTTTGTTTTGTTTTTTTTGTTTTTGTTTTGCGGGTTCTTTATAGGACATTACAGATAATAATAATAATAATAATAATTACAATATTTATATAGCGCAAAATCTCGACAAAATCAAATCTAAGCGCTGAAACAGACACACACGCACGCACGCACGCACGCACACACACGCACGCACACACACACACACACACACACACACACACACACACACACACACACACACACACACACACACACACACACACACACACACGCATGGCTATAAATGGGGAGAAAGAATAAAAGCAATAAAAGCAAGAATAAAAGCAAGAATAAAAGCAATGGAAAATTATAGAGAGCATATCATATACAATTATATATTAAAACAAAGTGATTCCCCTCCGAGCGGAGACAGGCTGCAGAGGGGGGTTGAGTGAGGTTAGGATTTTATGCAGAGGAGAAAAGGTGAGTTTTGAGAGCGGACTTGAAGGAGACAAAAGTAGGTTGCTGACGGACTGAGAGAGGAAGTTTGTTCCAGGAGAGTGGACCAGAAACAGAGAAGGCTCGTGGACCATAGGTATTGAGCTTAGTGCGTGGAAAGCGAAAAGTCAGAGGATCGGAGGCAGAGCGGAGGGTACGTGAGGGAAGATAGATCTCAAGTAGGCTTGACAGGTAATCGGGGGCTGCGTTATTGAGGCTTTTGTAGCACATGGTGTCTAGTTTGTACTGTATGCGCTTTGATACAGGGAGCCAGTGAAGTTGTGCCAGGAGAGGAGATATGTGGCGTACAGCATTGTTTTGAATGCGCTGTAGGATGTGAATGGTGGAGGCAGGAAGACCAGACAGGAGTGAATTGCAATAGTCAATGCGAGACATTATGAAAGAGAGAACGTGTTTTGCAGTTGTTTCGACAGAGAGATACTTCCTGATCAGGCTTATACGATGGAGATGATAGTAGCAAGATCTGGCAGTTTGAGAAACAAAGTTGTTCATGGAGAGGGTAGAGTCAATGCAGACACCAAGGTTTTTAGCTGAATCAGAAATTGGGACTGATGTGTTACATAATGGGAGAGAAAGAGGAGGCAGCTGAGAAAGTTTCTGACGGGTGCCAATGAGGATAGCTTCTGTCTTGTCGTCATTAAGCTGAAGTTTGTTGAACGACATCCAGTTCTTAATGCCGAGTAACACTCAGTGGTGCGAGTCAACAGGCGCTGTATATTATCAGGTGAGTCACTGTCTTGAAGTTGGGTGTCATCAGCATAGAAGTGGTGTTTTATAGAGTGGGAGTTGATGATGGTGGACAGGGGGGAGGTATAAAGAGTGAAAAGAACAGGGCCAAGGACAGATCCTTGTGGAAGGTTGTTTCAATAACAAACAGATACAAAGATATAGAAAAAAGAATCCTTACCAGTGCAGACTTAGTTACAGTTTATACCATGATCATATTGGATTTTTTTTTTCTTCAGCAGCACTGGTGCATATAGAATTTGTTTTACCGCGCAAAAATAATCTTGAGAAAACTGTAACTGAATTCTCTCTCTCTCTCTCTCTCTCTCTCTCTCTCTCTCTCTCTCTCTCTCTCTCTCTTCTCTCTCTCTCTCTCTCTCTCTCTCTCTCTCTCTCTCTCTCGTGTTATTTGTAATTATGATTAGATCTGTGAAGTAGAGGTGACAAATCTGAAAAAAAAATTACAGCTTTTAGCCAGTCATCTTCAACATTGAAAATAGTTGTTATTCCAGTTAGTTTTCTACGTGTTCTCTGTCTGTCTGTCTCTCTCTCTCTCTCTCTCTCTCTCCTCTCTCTCTCTCTCTCTCTCTCTCTCTCTCTCTCTCTCTCTCTGTCTGTCTCTCTGGATTAGACAACAAGGGGTAAGAGCGTACAGTGGATGGTAAGCAGGCTGGAGCTGGTGGCAATCCTTTTCATTCAACTCTGCCGTAGCTAGCTGCCCTTACTGCTCATGTCCCCTACAACCGCCATCAGCAGCATAGCTCTCACCACGGTAAAGAATGGAGAAGCCAGACCCAGTGTTTGTGTAGGTGGCTGCTCTTCTGTGGCCTTTCCTAGCGCTGTTGTGCTTTTTTTTTCCTTGTGGCTGTTTTCCTTCTTCGTGTTGACGGTGCTGTTGGTCTTCAACTCCTGGGATGACTAAAACGTGTATGTTTGTGGTGTGGTGTGTGTGTGTGTGTGTGTGTGTGTGTGTGTGTGTGTGTGTGTGTGTGTGTGTTTCTTTTGTGTTGTTTCTTGTGTGTGTGTGTGTGTGTGTGTGTGTGTGTGTGTGTGTGTGTGTGTGTGTGGTGTGTGTATGGTGTTATGTAGTATGTGTGCGTGGTTGTGTTTGTCCGTGTGTGTGTGTATGTGCGTGCGTGTGTGTAGTTTAATGGAATATGCGTGTGTCTGGTGGGCGAACTGGTTTCACACAAGAGTTAGAGTATATGCATAACAATAATTAGGATATAATTTCTTGGCTGTCTATATGCTAAAAGCCATGACTGTTTAGTTGAACGAATGGGAATTGAACTTTTCAACAACAACAAAAATAGTCTATGTCTGATTGGTAACGAACACATGTGAATGGTCACAAGAGAAAAATTTTATTCAGCTGTCAAAAAACAAACAAAAAACAAAACAGTCTTTAAAGATGCTTCAAAGAAATAACAAAACTTAGTGGTATTTCAGCGTAAAAGCAGATCAGTCAGCACGGTACTCAAGAGTTGACATATATCAGAAGCGTAAAAGAAACAAAATCTGATGGGAGTATTCCACACTCAGTTCTTGGTGAAGACGAAAATGAAATCCTTCAAGATTGATGGTAGGACTGTTAGCCTCACTGCAGACGCACTTTGAATCTTTGTTGTCACTTGAGATTTTTGCCGACAGAGGGGAATCTGGTTTGTGACAGCCTCAATAAGATATATATCCATTGAGATACTGGTACATGCGATTATTGGCT
>CM060305.1:105281750-105344250 GCA_030674185.1 Monoplex corrugatus
CAGTTTTACCGTACACATCTCAGTCATAGCACTTCTGGACAATTTTAAGAAATAGTTCAAAAATTTATGCTGCAATTTCTCAAGCAACGTCAAGCTTTCACGCTCCCACAATTCACACCCGTACAGTAATATAGGCACAACGGTAGTATCATACAACTTAACAACACTGACATGCATATGCAAATCTTGATTCCTGGCTGTCTGCAATAAAGAAAACATAGCTCTCTGAACTTGACAAATTGTACCGATGTCTAAATGATATTACAACACTAGTGGTTTTTGATAGCTGTGCTGTTTTAATTCTTCAGCTGCTTGGAGACTTGCAGTGAAAAATGCGTGTCAGAGACGATTTTTTGTGTTGTTTTAAAGGAAATTTTCTGTAAAATGGAAAATCATAGAATAGTTTGATTTTTTTTTTTTTTTTTTTTTAGCTTTGCTGAATATAACTTGGAAAACATTAGCAACAGCATGACCAGATGACGCAGTCTCCTTGTCTCCGTTTCTCTAACGACTGAGATGGTTTGCGCAATGTCACTTAGAAAATGGACTGTTCTTAGTTATACCTGTATACATTGTAGTTACAAGCACCCTACCATCCGTCCCAATCTGTGTGTGTGTGTGTGTGTGTATTGGGGGTGCGTTGTAAACGCGTGCAAAAAAACAAGTAAAAATGTACCTAGAGGGAGACAGAAGGGAGGAAAGAAGGAATGAAAAAAAATCAGCATTTCATGGCTGTTCACATGAAAATGCAGACAGACAGGAAAAAAAAACCTTCTTCTTTTGCAACAACAACTATCTTCCGACAGCCTCTTAACTAGCACACTGGGAAGGCATCGTCTTATGTCGACACAGATACCTTCTGCTCGCATACACCGCATTTTTCTATTATCTCTGACATTTCTTACCACCTTTCGCTTTCATTCCCTCTTTAACAAGATTGTAACATTGTGTAGAATGATTCCAATCGGCCCCCAACGGCGGTCTGCCTGTTTGCAGCAGCATACCTTATTGACAGACATTCGATTTGACGGATACCTACCCCCGTGGGGATGTCAGGAACTCTTTCAGTGTCTCCACCTTCTGGAAATTCTGTGCGAGAAATGTTGTCTTTTCTGTCGCTCTCTGTAACAAGTGCGACCGTCCGCGTTCAAGCAAACAGGAACCAGAAAAACACGAAAATAGAATCAGAACGCGTATTTAATACAACCAGACAAGACAGGCGTAAATATTCAGTCAACCGGCATTTGTCAAGTGTAAATGTCAGATCACAAACGAACAAACAACAAATACAAAAATTAGGAGAAAAAGACTGAAACTTCCCTGCTGCTTCGCCAGTGCGGTGAAAGGACTTCCACTGGACGAAGCAGCAGGGCAGTTTGGTTGGTTGTTTGGTTTGGTTGGTTGGTTGGTTGGCTGGTTGATTGGTTGCTAGCTTGCTTGCTTGTTTGCTCGTTTGCTTGCTTGCTTGCTTGCTTGCTTTGTTCCGTTGTAACCTATTACTATGGTAAATCGTTCATGTACAGTGCTATTCTCCACACTCATTTGGAGTCACTGAATGTCCCAGTATTTATCACCGCTGAGTAAGGGAGACAACTAATAGTTTTACCCTCCTGTACTTTCTTGATTGGCGTACTGCCTGCTGGGAGGGATGTGTGGTGTGTGTGTGTGTGTGTGTGTGTGTGTGTGTGTGTGTGTGTGTGTGTGTGTGTGTGTGTGTGTAGAAGAAGATCAAGCTTAGCTGTTCACAAACTTTTCTGTCACAACTGTTACTTGCACTGAAGTAACAATTTTTGGCTGTTTCACTGTGAGCAGTATTTCCCTACTTAGGGCAAGATTGTATTGGTACCCTTTTTACTATTTACATGGAATTTTAGGAGTTAAAAGTCAACGCTGAGACATTTCGTTACGTCTTTTATTCTGTGCTGTAGTCGACATTTCTGTCTCTCTCTCTCTCTCTCTCTCTCTCTCTCTCTCTCTCTCTCTCTTCTCTCTCTCTCTCTCTCTCTCTCTCTCTCTGTCTCTCTCTCTCTCTCTCTCTCTGTCTCTCTCTTTCTCTCTCTCTCTTTGTCTCTCTCCTCTTCCTCCTCTCTCTCTAACTCTCTCCCTTTCTCTCTCTAACTCTCTCCCTCTCTCTCTCTCTCTCTCTCTCTCTCTCTCTCTCTCTCTCTCTCTCTCTCTCTCTCTTGCTTTCTTGTTCGTTTGTGCGTGCTCGACATGTAATGAAAATGGAAACAGATAAGTAAATCTTTCTTTGACAAGATTCCTGTTCCGGCGAGAGGTCCTAAATGTCGGGTTTGCTCGTAAGCAAATTTAACCAAGTGAAGCCATCCAAAGCCAACATTCTTCAGCCTGTCTCGTTTACTCAATTCCATTATAGGGGAGGTGTGGGTGGATGGGTGGGTGGGTAAGTGTGTGTGTATATGTGTGTAAGAGAGGAGAGAGAGACAAAGAGACAGAAAGAGTGGGAGAGAGAGAAAGTGAGAGAGTGAAAGAGAGAGAGAGAGGAGTGAGAGAGAAAGAAAGAGAGAGACTCTGCAAAAGTGTCAGTGGGCGAGTCCTGATATGACTCCCTGTCGAATCGAACAAAATACTACATCTATTACGTGTAATTGTACTCTGGCTTTGGACCCTTAACTAGCACCAGTTGTAAAAGATGTCTACTACAGCAGCACAGGCCAGAATGTCTGGTTGTGAGGATAAGTGAGACAGGATTTCACTGGATTGTGCCAGAGGCCTCTGATTACACGAACCCCTGTATAAGAATGCGATCATACATCAATTCATTTTCCTCCGCCAACCGAAAATACCACGGTCTTATTACCACCGTTTTGCTAATTAGCCGTGCAATGCATTGAGCGTCAAACAAGCATACAGCGATCAAGTCTGTATTGTGTGGCTCTACTCGTCTGTTCAAAACACATCATATCGCTCAGTGAAATGAGTTCAGTTTTAGCGGAAGCAACTCTGCTTTCTCCTGTCACTGATTATCTTCAATGATAGTAACGATGATAGATGATCAGTAGCAGTTTGAAGCAGACAAGTTTTCCAGAGACACTCCAGATGATGTGGTAAATGAGCAAAAGGCGCGAAGTTCAGGAAATGGGGTGATAAGTGATACACCGAGCTTAACGTGAATTGATGTCAAGAGTTTTATTAGTCTGTATTTTTGTGGGTTGGTTAAGAAGGGCCGCTGGATGTCCTGGATTCTCTCATGCATTGTCGTTAACCATGTCCAAAGGAGGTCAGACATTGCTTTGTACCGTTATGATATTTATACCATATGAGCCACACAAGAATCTTCAAGGGGTGTTCTTTGGACAGTTATTATTCACTAAATCGTGGTGTTTGGTTAGCAGTTCATGCATAACTTTACTGACAGTATATGCAAATCCTCAGCGAACTGAAATGGAAATTGAAACTTTTACGAATTCAAGTGTTGGTTGCTTTTCTGCTCTAGCTGGGTGACGTCAAATCATCCATTGCTTTGACATTTTTCTACAACCACCATCATGTTCTTGTGTTTTAGTGAACGTCTGCTACATATGAACTATCTGGACGCTTTAATAGTAAGGTTATTTGAATGAGACAATTCTTTAGATTCATTCTCCTTCAAAAACAGACACACACACAAAAATCTTTTTATAAGATCGGCATACAGGTGAAAACAATCGTCCACTAATGTCAAGTTACTGTTGAAAATCATCAGTTTTGCTCTTGCTTTTCTTACGAGTCTTATCTCTATTGTACTCGGAAATTGCTATGTTTGTTGAAATCGCACGACATTTTACATTGTTAAATTAGCGATTTGTTATATCCAGAAGTTCCTCCGAACACGACCTTTCATAGTCATAACATAAGATGATGTAAATCTAGAGGGACTTAGAGGAGGTCTGGCGCCCAGACGTGTAGCACGAAGGCCCACCGGCGTATGGACATGCCCAGGTGCCCACGAACCAGCCCCCCAGCTATGGATAAATAGCCTCACTGCCTTTTTGGTGTCTTGGGAGAGATCAAGGCTAAGGGAGTAAACCCTGACAGAAAATCACCACTGCCTTGTAGTTGTCTCGGTAGAGACTAAAGCTAAGGGAGTAAATCCTGACAGAAAAAATCCCCCCCCCCCTCCTCACTGCCTTGTGGGTAGTCGTTTGAACGACGAAGGCTAGCGGAGAGTCCGTACACAAACCGATGGAAGGCAATGGGAAACCACCGTCGTATCATCCGTAGACAATCATGGCCAGCCAAATACAAAGATACCTAAGCTACGTAAATAGGGGCTCCAATGGAGCACCTTCGTTATGTAGATGACAGTTTTAATTGCAAAAAGTTCTTGTGAATGTAATAGAAATAGAAAGCAGAAATGAAGGACTAGAGCTAAATCACGGTTTAAAAAAAAAAAAAAGAAAACCCTCATGCAAAATAACAGCAAATGGTAAAACATTGAGACAAGTTGGTAAGTTTAAATATCTGGAACAGTCATCTTACCAGACGGCAGATGCACATTAGAAAAAGCCAGTAGAATTGGCCAAGCAAAGAAAACGAAAAACGTTGTTACCAACAAATGCCTATCAGTTAACATCAGGAAGAGAGTTCTTCAGTGGTGTATAGAACCGATACTGTTGTAGAGATGCGAACCGTGGACAGTAAACATGCAAATATTGAGGCAGCTGAAATGTAGTTTCTAAGAAGAATATTTGAATTCCACAAACAGCAAAGAAAACAAACGAGACAAACTTGAAAGAGGAAAAAAAAACCACTAATGGAGATCAGGAAAAGATAAAAAAAAAAAACGTTCTGGAAAACTGGAGAGAAAAGAGCACCAAGTAGACCCAGGGAGAAAATATTGGACGGATTTCCGGAGTGGATGAGGACAAAAGGGTGGGAGATGTACTTCCCTCACAAAAGATAGATTCGTATGGAGGGCCGTGATTGCCCGCGCCATGCGCCAGAACACATGATGATGATGATGATGATGATGATGATGATGATGGAAAGGTACAGGTCTGATAGCTGAGATTTCTACAGCGCCAAAACACCGCGGACAGAACTATATGTTCCTGTGTTCTGGCAACACTGTAATGCTTTGATCTGACGGACGAGATTTTAGCAAAACTCCCGTTAATCAAACACGAAATCTTTGTCTTGGTTTTCTGCATTTATCAGTGGACAAAAAAACCGATGTAAGTGTTTAACGATTTACGCATATGCATTCATTGCCACGAACAGATGTGTTCACTCTATAATAACGAATGATGTTACTTTAGTAAACGTGCATGCGTATGCATGTTTGTGGTTTTTGTTTGTTTCTTTCTTTCTTTGTTGTGGGGTTGGGGGGGGGGGTGTTTGTTGATTTTGTTTATTTTAAGTGTTTTTTTTATTGGTTTGTCTGATTGACGGGAGTTTTGATTTGATTTTTTATTTGAGTTACGGGTGAATCTGTCTTAGAATAAAATAGTACAGTTGATCCTGAAATCCCAATTTGTTGTAACCTTGAACTTGTAAAGCCTGGCTTGTGGGACAGAGAGGCCAAACAAAAAATGGAGTAGGTCGTTAAAGATTTCTCGGTTGTTTATGGACGAAGCTTCAATGAAATGAACTTTTGACAGCAAAGTGACACTTTTACCATGCACATCGAGAAAGTATGACCCAATTGTGGGTTGATGTTTATCAGGAAACTGACCATTTTTATTATAATCAAAAAGGGAAAACACTAGCGTAACTTGACTGTCCTGCTTTTAATTGTGAAGTCTCGTTTATTCAGTTATTTATGTATTTATTTGTTGGTTTATCTATATTTAGGAGATGGGGCAATATTTGCTTTTGATAGGTATTGTTTACTTGCCAGACGTGAAAAGGTGGAGGAAGATGAATGATTCTTTTCAAACAGTAAATAAAGAAAACAAGCAAGTGGATTTCTCCTAAACAGAGGGAATCACACTTGATAAGAGCAAACGCTTGCCTCTGTGCTTATTTTGCAAAATAGAGGCTTGTAAATAAACGTCATGTACGCTTGCAGCCACTCGCTAGGGTAGCATCTACGAAATGTCTCACATGTACATGTTGACCTCAGCTCCACTTTCCATACCCCTTTTTCAAATTTTACTGTTTCGTCTCTTTGTATCTCCTCGATTCCACCCTACCCCATACACACACAGATATATGTACGCACACAAATAATATTCAATGACTTTTCAGTATTATCAATAAGCACTTAACATGGACCAGGAGAGAGAGATTGACCGACTGACAGACAGGCAGGCAGGCAGGCAGACAGACAGACAGGCTGCAAGCAGGCAGGAACGGAGAGACAGACAAAAAAGCCAAATGAATAGTTCAAAAGAGAGCGACCAAAAAGCTCACGACTTAGCGGGGGACTAGGTTCAGTGTAATCATAGGGGTGTTGTTGATTTTATCTCCTGTTTGTGTCTGTCTGCCTTCTCGCTGTCTCCCTTATCCCTGTGATGTAACCACAGTTAATGGCTTTCCGATAACTCTGTCACAAACATGCGATTACCACTAAAAAGGATGTTCTCCTCTGCTCCCGTAAAATTCTGTCTTGTGCTGTCAATGCTCATTCTTCACACCAGCGAGTTCTTTCAACTCTCTCTCTCTCTCTCTGTCTCTCTCTTTCTCTCTCTCTCTTCCATCCCCTCTCTTTCTTTCTCACCATTTCTCTCCTTCTCTTTCTTTATCTTCTCGCTTTCCCTGTCTCTTCCCCTCTCTCTCTCTCTCTCTCTCTCTCTTCTAATCCATTTAAAACCACAGCAGTCGACGTATTGGAATTTGGAATATGCTGAAGTGTGTGGCAGTGAGATGGTTTATATACCGTTGTTCCACAAAATACTTTGAGAAGATATTTAAATTATGCACGGTAAAGGTTTTGGCTGCTTCAGTTAGGTGGTTAGGTGGTTGGTTGGTCGGCTGACTCGTCCATTGGCTGGCAGTTTATTTTCTGTGTGTACACAGAATGTGCATATTGGTGAATAAATGCTCAACAAAGCATATAATTATTACTGAACGTAGTTTTGAGTTTCAGTCGGTTGGTTAACCGGTCGCTTATTTTTTTGGTTGGTTTTGTTGTTTATTAGATGTATGTATTCCTTCGCCATTGTTTTTAAACAAAGTCCTCTCTCTTTCTTTCTCTCACTCTCTCTCTCTCTCTCACTCTCTCACTCTCTCTCTCTCTCTGTGTCTTGCAGGTCTTCCCGGCATTCCAGGACCAAAAGGTTGAAGGGGGAGCCCGGCAATAAGGTATGTGTGTCATTATTTCACTTTGTGTTGGAGTTGGTGTTGTGCTGATGATGAGGTTTTGTTTGTTAGTTGTGTTTTATCTTTCATTAATTTGAGCCTTGTTTATTTCCATGCCTACGGGCGAGTATGATAATTTTGTTCTTGTTCTTTAGAGGGCTGAAGATTGGAACCAAAAACTGATGTGGTGACGTGTGTGTGTGTGTGTGTGTGTGTGTGTGTGTGTGTGTGTGTGTGTGTGTGTGTGTGTGTGTGTGTGTGTGTGTGTGTGTGTAAGAGAGAGAGAGAGAACATCACGATTCTATTGTTATGAAAATCTGATGAGAAGAACAACAGTGTGTGGTGGTGGTGGTGGTAGGGGGAATTTCCAATTAAAGCCAAATGATAACGTTTCATTCTGTTGAATATCCACAGGCTTAGTTTTCGTTTTTAGCGTTGTTTGTTTGATTCATTCTTTCTTTCTTTGTGTGAAAAATAAGATGTATTGCAAAATGTATCATGAAGACAATCTGTAGAAAAAATGTATCTATGATATCATCTGGCCATGACAGCTTCCAGAACCAGTGCTGATGTTCAACAGAACTGAGAACATGAAAAGGGTGTTATTTTGTGTTGAACATTGAGGTGATTTATAAGACTGGATGTGTTTGCAAGTTGTGACGCTCATAAACTATCAAGAAAGTAACGTGTAACAGATGTGTGCTGCATTGTTTGTTGATGTAGCCATTTTATCTTTCAGGGTTCCAAAGGAGTTAGCGGATTTCCGGTAGTTAATTGTTTCTTTCTTTGAATTTTATTTATACTGTATTCTTATATATACATATATGCTTCAGCTTTGCTCATTCCATGTACACAGCACTGTAACAGTTGTTGGGTTATTGTTGTTCTTGTTAGCTTTCTTGTTTCAGTCAACGGATTCACATAGCTATGAATACATTTTGTGTGTTCCACATGCTTAAAAGTACTTTGTTTCGTCGTTTCACAAGAAATATGTTTGTCAGGAGTTCTTGACTAAACTATTTTCGTTTGATCACAACAGCACAAAGCTGCTATTGACCACATGTTTCTCTCTACTGTTGGTACAGTCATGGAAATACTAACAGATCTGATAGCATTTTAAACATTATGTGTGGGTTATAAAGTATATATTGTGTGATAGGCAGATAAGTAATGTCGTGGGGATTTCTTTGTCATTTAGTGTTCATATTTGAATGAATGTTTCATGACTGGTTTTCTGCACACTTAGTATAACGTTTGGTTTGTTTATTTGTTTTATATTTTAAAGTTAAATGTCTGGACGACAAAATATTTTTCTTCCAATGTATTTTCTACTTTTTTCTTTAAGAAAAAATTTCATCTGCCTGCATTTCTGTGAAATATATGCGTGGTGTAACATTACACATATATCAAAAATCAATGATAAAAGACGGAAAGAAGTTGCCTGGTAAAGGACAGTCATATTTGAAAGAACGATTAGGTTATAACGATGAATTGTTTATTTAGAGAAAGCAGTAAAGACTTGATGATAGAGATGAATTGTTTGTTGCACAGAAGACACATGACTTTCAGTTCATTGATCTCCAGGAAGTATTTTATATGATGGGTTTTGCACTTTTGTGTTGTTTTGCTTTATTTTCACGAAGTAACTGTTTGCCCAACTATCGAGTGTGTGTACAGCCGGTGTTCAGTCTGAGCACACTGAAATATTGAATGCTTTTGATATGAATCTTAATATGTTGATCGTTATACAGAGGTTTTTGTGAGTGAAAGTCTTTCTTTTTTTAAACTTAGTTTGCTTGGTGTGGGTTGCTTTGATATATGCTTCAGCGTATTCGCTCGGTTTTGAATCTGCTTATGGATGTCATTAACTGATAGTTTTGTTTAGCTGATGATAACTTGATCATAGGATGATTGATTGTGGTGATGATTACGATTGACTATAATGACCATAATAATGACTAATGATTGACAGTCATGGTATTATTGATAACTAGTGTAGTGGTAGTGATTCAAGTCTGCTTGCCGTGTAGATGATTATTGCTTATTGTATAAAGAAATGCAGTGTTTGTACTGGTTTAAAGTGGTTGCTAATCAGGTGTACCTGAAACCTGTTTTATCAGTTCTTGTATACAACAATAAATCAGATACACTGAAAGAAATCGTTGGCGCCAAACAGTTCAACAACGCCAGGTAAATCCATGAATATATAATCCGAGCCTAACGATGGTGCCAAATAATTCTTGACTTCTATGAACGTGAAATTAATGTCGATACATTGATAAGATGTAAAATGTCAGTGTCATTGCATTGTACTTGATGTCCAAGAATTCTGAATGTTTTGAAACACATACATAAGATAAATCCGAGTACAATAATAGGACATACCGTGAATGAATGATCACACGATTATTTGCGATCTATACATCCCCAGTCTTACCCCTTAGTTTATCTAAAAGTCCATCAGCTGTCAGCTTGTTCACCCATATCAATACATTGTGGCATTGACGGTATCAAGGTCTGATCTCTGAGCATAGTACGTCTTTGTTTCCACAACGAGGGTCACTCTGTGTAGTACGGGGGAGGGGGCGTGTAGTGGGTGTGTATGGAGAGGGAAGGCAGGGGGGGGGGGGGGTGACTGGTTTGCACGTGTGGCCACGGAAAATCACTCTTCGCCAGGTGGAAGAACTTCTTCAGACTCGTGTCTTCAGCTAAAATGAATTGTGAAGATCTCTCAATTAAAACAGAGAGCGTCAAAGCACACTTAGCAAGACACATCAAAGGTGACGGCTTAATTGAAAACCAACAGTCCCTCTCTTGTCTTTTCTGTGGTGCCAGCACACCTAAAACAGCCCGTTTTCTCAAGCACTATATCTTCTGTCAATACTATCCGTGTTCTACACATCTTTCTCACTTTCCTGCCTGCTAAGACACGCGCTTCTCTTGCAGCTTGGAAAAGAGAGCACTGAGATGTGTGCAGGTGGGTAGATGTTTGTGGTTGTAATTTTTGCGCTCGCTATGGGCGATTAAATTTTTTTATCCCTTCTGAAGTACTGGACATCAAAATTGTTAGGAATCAGCGCGAACTGCTACTAGCACTAAGCCCTCAGCACCTTGTCCATGTAACATACTGTGAGCGCTACCTTGCAATAAAAGCACCCAGTTTGCTGCCGCAGTTTGTGCATAGTTTAAACGCTTAGTTTAAACTTTTGAATATGCTGTAAATATTAATGATCAATAAGTACAGTGTTTATACGGCGCCAAATCTTGACAGTTCAAATCATAGCGCACTCACGCACCAGGCATACGCATACAATCGACACAGACCACCGTACAATATTTAATACACAGACTGAGGAAAAGAAGTTGTACAATTCATTGTTTGGAAAACAGGCGGGTTTTTAAATTGGATTTAAAAGCAGAAAGGGTAGGTGTTAGGCGAAGGCAGAGCGGAAATCTATTCCAGGCTGACGGTCCTGAGACAGCGAAAGAACGCTGGCCAGCACTTGCTAGTTTAGGGACCTGAAGGGAAAGAGTGTCTGAAGCTGAGCGTAAGGTGCGAGTTGGCGTATAAATGTTGATGTTGTAGCAAAGATATGATGGAAACTGTACTAAAAACGCTCAACTAACACGCCTGTTTGCCCGTTTGTGTTTTAAAACATCTGTCCTTGAAGTAAATCTAATTACTTGTGGATGGTCTGCTCAAACTGTTCTGTTTTCAGTTTGTATATACATGTATAATGTTTTGACAAAGTTTGGCTCAAATGTTCATCAGGAACATGTGTTCTGGCCGGTATTCATGTGTTTGTTCTTGAGGTCATGAGTGTGCGTGTGTACATGCGTATGGCCACTGAAGTCACTAGTTACTATTTGGAAGAAACTAACTTCTTCTGAACTCAAATCTTCAAGCCGAATGAAGAAATGGGGCAGAAGGGATAATTAGCCGTAGTTTTTTTTTAAATTAATGCTGAATGTGCCAAAAGAGAATGTTTCCGTGAGATCCATCAATGCCAGAGCCACAGGGAGCAGGCCTAATTGAAAACCAACAGTCTTGCTTTGTCTTATTGTGTCTGTGGCGCTGGTACAGCATCTACAACACTCCTTATTGCACTACATCTCCTTTCAACACTACCCACGTTCTTCTTACCTCTTTCACAGCCCTCACTTACCTGCCAGTTGAAATACCTGTTCACCTTTTGATAGTCAGGCAAAGAAAGACAAGGGCTTGTGAGAGGTGTTGGATAAAGAGGTTTATAATCATTGATGTGCTTTTTTGTGATTATGCACACGAAATTTTTCAAGACGCTTCTTAAAATAACATGGCATCAAACGAGCCCAAGAGCCAGCATGCAATAGCACCAAGCTCTTACCAAGCTTTTAGCGGGGACAGCCAGACTGTAAACGTCTTTACCTTCTTTTCCTTTTCCCTCTCTGTCTCTGTGTGTGTCTGGTCGCCTGCTGGCTCCTCCTGGTTGAACTGTGGAAGATGATGAGTGTTTCAGGCTGGTGAAAGGTGATCATGGAAGAAAGCAATCACGGTTTGATGGTCAGGATTTTGTGATTAACTTTTGAACTGTCTCATTTGGCAAATATCTGTACAAACAGCAGTAATGATAATATGCGATGCTACTACAGTTGTAACTGTTACTATATCCTTTTATTACTATGCTTACTACGACTATGACCCTGACAAGTATTATCGCTGCTGCTAATACAATTACCACTGCTACTAGTACTACTACCACGACTACTACAAGTACTGTGGCTGCTGGTAAAAAGTAGAAAAAAAGGTATCAACTGAAACGATATTATAGTGCAATTGCTGCAAATGAAAGATATTCGATTGCAGTTGCTACAAATTCAAATCATTAGATATAGTAGCAAGGTGGGAGAGGTAGCTTCATTTGAATGTATTCTTCAAGCTAAAAAAAAAAATAAATGCAGCACTAGTGATCAGTAGCTGTAGCCTTTGAATTATAGCAGGTTGCACCAAAACCCTGAATTAGTGAGATCCATTCATGCCATCCCCAGGACGCAGGCCTAACTGGATACCAATAATCTTTCTTTGTCGTGTTGTCTATGTCGCAGGCACAGCATTCAGAAACGGTTCATTTTCCCAAGCATATCCTCTCTTCGTATAACATGTTCTACTCATCTCTACCTCACAGCCCCACTTACCTTACAGCTGAATTACGAGTGCAACTGCACACCTTTGCTACTTGGAAAAAGATAGCTGAGAGTTAGGGAGGGGATGGGTACCATCACTGTGCTCATTATAGCACGTATATTTTCAATACACATTTACATCACTCGACATCAATCGAGCAAAAGCCACCATACTACAGTACAAAATCCACGATAAGCTCTTAACGGGGGCAGACAGGCTGAAACCGTTTTTTCATCTTTCCCTTTTTCCCTCTCTCTGTGTTTGGTCGCCTATTAGCTCTTCCAATCACTCTTTTTTTTTTTTCTTTAGCTGTGAACTGTGGAGGAGGCAGATAATTTAAGGCTGGTGAAAGGTGATCATGGCAGGAAACAATCACATGAAGGTGGTCGCTTGTTCAGAAGTCTTTCCTGAAACTGGCTTGGTTTTTAGGTTGGTTTTCCTTTAGGGCGTTTGAGACTGTTCGTGATGATTTTGGTGAAAATCTTGTAGACACAACTTTTAGAAGGCTAATGGGGCGGTAGTTGGATAAGTCTTTGGTTGGATTACCTTTCTTCAGAAAAATTATTATTGTCTGATTCCAGTCTTCCGGTGTTTTGCTTTGTCTGAGACATTCATTGAAAAGTATAGCAAGTTTGCCCTTGATGATATCCCAAGCTTCCTTGAGGAGATCGATGGTAATGTTGTCGGGACCAGATGCTTTTCCTTTCTTTGATTGTTTGACCGCGAGTTCCAGCTTCCATGGTAGTATTACTGGGAAGTTGTCAAATTCGCGGCTGTTCTCATAGTTGTCTTGCACTTGGGGCACGAGGGTTGAAGAATAAAAATGTCAAGAAACATAGCGACACCAAAGACGGAACGAGTCTGGCGGGCGAACACAAAAACCTGTCTGTCATGATGACAGTACTACGAGACAACATCTGGTGTTAAGCCTTCTGATGACCATGGCCAGTAAAACAGTGTCGCCAGGGAATGCCGTAAATTGATCACAGGGACATAATTTGCCTTAAAATGTGTCAAAGGCACTCTACAGTTCTCAGCATACACACACACACACACACACACACACACACACACACACACACACACACACACACACACACACACACACATACACATACACGCACATACACGCACACACACACACACACACATACATATATATATATATATATATATATATATATATATATATATATATATATATATATATATATATAGTATGTTCATATGAGAAAAAAAGGGTTTAATTATATACTTTGCCGTAAAAAAAAGGGGGGGGAGAGAGAGAGAGACGGTTCGATGACATCAATCGACGTAACTGGTGTCATGATGATTGCGGTAAATGCGAACTTGTATTATAGATGTCACATATGCTAATTATCTGGAGACATCAGCATTAAATTCAGGCAGCCTACTCAGCTGTCTTGTTACTTTACCTCCCACGCACGTGTGCCCGCACGCGAACGCTTACAATTCATGGCTTTCTACACGGCAAAAGATCGGAGGAGATGTAGTGAAGAGAAAGAGGGGGCGAGGTTGGGGGTGAGTTTAAGTAGTTCACCATCATTGATGTAGTTTTTGTGCTCATTGTGGGTGCGCAAGTTTCTAGCAGATCATTCAAACTATATAGCATCAAACGAGCCAAGAGTCAGCGTGCTATAGCACAAAACTCTTGACGAGCCCTTAGCAGGGAGGGGGGGGGGGGGGGGGGACCTGGTTATTAACTTTTTCCCACCTTTCCTTTTCCATTCTCTGTCTCTGGGTCTGGTCGCTGGTTGACTCATTTCAGGACTGGTGCTGATAATAGAAACAGGTTTAGTACTTAGCTGTGAACTGTGGAGGAGTCTGAGTGTTTTAGGCTGATGATTGAGGAAGACAGCAGTGATAGTCTAATGATGGGGGTTTGATTGTTACCTATAAAACGTCTCATTTTTAAGAAATATGTAAATGAAACACTTATAACGATGAACTATATTGCTAATTTTAGTACAGCTTCCACTGTACATTACTACCATTGCTCCTTCTATTGTTATTATTTTGTCACTACTGCTGTAGCTACTTCAGTTCAACTACCAGCACTGCTGCAATGACTACTGCTGCTGCTCAGAAGAATTAGAATTTGTTCTAGGGGGATTCATGGTACTTTGTCAGTTCCACATGTGCTCTACTCATATCATTCCCTGATCATCCTGTAGATCCCTTGTCCCTGCGCAAAATTAGGCACACTGGCAAGGTCTGGAAATGGAGGGGTAAAATGTACGAAACAATTAAGCTGATACCATCAGAACGATTGAAGCATTAAGATGGCCAGTGAACTGACCAATCTTATTGTTGTAGGCTGATATGAACTGAAGATATCAGATCTTGTGAACAATGCTGTATAAACCGAGCCATCCAACCCACAGATGGTGTGTGTGTGTGTGTGTGTGTGTGTGTGTGTGTGTGTGTGTGTGTGTGTGTGTGTGTGTGTGTGTGTGTGTGTGTGTGTACGTACATATATATACATACATATATATGTAAATATTACATGTATATAATATGTATGTATGTGTGTATGCATACATACATACATAATACACACATACATACAGACAGCAGGCAGATAGATAGATAGATGGATAGATGGATGGATGGATGGATGGATGGATGGATGGATGATGGATAGAAGAAATCATAGTCATTTGCAAAAATATTGAGACAGACTTCAGTTACGACAAATCGAAATTGCTAGTTACTCAGAGGAAGAGGTAACTTTTTCTAAACTCTGTCTTTAAATTAAATGGTACTTAGACTCTGTCTTTAAATTAAATGGTACTTAGACTCAGTCTTTGAATGAAAGCAGGAAACTTGACAAGGCTCTGATACAATGAGATCCATAGATGCCAGACCCACAGAGAGCAGGTCAAACTGAAAACCAACAGCTGTCTTTGTTTTGTTGTCTGTGGCGTGGGCACATTTAACAGTCATAATTGTATGTTAGCACTGCTAATATGACTTCTACTACTACTTCTACTTCTGCTACTACTACTAATATTGCCCCTGCTGTTTCTAACATTTTGCCACTACTGCTGTTGCTACTGATAATGCACGTACTACTTGTACTACTGCTTCTGGTGCTGCTACTGCCACTGCAATTACTTCTGCTGCTGTGAGGAAGAGGAAGAAAAAGACAGCATCAGCATTAGTTGCAAAGAAATGTAGACAAAGTGCGGTTAGTGCGAATTGAAATCACTAGATACATAGAAGAGGTAACTTCCTCTAAACGTACACGTTAAATGACTAAATGCACCAGTAAAGGTAGATGATCTCGAGCTTTGAATGAAAGCGCAATGTACCAGTAAAGGTTGATGATCTCAGTCTTTGAAAGAAAGCACAGAATATCAAAAGACATTGATCTGATTAGAATCATCAGTGCCAGACCTACAGGGCACAGGTCTTACAGAAAGTCAACAGTTTTTCTGTCATGTATGTGGCGTAGGCACAGCATCTGGAACAGCCTGTTTTTCAAGCATCATATCTTCTCTCAACACTACCCATATTCTACACCTCTCCCTCACAACCCCACTTACCTGATCACCATTGCCATTTGATGAGAGATGGATGAGATTTAGTGAGAAGAGGGGGGCCATCATTGATATGTTGATGTGACTTTTGCGCTCATTACTGGCGCGCAAGTTTCTGATGCCAATTTAAACTGCACAGCATCAATCGAGCCAAAAATCATAGTGATATAGCATAAAGCCCTTGACAAGCTCTTAGCGCGGGCAGCCAGGCTGAAAACTTTTTTTCCATCTTTCCCCTTTCACTCTCTTTCTCCCTCTGTGTCTGGTCGCCTGTTGGCTTTTCCGGGGCTGGTGCCGGTGTAACACGAGAAATTTATTCCGGAGTAAAAATCGCAGTACCGGTAATAGGAATCAGTTTTGTGTTTACCTGTGAACTGTGGAGGAGGCAGAGTGTTGTAGGCTGGTGAAAGGTGATCATGGAAGGAAGCAATCAAGGTCTAACGATGGCGTTTTGGTTAATAACTTAAAAATATTGATTCATTTGTGGGAAAGCCATTGTAAAGATAACAGTTATGATAGTCCCTTTCTCCCACTGGACGAAGCAGCAGGGAAGTTTCAGTCTTTTTCTCATAATTTTGTATTTGATGTTTGTTTATGATCTTACATTCACGCTTGACGAAGGCCAGTTGGCCGAAAATTTGCTCCTGTCTTGTCTTGTTGTATTAAATACGCGTTCTGACTCTAATTTCGTGTTTTTCTGGTTTCTTAACAGTTATACAGTTAGACTGGTTTTCCTAATAGTAGTACACTACTACTACTATTACTATTGCTCCTTCTGTGACTACCATTTCCATCGCTGCTGCTGTTGCTACTGCTACTGCACCACTACTACTGCGATTGCAGTATTACTACTACTGCTGAAAAGAATTAGAATTTGTTCAAGAAGAATTCATCATACTATTACAATTCGGTAAGCACTCTTCCCAAATCTGCCCATGATGGGCTGTAGACTACCCAACCCTGCACAAAACCCTACGCTCTTGCACGGTCTGAAATGGAACTGGAATCTATGAAACATTAAGGTGATACCACCAGAATGGTGGAAGCATTAAAATGGTTAACATATAGGCTAATACTTTATGTTGAAGGCTGAGCTTGAATGTGAGATATTAAATCTTGTGTGTAAGGCTGTATCAACTAATGCATATATGTGTGTGTGTGTGTGTGTGTGTGTGTGTGTGTGTGTGTGTGTGTGTGTGTGTGTGGTGTGTGTGTGTGTGTGTGTGTGTATGTTTGTGTATTGTCAGCTCATTATGGGAATTTCCTGGCTTGTTAACATCACCTCTTTCCCTGTCTCTGTCTTGCATTTATGTGCCCATGTATGTGTGTGTATGTGTGTGTCTGTGTGTAGACCCTTTTTCTTTCTTTTTCTAATAGTCTTTTGGATGGCACGTAATATGCAAGCATAGTTTTCGTACAATATCAAATCAGATAGTTCAATATTCATACAAGAGCAGAAGCGTAATACTATTAAATATATCGTTTTTGTTTTTCAATAGCAGCATACTTTTCCATATACTTCAGAGATAACCCTTAAACACTGTGTCATTCAGTCATATCCAAGTGCAGTTACAAAACCTCATTTAAATGCAGGTGTCACGTTCTCTGATAGCTGTATGTCAGGTAGCAGGTGTTTTTTAAATCTCCTATGGGATAAATGATAACTTGGACGGAGTAGTCAAGGCTAGGGGCATCTCCTGAGATTATCTGCGCAAATGCATCGATATAGGTACTTGATTTTCTTTTCCTTTTTCTTCCCTGTTGAAGTACTGTGTACGTTATGAAATGGTTACAGCCTTCATATGGCTCTACGCAGTCGGCTGGGCTTTAAACAAAAACAATAGACAAATAAATAACAAGCCGTTTCTTCAGAAACCCCTGAGAATTCGTTTCTAGATTACAAAAGTGTTTTTTTTTCTGTTTTATATTTATATTTATATTTCAGTTATAAACAAATGCTTCTGTACAGGGTTTTGTGTTATCAATTTTATAATTTTGGCTGAAAAATTAGATACATAAATCAGCAAGATCAAGTACGTGTTCCAGTATTGTCGTTTCACCAGTTCCAAGCAGACCAAAGTCTGTAAGCTCAGTCATGCACACGTTTTTCATTTGTTTTAAGAGTGTTTCTAGTTCTTTCCAAAACACTTCTGAATACCGACAATATCACTTATAACGTTGTGTGCTGTTGTTTCAGAACCACACAAAATTCATTTGTGCTTGTCTACTAAACCCGTTTGTTTTTTTTTTAATTTAAGACCAACACCCTGTGGCAGATCCTAAGCCAGAACCATTTCAGTTTTATTTCTTTTATGTTCTTGATGTTTTAAAAGTGTTCAATTCGTTCTCCCAATTCATAAAAGATCTTTAAATAAATGTTCCCACTCTTCCCAGTATCATATCTTTAATCTGGTTTTGATCCTTTATGAACGCCTGATTTTATTTGCAACCTTTGTTTTATTGTTGTTACTGCTTTTTATGTTCATGTTTCTCTTGTGTAGGTATTCTTTGATTGCATTTGTACAGATAAGTAATGTAGATAGGTTGATCTTATTCCCCCATTTAATCTTCGTTTTGGCTTCAAAACATCTTTCACCATGTCAACATTAGTAACAATTCAGTTCTTGACATTAAGTGTTGTTCTAGAGATTTTAAACTTGACATTGTGAAATAGCACACACATACGCGCACGCGCACGCGCACACACACACACACACACACACATACATACACACACGCACACACACATACACACACGCACACACACATAGATACAAACACTTACACACACACACACTTACACACACACACACACACACACACACACACACACACACACACACACACACACACACACACACACACACACACACACACACACACACCAGCTTTCTGTCAGAAGCTCCGCTAAAACGTTGTGACACGGGTGGCGGTTTCTCAAGGAATCTGACAGACTAAGGGCCCGATAAGCCGCCTTTCAAACCAACAGCTGTTTTTCACTCGCTAACGGTAAAACCCACAGGGATGAAGCCAGACGGACGTAAAACGCGCAGTTGTTGAAACACTCGAGGTATACACACGCGTGCACGCACACAAGCACATACACACACGCATCCATAATACACGCACTTACACTTTTGCATCCACAATGCACGCGCGCTCGCATATGCGCGCGCACTCACATATGAGCATGCTCGCACATTCACTCACTCACGTGCGCGGGTCTCCACCATCACTTCTCCGACGATTCCTACATCACCATCACCATCACCATCACCATCACCATCAAACACATACATGTAAGCACGCAATTTCTGATTGATTCATTCGACTTTTACCCCCACCCCTATTACTACCATCACAACTACACCAGTTTCACCACAACAATAACAAAAACAACATCAATTAACAACAAAATCATCAACAACAAGAACACACACACAGTTATTAACAAAATCATCAACAACAAGAACACACACACACACACACACACACACACACACACACACATACATACACACACACATTGACCTTTACTTCCCTTTTTGCCTTCACTGCACCCCCACACGTATTGCTTTTACTGTCTGTCAAGCTAAATCATACACCCTGACGTAGAGAAAGAAAGAACATGCGAACAGGGTCGTCTGTCTGAACAATCGTCCCTGGACAGTAGGCATGTGCCATGATCAGTTTGGATCTTCTCCATCACATGGCACCAGTGACGTCAGTGCATATGGAATTCATATCGAGCGTGGAGACGTCATCTTGAAAGACTGAAGTTGAAACTGAAATAGCCTGAATGAAAATAACAACAGTCAGTCACAAAACGTGTGTTCAATTTAAACAGTTTCCACTGAAGACATTTGTGTGCACGGGGCAAAGCTAACAGCGCAGTCGAAAGCAGACGACTGACAGATAAATGTAGACGGATAGGATTGTTTTCCACCCAGACCTACACCAGTGCACACCAAAATAGACGTGTCAGATAGGCGAGAGAAGAAACAGTCCATGTCTCGCTTCATACCTCTGTCCATCGTATCTTTAAGGCATCACTCTTGCGACGTGTTTAACATACATGTCTTCAGGTTCAAGAGTTACTGTAAGATGGAAAAAAAAGAAGAAAACATTGAAAAGAGAAACAAAATGTATGAAACTGTGTTAGAAGGGATGGAGGTCTATCTTTAATGCCACAAGAAGAAAAAATGAAAGTTATATGAGAAAAGAATCGGGCTTATCTGCTTTTAGCCCTAACTCCTTTTGTGGCTTTGCCCAGATACCCAGACAGTTTAATATGTCTTGTTCTGTTTGATGTGGGTGAAATTGCTATCTCGTGATTTTATTGATGGAAGTGGTGCTGTATGTATGTGTGTGTATGAGTTCGTTCATTCTTCAACGTCCTTCCATTTTAAGTGATGTTAGACGAGGGATTGGGAACGGAGGGAGATTTAGGTGGGGAAAGAAAGAGAGAGTAAGAGACAAAAGTGATGATAAGGGAGAAATTAGACTTGGTAAAGAGATATAGATTTGTAGATAGATGGAAATCAGGAGTAACGGTAACTGTGAAGGAAAATTTTACACTGAAAACAAAATTGCATAAACTTTTCAGTAATACATAAACAGGACTGTGTATCAAAGGTTCTGAATTTCAACCAACAGGACCTGATTTGATGTTATTTATTTCAAGTATGTTTCAGGATAATTCAAGTTTTGTTTTGTTTGTTTTATGTCTTTCTTTCTTTCTTTCTTCTTTATATGTGTGAACGTTTTTGGTTAAAAAAAAAAGGAACGCAATTTGTTGCAATAAAACAAACAGTGATATAGTGTGAATTGTTTACCGCAAACACATTTTAACAATTTACAATGTTTTTTTTCTCAAATCGTTTAGTTTGAAAGTGTTTAGTCGAAGTAAACAGTAACGTCAATTTCAAATGATGCAGTGAGGAATTCTGCACTTTTGTTTTTGCATGATTTGTAAAGGAAGTTGTGTCTTATTTGTGACAAAAACTTCTAATCAACATGCTTATAAAATCGATTCCACAACGTTAATTTTAGCGAATTACAAGCTGTTCTCACTGAAGTGCGAACTTGCATTTTTATTTATTGGTCAGAATTGTTGACTTTTGCTGCTCTGTCAACTGCTTCGTTGCCATGAAGACCAACATTAAAAGGTACGGCAGGAACTGACATCCGTGCCTTTCTACTGTAAACGATGTATTAGATGATTTGCCGCAGTATCTAAGTCAGGTCTGGTTTCTGGATATTAAGAATGTAAGGCATTCAATACAACAAAGAAGGCTACTTTGAAGAACACAGGCTGAAGCATTGCTAGACAGTACAAGGCTTGTATAAAAGCGACTAGTTATATAGTCTAGTGTAAGATAGGCGACAAAACAACAACAACAACAAACAAACAAACAAACAAACAAGCAAACAAACAAACAAACGAACAAACAAAACCAGTCCATGTCTTGCTTCATACCCTTGTCTATCCTATTTGTATCAAAAGAGTGTAAGGCATGTAATTTAGAATTTGCTTCCCAGTATTCCGTCAGGAATCTGGATCATGCGAGAGAATGCGAGAGTTCGATAATCACACAAGAGATTTCGTTTGAGACGGACGTGTGGCACTTACATGTATCTGTCTTTCTTTCCCAACTTTATCGCCCTTCACTAACTCGCTTTTAGGCAATTGTTTTGTTTTGTTTAGTGACTGGGAATTATGCTCGTACGTTTCACGACTTTCTGGATGATTTAATATTAATTCTTGTACATTGTTGACTGGAACACTACTACTGCCTTGCGGTTATCTCGGGAGAAACCAAGGCTAAGGGAGTAAACCCTGACAGAAAACCGATGGAAGGCAACAGGAAACCACCATCGAATACTCCTAAGATAAACATGGTCAGCCAAAAGAGAACGGAGGTAAACGACGTGAATAGGGGCTCCTGTGGAGCACTTTCGTCCGGTAGGGACTGTCATGCTGCGCAGGTGACACCCGACCACCAGCAGGCTACTGCGACCAGACTAAAAAACATCAAAATCGCAACCTGAAATGTGAGAACTTTGCTGCAAAAAGGAAAATTAGAAAATGTCATGATGGAGATGGAAAGGCGTAACATCAGTATTTTTGGACTAGGGGAAGAGAGATGGAAGGGGACAGGTGTGATAACATCAGACCAGCATACAATTTTATATACTGATGGAGACATGAAAAAGGAGTAGGCATCATAATGGAAAGGGACAGATCAAAGTCTATGAAAGGATAATGGGCTAAATCAGATCGTGTTTTATTAGTTAAGTTGGATGGCAAGCCATTAGATATCAACATCATCCAGCACATGCACCAACATCCGCAAGTACTCAGGAAGAAATTGACAACTTTTATGACGTAGTAGAGACAGCAAGGCTCAATGCAAATCACAGGATATTGCAGTAATAATGGGAGATTTTAATGCTAAAGTGGGACAGGAAAAAGTAGATGACATTGTTGGATCTCGTGGCCGTGGCACACGAAATGAAACGGGGAGAGAAACCTGTTGAGTGGGAACAAATAATTGAATTCATAATAGGAAATCCATAATAGGTTTGAGCAATCTAACAGACGAAAATGGACATGGATGAATCCAGGAGACAGAAAAAAAGTCATTGATTCATCATCATCATCATCAGGTGCCTTGCCGCATGGTGTTGGCGATTATGGACTTCCACCTGTCTCCATCTCTTGTTGCCACTAGCATCTCTTCCACCCTCCTTGTCCCCAGCCACTCTGCAAGTCTGTCTAGCATCTTCTCCCTGGGTCTACCCGGTGCTCTCTTTCCCTCCAGCTTTCCCGTTGTGACCAAGTGTTCCAATTCCCCTTTCCTCATAAAATGGCCTATAAATGTTGCCTGTCTTTTCCTAATCTTCCTTATGAATGAACTTCTTGTGTCTGCCTCCATCCAGACTGTCTCATTTGTTTTCTTTGCTGTCCATGGAACTTTCACATCCTTCTTAGAAATCACATCTCGGCTGCCTCAGTCTTGTTCTGGCTTTGCTTGTTGACTGTCCACGCCTCGCAACCGTACAACAGTATTGGTTCTATATAACATTCAAGAACTCTCTTCCTGATGTTAATTGATAGGCATTTATTGATAAGAATGCTTTTCATCTTCTTGAATGCTGTTTTGGCTTGGCCGATTCTGCTGGCTATTTCTGATGTGCATCAGATTGATTACATCGTCATAAATAAAATATTTATAAATTCTTTACTGATAGCAAAAGCATTATCAGGCGAAGACTGCAACAGTGACCACAACCCTGTAATGGGAAAATTTAGGCTGATACTAAAGGAAAGAAAACAGACCAAAAATAACATCAGACTATATGTTGGACTCTTAATGACAGATGATCGACTTGCGAAATTTTTAACATATGTTCAAAACAAATTCAGTGCTCTGGAGGACGTTGGTGACAATGAAGAACAATGGGCAAAGTTGAGAAACTCAATAAATGAAGCTTGTGAAGAAATCCCTGGAGTTGAAAGAAAAGCAAAGAAGAACTGGATGACAAAAGAAAATTTAGGCTTGATGGAAGAACGGAGGAAGGCAAGGAAAAGAGGCAGAATAGAAAAAGGTACACAAGGAAATCGGGAATAGCTGCAGTGAAGCTAAGGATGCTTGGCTGGAAACAGAGTTCAAAGATATAGAAGACCGACACAAAACCGATCCTAAGTTTATGTAGAGAAACACTGAAGAAATTGCCCACAGGGAAAAAGACGTGCACGTCAACAGGTTGTTTAAAATCTAAAGATGGAACGATTTTTATGGAAAAAGACAACATATTAGACAGATGGGGAGAGTACATTAAAGACCTTTTTGAAGATGACAGAAACGAAGAACGCATTATAAGAAAGAACGTTGAAGGACCACCCATAATGAAAGATGATGTTAGAGCAACATTGAAAAAGATGAAACTGGGAAAAGCCCCAGGACCAGTCAGTATTACTACAGAGATGATTGCGGTCCTCCTAAATGAAATTTATACACCGGAAAAATCCCTCTAGAGATATGTCAAAATCAAATTTCATTGCACTTCCAAAGAAAGCAGGGGCTATATAATACGAACTCCATCGTGTAGCAAAAATTCTATTAAGAATAATCATGATGAGGACAAGGAACAGAATCAAAACAGAAATAGCAGAAGAACAATGTGGATTTGTCGAAGGGAAAGGAAGTATTAATGCCATATACATCCTAAGAAAGAACTCACATAGAGAGGACGGTCGAGTTGAATAAGGACTTACATTTTGCTTTGTTTATTATACCAAGGCTTTTGATCGGATAAGACACGAAGAATTGATCAACCAACTAGAAAGGCTCAATGTTGATGGAAAGATCTAAGAATAATCAGAAATATGAATTGGGAACAAACAGCAGCAATGGGAATAGAAAACGATATAAGCTCCTTCCAAAATGTCAAAAGAGGGGTTAGGCAAGGAGCGTTCTGTCACCATATTTGTTTTCACTTCACAACGAAACCATCATGAGGAACCTAAAGGAATGCCCTGGAATAAAGTTGGAGTAAATGATTAATAATCCTCGTTACGCAGATGACACCGTGCTAATTGCTGAAAATGAAAAAGACTTACAAAATCTTGTGAATATAATAGAAATAGAAAGCAAAAATATAGGGCTGAGCTAAATTGCAAGAAGACTGAAGTCATGGTAATCAGGGGAAAAAAAACAAAGAAACCAAAAATCCCCTCATGCAAAATAACAGCAAATGGCACAACATTGAGACTGGTTGATAAGTTTAAATATCTGGGAACGGTCATTTCACCAGACGGCAGATGCACATCAGAAATAGCCAACAGAGTCTGCCAATCTAAAATAGCATTCAAGAAGATGAAAAGCGTTCTTATCAACAAGTGCCTATCAATTAGCATCAGAAAGTTTTTGAGTGTTATATAGAATGGATACTGTTGTACGGTTATGAGGCGTGGACAGTTAAGTCAGAACAAAATTGAGGCAACTGAAATGCGGTTTCTGAGAAGAATGTTGAGAGTTCCATGGACAGCAATGAATACAAACGAGACAGTATTAAAGGAAGCAGACACAAGAAGAACATTAGTAAAGAATAAGAGGAAAAGACAAGCAACATTTTTAGGACTTTTCATGAGGCAAGAGAAATTAGAGCACCGACTCACAACAGGAAAGCTGGAGGGAAAGAGAGCACCAGGTAGACCCAGGGAGAAAATATTGGACGGACTTGCAGGGTGGCTGAGGACAGAGAGGGTTAGGGTTAGGGTTGTACTTGCAGCGACAAGGGATAGAGTCGTATGGAGGGCCATGATCGCCAATGCCGTGCGGCAGGGCATATGATCATGATGATGATGTTGACTGGCCGGTGGAAGTAATGCAGTCATGTACCTAGCATGAAAATATTCCGACCATAGAAAACCCAGAAGTACACTCTGAATCGAGTTTTCCTGGAAAGTGACAACAAACTGGCCAGTGAACAAAATTTACTGACGGGAAGTCTAACCCTTATCAAATTGTTGCTGAATGACCTAAACAAAAAGACTAAGATACGGTTCATCTCAGAGATACGTTAAATACTTAGCAAAATGTCCCAATCGCGCATCATGTATCATAAAAAAAATGTACTCATCAATCCAGATTTGCAGCTACTTGTTCATTCAAAAGTTATCAAATCGACAATCCTGTGGGTGATGATATCACCAAGAGCATAGAGGGATCGACTGTTTACATTTTGACTGGTTTGGTGGTAGTAGTTCTGTGCAAGCAAGTGTGGTATTAAACTGACCCAGCGACCCCTTTGTGGATATAACTTACGGTCGCTCACACTCGATTTATTTTAAGTCCTGTCGGCTACTGTTGCAGCTCACCTGGCTACTTTTGTAGTCTCAGTGGCTACTTGTGTAGTCTCATTTGGCTACTCGTGTAGTTTCACTTGGCTACTGCATAGTCTCACTGGCTGTCTACAGTCTCATATACTGCTTTGCAGTAAACAGTTGTTCTACCGTTGTTTGGTTGAATGGAATGGTTCTTTCCAGGTATTGTCATGAAGGGATTAAAACACATACTGCACCAACCTCGCACATCATGGACAGCCGGAAATTTCAACCATTAAAGACCAAACTGACTAAAGCAGTCTCAGCACCAGTTTTATCAGATGCTAAAGATGCAGGAGGAGGAGTAACTATTTTCTCTGTAAACAACTCTCCCCACACACATAGAACCAGCAGTCCACCTCTTTCATCATCAGAGTATACCAAACAATTTGTTAGGGTGGAAAATAGCTGATCAAGTTTGAGAAGTTATTAGTTTTTTTTTATTTATTTATTTATTTATTTATTTATTATTTATTTATGTATTTATTTATTTTTTATGGATTTTGGATCAGATCGAAGAAGTTTTCGGCCAATTCTCTTTGTCCCATGGCTTGCCTTACCAGGAAAAGAGATTGCTTCATGTGTTTCTCGTTGAGAAATTTTATTTCAAAGTGGACACCTATGTTTTAAAACAAGCTATGAGTCTAATGAAACGAAATCCATTTTCACATGTTGACCTAAAGGATGCCCACTAGTCTGTCAACATTGAAACGGTAAGAAGTAAAACTGACTCATAATCCAAAGCACAATTCTTATTAATTCAAAACTGTCCTCCAGGGATTTCATGATTCTCTGGGAATTTTCGTGAAGATCTTGAAACTGGTCCTTGCACATCTTCATCAGCAGGGACATGCTGCATCATCTACATCTAGATGACGCATTGCTACACGGTGATGCATATGAACTTCTGCATGCATGCAGTACAAGTTATTATCTGTAAATCGATAATTGGTCTCATCTTTCATCTTGTGACATCAGCCTTTAAACCAAAGCACACTTAAGTTTGTGGGTTTTGAGAATAATTGGATTCTGTATCCATGACTGTTGCCATCACTGAAAGGAAGGCCGGAAAGCTTACTGAAGCTTATAGTTTGAACTTATTGGCAAGATAGTGACTGTACAGCCTTATGTATGGATTACTCCAGTTTTTAGAACCATCATGAAGTTGCAGAAAAGCAAGTCTTTGAATACAACGGTAACCTTGAAAGCTGCATTCAGTTCACAGACTCGCATAAAGAAGATACTGAATGATGGATTCAAGAATGGTTCCACATATCCAACACCTGTAACTTGGAATGAACTTAAAGTCATCGTTGAAAGAAGGTGGAGGAGGCGAATAGCAATACATGAGCAGACGAACGGAGATAAATCATTTATTGCCTTTGGATTCAAAGCAGCTGTCTTCACATTCAGAATCAATAGACAGGGAAGACCATACTGCTCACATTAAAATATTGTCTGACTATACTAAAATTGTCACCTGCGATAATAATACAAATGGGAACAGAAAACCTAAGTATAACAAAATTACCAGGGAAACTTGACTGTAGGTTTTACTGTCAACCAACTTTGTGTCAGCTACTGCTTTAAAGCTACATTACAATAGAGCCTAGACTGTGATGTTGTTATGAACACTATGCACACACTTGTGCTCAGCTGACCTGTTCACATCTGGATTCAGTAATAAGATGCCAAAATATGTGTTCTTAAAACTAGACATAAAACATGGAATGCTTGTGCATCTAGCTTCAGTTGAGGACATTTCTTCAGCTTTTGCTTTCTCCCTTTGTCTTATCCCAAAGACTACTGTGACTGTAACCATAGAAGATCGAGTGTATTCTCATTGCTCCAGTGCGACCAACCCAAACTCCTTCACCTTCTGACAGAATAGCCAGTGCTTCTACCTCACAAACCGAATCTTTTGACAAAATCAACAGGTGAACTTCTTCAACTCCGGAACAAAACTTGGTGATCACATAAATTATCAGGGAGGGTTTGCAGGCACAGGGACTTCCCGAAGAGACCACAACATTTATCATATCAACTCAGGGACAAGGAAAGAGTCACAACACTTGTTTCTAGGATGATTATATTTCTGCTATGAATAGCGTATGGAATAAAATTCCCCTTTCTCCATCTCTATCAGCATTATTGATTTTTCTCACTGTTGTCTTCCAAGAAGGCAAAGTCTATAACTCCTTGAATGTAACCATGAGTGCTGTCTCCATTCTCTTTGAATGATAGAAGGTCTGCAGGCTCCCATTCGTTTGTCTGCAAACGATTATGAAAGATCTTCAAGCTTAAGCTTACTTTACCAGGCACTGGATTACTTGGTATGCATAGATCTGTGGTTCTTGATTTTCTTAGGCAGTGGTCTGCTACCTGTCTTTCTCCCAGTCATCGGTGAAAGTAGCGTTGTTATGGTTGTTAATATCATGACAATCTAATCAGACGGACTGGCTGATAGATACTCGCACCATCCCTGGAGTTAAAGAGAGATTATATTTAGGATTGGAAATTTGATCGAAACTTCAAATACCTACATGGCATCAGCAGGAACTATCCTAAGCAGCCTATCCACATGACAGACGCATTTGCCCTGTTACCTACTAGATGCATACCTCAAGCGTTCAGATCTATCATGAAGGTCTGAAATAGGAGTCCTTGTCACCTGACGGGACCCTCTTAGAAGTATCTCCAGAGACATTTTAAGATTGTGACGAAGAGATCTACTTCGTGACTGTTTTCACACCTCATTCTATAAGCTCAACTGATACATCAAAGATTGTGGCAATGTCCCATTAAAGACTTCTGAAAATGATTCTAGAACGTGAAAGATTTCAGCCGTGTATTGCCACAAGCCTGTACTCATACAGGGTCACTTTGACAAAGCTGTACTTCAAGCCATGATCCAGATTCCTGACGGAATTCTGGGAAGCAAAACTCCACAATCAAACAAAATCACCTTGTGATGTTTGAGTTGGGTTTTGCAGACCAGTGTGAAGTCAGAATAGGATCAGGCGCCTCGCCCTTGATCTGTATCAGTGTATGGAATAGGTCTTTCAAAAATGCAGCTCTTGAGTCGAACAGATGTCTGTCTCCTGACTTCTTCCAAAGTCTCTACTTTCCCTCCTTTGCCTGATCCTGCCTGTGCCATTTGCACATTCAATCTGATGAACTCTCGTGTTCTCTCGCCTGATTCTATCCTGACTTCATAATGGTCTACAAAGTCGCGCTCAAACGTCACAAGGTGAGTTCGATTGATTGCGGAGTTTTGACTTCACAAAGAGACACACTTTGAAGAACACAGCTAATGGTAATATAATACAAGGCTATTGTATAGTCTGCTGCTGGTGGTTAGGACCTCGTAGGGTGTGCGTGCGTGCGTGCGTGCGTGCGTGTGTGTGTGTGTGTGTGTGTGTGTGTGTGTGTGTGTGTGTGTGTGTACAACGTGTCTGTGCATGTTTGTTAATACAACTTTATGTCGACCTGACAGTAAATGGTTTATTATAATGATAGTATGCATGTTTGGTTGCCTCTGTATTGTATTGTTCTTGTTAATTGTCAGCAGGAGTATTAGCAGTAACAAAATTGCGCTATTAGCCCTGTTGGCTGCTTGCGTTTTATTGTTACACATTACTGCGGCTACTACTGGTTGTTATTGCTGCTGTCACTACTGCTACTACTACCACCATTACCTCTACCACCACCACCACTACTACAACTACTACTACAGTACTACTCGTACTACTTCTACTATTAGCACGACTGATTATCATGATCATGTCAAACTGGCAGTCGCAAAAGAATTATTGACACATTCATGGCTACTTACACCATCACTGCTTTGTGATGTTCATCAAATAATCTGATGGGATAGGTCCTTTTGGCAAGTTTATTGAAAGACTTGTTAGAAGAGATGAAGATTAAAGGGTGGGAGACGAAAAACAAACCAACCAGTACTCACTTGTAAATTGACTTGTGTAAATTACAATTTGAAACTTAGGACAATCCCGATCTTCCATGAAAACAAAAACTGTGCCCGACACTTCAGTGGGTTTTCTGTGTTTGAACTTGCATGACGTGAAACGCGACTGCTCGATCCCAAACTGCACTCTCAAGCATGACCTTGAGAGTTACACACCAACATCAGCACAGGGGAGAAGTGGCTTTGGGCTGAGCTGATGAAGCTTCTTCAGAAGAGTGAGGACATGCTGCTACAAAGCAGAGGGTTGCAAAGCAATCAAGAAGAGCAAACAATAGATAGGCAAAGTTTCCTGCGCCAAGTGAAACAAAGACTCATTTATGCTTTGGCTTCCATATTCAGACAAATTAGTTTTTTCGCTATCATCAGACCTATGAAAAGTAAAGACTTTAGTCTATTGGTAATGTCCATGCGTTGAACCTGTCACAGAATGTAGGCATTGAAACTCTATAAGAAAACCCAGATATGAAGCTTTTACAAAATCCAGGCTGAAATGCTATTGAAAATTACAGGCATACAAAATATCACTAATGTCCAGATGTTGAAATCCCAGTACAAAGTCCTTGTGCTCTAACTTTCTTACAAAATCCAGACATTGAAACGCATTGACATCTTACAAATTCGGGACATTAAAAAAAAAAGCATAAAATCTAGTTTTTAAATTATCGTGAAATTCGGGTGTTAAACCCTTATTTAAACAAAAAAATTAAAGCATTACAACTAGCATGGAAAATATTGCACAATATAGATAAACATAAAGCAAAATCCAGGCGTTGAAACAGAGGTGTGAAAGGGTCATAGCCCCAAGGTACTAGTAATTATGCATGCAAGCTGTTGAAACAGCCATCAGAACACGGCAAGCAAAGACTGACCAGAAACTGCTTGACCACTTGACTCTTTCAGGCCACCAAAGGAGAACGAGGCTATGCGGGGTTTCCGGTGCGTTGTCCTCTTCCTCACATTATTACTGTTGTTATCTACCTTTGTATTGTCACTTTTTGCCTTTCTGAAATTGAATGGAGATGGCCAGTGTTTGTTTTTCATTACTTCTCTTTTTATTCCTTCTTTTTTACATACATAGTTTTAGTTTTATGTGGTATAATATCAGTATGTTGTGCACTTAATTTTGGATTTTATTTCTCGATATACAATATACTTGTTCTCCAAGTGTTGAGATATCTCTTCTTTTCCTTCTTGTTGTATTTCACCCCCATCCCCAGTCATGTAATAATGATGTATGCCAAACTGTTACGTACTATCTTTTTCATAATCCACCTTCATGGTTTCTATTAATCACAGTGTTTGTTGTGTAACAGGTATGTTACTGGATCCTCTGTTTTATGTTACATTGTGATCCATTGCCTCTTAACATAACAAACATGACAAAGAAAATCATCAGCTGTTGCAGAGGCAATACGTTTTTTTAGGGTATTGTTAAATCGATTCAGTCCGTGAGAATAATAACAATGATACCAATAATAACAGCATATCAGTACTGTATTAAACGATACGAAATGGTATAGTAGAGCGATTGTAATATAATTATGACCAATAACACAAAATGATATGATAAAGTGATTAATAGCCTCTGCCCTTATGTCTGCCCTTATCATAGTATTTTGAACTACTGAAGATGTCAGTATAAGTTACCCAAATGTCTTGTGTTGTGTTACATACGGGGTTACATTTGTACATATCGATCAAAATTTATATACCTTCACTATCTAGAAGAGATATCGACTTGTATTTGTTTAATATTAATTATACTTTTAAACAACGTAAATATGTATGTGAAGGTAAGAACAAAATGTTTAGAAACCAGATAAAACAAGAAAATGCAAAATTTAAATGTAATGTCAAAGATTTTATCACACATAATAAAGGAATACGGATGATATGGTTTTGTGACTGGAAGATTGGTACTCACCTTCAGATGTTATGCTTAAGCGGCATTTTTTTTTTTTTTTTAGAAGTATGCCTCACATATCGATGTTTCTGAACTTATATATATAGCTCTTGAAGTTTGAAAAGGCCAATTATTTTTCCAAACTAATGAGCCATAAAACACGAATGTGTAAAGGTGTATTTTCGTCTCGTCATTTTTAAATACCATTGAGTATATGTGCCTCAAAGATTCATCATAAAAAACTCTTTTAAACGTTGAAATAGTGACTGTTTCACTGACCTACAAAACTACTGGTTTTTAAGTTTTTGTAAGTAAGAATAATCATAATATGTGCATTGTTTTCCCCCTCTTTCCATTTTGGAATTCCTTTTATTTTTTCTTGAATACTCTTCTTCGGCATTGTGGATCTGAGTGATGTATTAAACGTTACTGTTTATTTTCTTTCTTTTCTTGTTTTTCTCCCCATTTGTTCCCAATTCCCCTTCTTCCCTTCCTGGTTTTGTTAATTCAGTACTTCTTTTTTTTTATTTGAATGGCTGTAAACTGCCAAAATAGTGAAAACATGTATAAGTAAAAAGTATAGCTTTCATGTTTAAACACAAAACTTTCGACGTAGTTTATAAGAAGATTCATAACGTTAAGTACATGCTAACGATTGTTATGAGCTTCATTAAGACTACACATTTAAATCACAAATTTCTCACCAATTATTTGTTCATACCATTTTGTGTTTACTGTTCATAAATATTGTTCCCGTGTTAAGTCCAGGGTTGGTTTTATTGTTGTTGTTGTTGTTTTCATTTAGTTATATCGTTTATCTTCTATCCCACGTTTACATGTTTATACGAAATGTGATTTTGATTCATGGAATGATCTGCATGCGCTATTGATATATTGAGAAAAATCATAGCTTCCAGTTTACCTCCAGTCATCTTGGTGTCATACAGTCATCTTAGTATCATGCTTGTTTCTTTGTACATCTACTGTAGTCAGTAGAACTCTTTCACCACATATCAAACTGCTTAAGTTTAAAAGACAAACAAATATAAGATAGTTCATCATGTGCGAGAGATAGAGAGACAGTAGAGCAGGAAGGCAGTTCTGAGAGAGAGAGAGAGAGAGAGAGGAGAGAGAGGCGCGTTTGTGCGAAAATGTGTGCGTGCGTGTGAGAGAAGGAGAGAGAGAGGAAGAGAGAGAGAGAAAATTAGGCCTGAGATGTTGATTTTAGCGATGTAATATCGTTTGTTTGATTTCCTCTTCCTTTTTGTTCCCTTCGCCTTTTCTTCTTCTTCTTCTTCTTCTTCTTCTTTCTTCTTCTACTTCTTCTTCTTCTTTTTTTTTTTCTTTTTTTTTTAAGTTAAACTTTCTTTCTCTCTGTGCATGCATTCGTTGCCAGATTTTCTTCAGCAGGTAAACATGCCGTTGACTTGATGTTTGAAAGTGTAATTTTTTTTTTTCTTTCTTTCTTTTCTTTTCTTTTTTTTTTTTGGTGGGGGGGGGGGGGGGAGGGCTAGAAAATTATAACGGTGATAACTAAAAGCCACTTCAGAGTCTATACGACTGTGTATTTGTTTAGTGAATGACATGTGTGTTCCTCCCAAAAGCATAATGTTTGCATAATTGCATGTAAGTCACAGACATACGGTATAATATGATTTTACATTAACATGCAATAGCAATTATTACTTATATTTCACATTCAAACGTGTTATAGAGTCATCAGATCAGTGCCACATTATCAGCATAAATGGTTTTCCCCTTGTACATGTTGTAAATGGAAATAGCACGTATTGTCAATAATATTGTGTTGAGTGTTTAGATTTTGTAAACGTTGGTGATCAGTTTGATTCGGTTCGTTTTTTAAATCATGTGTGTGTGTGTGTGTGTGTGTGTGTGTGTGTGTGTGTGTGTGTGTGTGTGTGTGTGTGTGTGTGTGTGTGTGTGTGTGTGTGTGTGTGTGTGTGTTTGCTTATATGCTTATAAAATGGAAATGGGGATAAGTGAATGGGTAAAGGCATGATATTTCTTTGAATGCACCCCTAGATTGGTCGGTTTATTCCTGAAAGAATGCCATATGGAAAGTCAACTCTTTTTCTCTGTCTACATTATTTCAGAGTTGTTTTTTATGTTGCTGAAGATTTTTTTTGTAACCAGAAGGCTTGAGCAAAGCATGAGTGCATTATGACTGAACTGGCTAATATTTTGCTTGACAGAGATTTTTTTCCTATGCTTTTATTTATTCTTATCACATTTGCATGTTATTTTAAAGTTTCATTGTTTTCAACTCTGTGTTGGATTCAAACCAATATATCAAAAGTTGTTGTACTTTTGAGTGAGAATAAAAATCACCATGTTTCTTTCTGTACGTTACAGGGTCCAATCGGTCCACCCGGAAAGTCAGGAGATGCGGTGAGTTCAGGGCATTCCAGTCCACAATTATTATGTCCATATGAGCACTTCATATATGACTATATATGTTTTGGTCTAGTATACTTGTTACGTTCATCTGCAAGACATAGTCGACGTTTTGGAGAATGGTTGGTTGTTGGTCAAATTGAATTCGTAAGGTTTAGAATTTGAACATACTTAGTCTGCATATTGGACTTAATCAGCTCTGATTGATGTTGACTGTCGTGCACATGTCTTGCTAATTTGTTGTTTGACATAGTCTGCTTATTGGGCTGTCGATTAAAGTCTTTCGCTTGATATTATTGTCAGTTGTTAGCTTTGGTGTTGCACATAGTGTGAGTGTAGCTTGGATGTTGTTCCTGATTCATGTGACGACTGTCCTCCATGTGCTAAATGTAGTTGTTGGATACCCAGACTTTGCTGGGTAACAGTCTGTCTGATAGATTTAGATTGCATATTGTTCATGTGTGTTTCTGATAGATTTACACTGCATATTATTCGTGTGTGTATGATGGTTCTGTGCAATCTCATTATTTTGTCATTAAAAAGGGATATCAGTGAGTGGGTGAGAGAAGCATTGTGGAGGGAAAGGCTAGCTTTTGTTCAGAAAAACCACATACCCAATGATTAGTTCTGTATCTTTATGATTGTGATATAAATTTAGGTTAGCCGGATAAAAGGAGAGTTCAAAACCGTTTATTTCGTGGTCGTCTTGTCAAGGAGTTGTAAAATTGCAGATATTTTATGGCTGAAAGATTTAAGAGATTGTGAAGATCGAAGTCGACCCATTGTAGCGCATGTAAATACGTGCGCGAGGGGGTTATAAATAAAATGCAAGTGCTCAAATCAAAGGCAGTAAATTATTAGTGCGCCAGTGTCTGCAAAGGGAACTAAGAGATTAAAAACAAAGAAATGGGATCATAAGAAATGAACAAAAGAAAGAAAAAAAATATCAGGGGGGAGAAGCTAGTTAGAAAGAGAGGGGATGGCAAGGAGTGAGAAGTGAGCAGTCTGCAAGACACAGAAAGAGGAGCAATGATGACATGACACAATGACTGATAATCTCGTGGTAGATCTAGAGGATATCAGCTTTTTTAATTTGTTTTTTTGTGGGGGTTTTGTTTGTTTGTTTGTTTGTTTGTGAGTTTTGTTTTGGGGAGTGTGTTTGGTTTTTGTCGTATTCTGTAATATGTAAATACCGTGCAGGATGAGAATAAAATTAAACTAAATAACGCAGTTGGACGTGTTGACAACAGCTTCAATCGTCGTCTGTATGCCTTGGAATGAGCGAACAGAAACAAGCAGACCATAGGCTAACAGTAAGACAGACGCTAGCTAGATACTGACAGTAACACTGACGCAGTGATTAGATACTGACAGAAACATTGACACAGTGATTAAATACTGACAGTAACATTGACACAGTGATTAGATAGTAACATTGACAGTGATTAGATACTGATAGTAACATTGACACGGTGATTAGATATGATAACATCACAGTGATCAATACTGACAATAACACTGACACAGTGATCAGATACTGACAATAACACTAACACAGTGATCAGATACTGACAATAACACATGACAGTGATCAGATACTGACAATAACACTAACACAGTGATTAGATACTGACAGTAACACTGACACAGTGATTAGATACTGACAGTAACACTGACACAATGATTAGATACTGACAGTAACACTGACAGTGATTACATACTGACAGTAACATTGACACAGTGATTAGATACTGACAGTAACACTGACAGTGATTAGATAGTAACATTGACAGTGATTAGATACTGACAGTAAATTGACACAGTGATTAGATACTGACAGTAACATTGACACAGTGATTAGATACTGATAGTAACACTAACACAGTGATTAGATACTGACAGTAACATTGACACATGATTAGATACTGACAGTAACATTGATACAGTGATTAGATACTGACAGTAACATTGACACAATGATTAGGTACTGACAGTAACATTGACACAATGATTAGGTACTGACAGTAACATTGACACAGTGATTAGATACTGACAGTAACATTGACACAATGATTAGGTACTGACAGTAACATTGACACAATGATTAGGTACTGACTGTAACATTGACACAGTGATTAGATACTGACAGTAACATTGACAGTGATTAGATACTGACAGTAACACTGACACATTGATTACATACTGACAGTAACATTGACACAGTGATTAGATACTGACAGTAACACTGACACATTGATTACATACTGACAGTAACATTGACACAGTAAATTATCATACTGACAGTAACATGACACAGTGATTACATACTGACAGTAACATGACATAGTTTTCATACTGACTGTAACACTATTGGACATAGGTTTACATACTCATGTAACTACTGACACAGTATTACATCTGACATTACATGACGTAGTAATTATACTGACAGTAACACTGACTAGTATTACATTACTGACAGTTACATGACATAATATATTACATATCTGACTAGTATACATACTGACATAGTATTACATACTGACAGTACATGACTAGTAATTACATACTGACAGTACACTTGAGTAATTACATACTGACAGTACACCTGAACTAGTAATTACATACTGACAGTTACATCACATGTAATTACATACTGAAGTACAGACATAGTAATTACATACTGACAGTAACATGACATGTAATTACATACTGACAGTAACACTGACATAGTAATTCATACTGACAGTAACACTGACATAGTATATACACTGACAGTAACATGACCATAGTATTACATACTGACAGTAACATGACATAGTAATTTACATACTACAGTAACATGACATAGTATTACATACTGACAGTAAACATGACATAGTAATTACATACTGACAGTACCATGACATAGTAATTACATACTGACAGTAACATGACATAGTATTACATACTGACAGTAACATGACATCAGTATTACATACTGACGTACAACATTGACATAGTAATTACATACTGATAGTACATATGACAAGTAATTACATACTGACAGTACATGACATGTATACATAGTAATTACATGACAGTAAACATGACATAGTAATTACATACAGACATACATTGACATAGTAATTACATACTGACAGTAACCATTAACATAGTAATTACATACTGACAGTAACACTGACATAGTAATTACATACTGACAGTACATGACATAGTAATTACATACTGACAGTACATAACATAGTAATTACATACTGACAGTAACATTGACATAGTAATTACATACTGACAGTAACATGACATAGTAATTACATACTGACAGTAACAACATAGTAATTACATACTGACAGTACATCTGACATAGTATTACAACTGACAGTAACACTGACATAGTAATTACATACTGACAGTACACTGACATAGTAATTACATACTGACAGTACCATTACATAGTATTACATACTGACAGTTACACATGACATAGTAATTACATACTGACAGTAACATACATAGTATTCAACTGACAGTAACATGACAGTATTCATACTGAGTACAACATAGTAATTACATACTGACAGTACAACACACATAGTAATTACAACTGACAGTACACTACATAGTAATTACATAGACTAATGACATAGTACATCTCAACATTAGTAATTACATACTGACAGTAACACTGAACATAGTAATTACATACTGACAGTAACCACATAGTAATTACATACTGACAGTACATGACATAGTAATTATTCTGACAGTACATGACAGTGATTACATCTGACATAACATGACATAGTAATTACTATACTGACAGTTACACTGACATAGTATTACATACTGACAGTACACAACATAGTAATTACATACTGACAGTACACTGACATAGTAATTACATACTGACAGTAACACTGACGTAGTAATTACATACTGACAGTTACACTGACAGTAATTACATACTGACAGTAACACTGACATAGTAGTTACATACTGACAGTTACATGACAAGTAATTACATACTGACAGTTACAATGACATAGTAATTACATACTGACAGTAACACTGAACAGTAGTATTTACATACTGACAGTAACACTGACATAGTATTACATACTGACAGTACATATCACATAGTAATTACATCTGACAGTACATTGACTAGTAATTTACATACTGACAGTAAACACTGAACATAGTAATTCATACTGACAGTAACCTGACATAGTAATTACATACTGACAGTACCACCGACATAGTAATTACATACTGACAGTAACACTGACATAGTAATTACATACTGACAGTACCATGACATAGTAATTACATACTGACAGTAACACTGACATAGTATTACATACTGACAGTACACCAACATAGTAATTTACATACTGACGTACACAACATATGTAAATTAACATACTGACAGTACATACGACATAGTAATTACATACTGACAGTTACACTGACTAGTAATTACATTACTGACAGTATCACACATGACGTAGTAATTACATACTGACAGTTACACTGACAGTAATTACATACTGACAGTATTACTGACATAGTAATTACATACTGACAGTTCACATGACAAGTAATTACATACTGACAGTTACACTGACATAGTAATTACATACTGACAGTAACACTGCAAATAGTATTACATACTGACAGTACCACCAACATAGTAATTACATACTGACAGTACAACAACATAGTAATTACATACTGACAGTTTCACACATAGTAATTACATACTGACAGTACCACAACATAGTAATTACATACTGACAGTAAACTACATAGTAATTACATACTGACAGTACAACCAACATAGTAATTACATACTGACAGTACACCAACATAGTATTACATACTGACAGTACACAACATAGTAATTACCATAAATGACTAGTAATTCACCTCATACATGTAATTACACATGACAGTACCATAACATAGTTAATTACTATACAGACAGTACAACCATATGTAATTACAACTGACAGTACCACCAACATAGTAATTACATACTGACAGTACACTGACATAGTAATTACCACTGACAGTACCACCAACATAGTAATTACATACTGACAGTTTCACCAACATAGTAATTACATACTGACAGTTACACTGAACATAGTAATTACATACTGACAGTAAACCCCCAACATAGTAATTACATACTGACAGTAACACTCGAACATAGTAATTACACTGACAGTAACACACATAGTAATTAATACTGACAGTACACACATTTGTAATTACACACTGACAGTACACAACATAGTAATTACAATGCAGTACCACTAACATAGTAATTACAACTGACAGTACACGACATAGTAATTACATACTGACAGTACACAACATAGTAATTAAAGACAGTACACTGACATAGTAATTACACTGACAGTACCACAACATAGTAATTACACACTGACAGTACCACCAACATAGTAATTACATATGACAGTACCACAAATAGTAATTAACAACTGACAGTACCACCAACATAGTAATTACATACTGACAGTTACCACCAACATAGTAATTACATACTGACAGTACCACCAACATAGTAATTACACATGACAGTACCACCAACATAGTAATTACAACTGACAGTACCACCAACATAGTAATTACATACTGACAGTACACCAACATAGTAATTACATACTGACAGTACCACTACATAGTAATTACATACTGACAGTACCACAACATAGTAATTACATACTGACAGTACACCAACATAGTAATTACATACTGACAGTACCACAACATAGTAATTACATACTGACAGTACCACAACATAGTAATTACATACTGACAGTCACACCAACATAGTAATTACATACTGACAGTTACACTGACATAGTAATTACATACTGACAGTACACCAACATAGTAATTACATACTGACAGTTACACTGACATAGTAATTACATACTGACAGTACACCACATAGTAATTACATACTGACAGTACCACCAACATAGTAATTACATACTGACAGTACCACACATAGTAATTACAACTGACAGTACACAACATAGTAATTACATACTGACAGTTACACTGACATAGTAATTACATACTGACAGTAACACTGACATAGTAATTACATACTGACAGTAACACTGACATAGTAATTACATACTGACAGTTACACTGACATAGTAATTACATACTGACAGTAACACTGACATAGTAATTACATACTGACAGTTACACTGACATAGTAATTACATACTGACAGTAACACTGACATAGTAATTACATACTGACAATTACACTGACATAGTAATTACATACTGACGGTTACACTGACTAATTACACACTGACAGTAAAACTAACATAGTAATTACATACTGACATTTACACTGACATAGTAATTTAAAAAGTGTACAGTGTACACAGCGAACAGAAGCTCACAATGACGCATCGTGTTTCTTTTCTTGTCACAGGGATCACCAGGACCGAAGGGAAATAAAGGAAGTATGGTAAGTGTATAACGTGCACAGTGGTGTGTGTGTGTGTGTGTGTGTGTGTGTGTGGTGTGTGTGTGTGTGTGTGTGTGTGTGGGTGTGTGTGTGTGGTGTGTGTGTGTGTGTGTGTGTGTGTGTGTGTGGTGTGTTCGACTTTATAGCATGTGAATGTTTAAATCTGATTATTTTACTTCATTTCTATTCAACGTTGTCAGTCTCAGTTGATAATTGTGTGCGTATGTGCCAGTGTCTCATTTTTGCAAGTGTGCATCATCATCTTCATTGTAAAGGTTTTATTGTCAGGTTAACATAACATTTGTACTAAAATTAATTCAACATGGAAATAGTTGAAGCATCATCAGTACAATCAGACAAACATGTTTATGGACTTGTTAAAATGTATATAATCGAATGAAAAATCGCAAATGATAAAGAAGTCGTAAGAAAACTCTAATGCAAAATTTGAACTGAAACTAATGCAGTAAATTATGAAGAATACACACACACACACGCACTCACATATACACTCACATACACACACGTGTGCATGCGCACACTTGCACGCACGCACATTCACATATTTATCAAATAATTCCACGGCAACCCAAGATTTTAAATACATCAGCAACTTAACTGAAGTACACACACACCGACACACACACACACACACCACACACACACACACACACACACACACACACACCACACACACACACACACACACACACACACACACACACACACACACACACACAAACAGGGAAAATGTTACGGGGGCAATTATTGGATAGATGGGGAGACTATTTTGACGATGACAGACAGGAGGAACACATCATCAGAAAAAAATTGAAGGACCATCAATAATGAAAGATGAAGTCAGAGTTTCTGAGAAGAGTATTAAGAGTTCCATGGACAACAAAACACCCAACCCCCCAAAAGGAAAAAAAAGGAAAAAAGGAAAAGAAAAACGAGACAGTCGTGTAACACCAAATACAAAAAGAACATCAATGAAAAAAAGTTTGGAAGAGACAAAGAGCAAGAGAAATTTGAGTACCTAGTCACAACAGGAGAGCTACAAGGAAAAAGAACACCAGGTAGACCCAGGGAGAAAATATATATTAGTTCTGTAGAATGCATGGGAACAGAAGGGGCAGGGATACACTTGCAGCGACAGAAGACATTCATATGGAGGGCCATCATCGCCAACGCCATGCAGCTTAGCTCAAGATGATGATGATGAAATTAGAGCAACTATAAAAAGAATGAGACAGGAGGAAGCCCCAGGAACAGACAGTATTGCTATAGAAATGATTGAAGCTATGGATGTATTTTGCATTGAAACAGTAACAGTCCTACTAAATGAAATTTGTGACACCGGAACCACTAAACAATATTATATGTCAAAGTCAATTTTCTATGCACTTACAAAGAAAGCAGGAGCTATAGAGTGCAAACTCCATCGTACATCAGTTTGATGAGTCATATGACAAAGATTCGATTAAGAATGATCATAATGAGGACAAGGAATAAAATGAAAACAGAAATGACAGACGAAGAACGTGGATTTGTTGATGGGAAAGAAACTATCAATGTCAAATATATCCTAAGAAAGGAGGAAAAATTATATGCAGTCTTCGTTATGCAGATGACACCGGTCTAATTGCAGAAAATGAAAAGGGTCTACAACGTCTTGTCAATATAATAGAAAAAGAAAGCAGAAAATAAAGGGCTAGAACTAAATAGCAAGAAGACTGAAGTTATTGTAATCAAAAACCAAGATATGCCCTCATGCAAATGGTACAACATTGAGACAAGTTGATAAGTTGAAATATCTGGGAACAGTCATCTCAACAGAAGGCAGGTACACAACAGAAATAGTCTGCAAAACGGATTATGCTAAAACAGTATTCAAGAAAATGAAAAACGTTTTTACCAATAAATGCCTGTCAATTAACATCAGGGAGAGGGTTCTTCGGTCTTAAACAGAACTGGCATTGTTGTACGGTTGTGAAGCCTGGACAATCAACAAGCAAAATCAGAACAAGATTGAGGCAGCTGAAATGTGATTTCTAAGAAGAATGTTGAGAGTTTCATTCACAGCAAAGAAAGCAAACGAGACAGTCGTGGAAAAAGCAAACACAATAAAAGAACAGTAATGAAGAAGATTAGGAAAAGACAAGCAACATTTGTAAGACGTTTTATGAGGCGAGAGAAATTTGAGCAACTAGTCACAACAGGAAACCTGGAAGGAAAAAGAGCACCAGATAGACCCAGAGAGAAAATACTAGACAGTTCTGTAGAATGGATGGGGACAGAAAGGGTAGGATATGTACTTGCGACAGAAGACAAATTCGTGTGGAGGGCCAGGATCGCCAACGACATGCGATATGGTACATGATGATGATGATGAAGATTTAGTAGTTACACTGTTCACTGCTGCTTATTTGGCACATACATCAGTTAGTTCATTGCTGCCTAGATCTGAATGACCAGGCACACAAAGCGACGTTATGTCAGAGCCTCTTGTGATTTACTGATCATTAAAACTGCTATCTAAACTATAAAATACGATCTGCCTAACCGTGCTTGCCAGTTAGAGTTGTTAAAGCTGACTTTGAATCTGATAAAATAATGATCCTGGTTGGTAAGATAGGCATGTCCGCTACAGAATTCTAGGTCATCGAGATAGTTAACAATTTAACAGTAACAGTCTTTTGTTAAGAGATATTTTTATCCATGCATTTAGATCAGGAATCACAAAAACGGCACCGACCTTGGTTGGATGCATTTTGGACTGATCCATCTATAAAAATTTGCAGGTGAAACTGATATTTGGTTTTCATCAGTTCAACAGCTTAATCTCAAGAGGATAGTCCTTCTTACTCCTATTTCCATATCAGTATAATTATTATTTCTGCTTGCACGGTTAACGAAAGAGGATAGGACAGTCTGGGAATGATGGAAATTTCAGCTAGGGAATCTAAAGCATGAAAAAAAAAGTGCCAGTGAACGTGTGTCTGCCAGCATGGACTTTTGCATATGTTGCACGCGCATTGTGTTCATGTGTGGTGCTGACACGGAAAAGACTAAAAGAGAGTCAGTTTGCAGTGTGTGTGTGTCATTTTGTGTCAGTGTGTGTGTGTGTGTGTAAAAGCGAATCAATCTGCAGTGTTTGAGTATGTGTGTGTGTGAATGTGTGTGCGCGCGCGGGTGCATGCCGCGCAGGCGTATGTATTACCTATGTGTTGAGTATGCATGCGTATATGCATGCAAGTGTGTGTGTGTTGTCTGTGTGTGCACACGCTTTATCCGTTAGTGTTGACGCCGGAAAGGTTTTTAATGGAACGGTTGAAAACATGCACTAGTCGTAAAAACTGACTGACGACCAGGCGACCCTCTGTTACAGGGAGACAACGGCTTGAAGGGAGAAAAAGGCGACACGGGATTACCGGGCTTTGATGGTATGGCAGGTGCTCCGGGTCAAAAGGTACTGTGCTTGTACTAGTCCTTCTTGTCCTGTGTCTGTCCTTGTCTCTGTCCCTTCAGTTTGGTTCCCGTGTGTGTGTCTGTTAGACAGAATAATTAGAGCAAGCCGCTTTCATTATCTTGTGTGCAAAGTTTGAAAACCACGTCGATCGAGTGTTAGCCATTTATAAGGATTTGATGTATCCAAGGATATGGGAAAGTATACATGTTATGTCTCTTGGTTTTGTAGAGTGTGTGTGTAAATGTTTTGCTGGATGAGTGGGTCTTGTGTCTTATCTTCATTTTACTCGATATAATCACGAATTGTCTTTAGTGCTGTTTGTGAAGTTGTCAGCAATATATTAACAAAACGTATGGTTATTTTTAGAGTTGCGTCTTGACATATTTCCCGACTTGATACAAAATCATTAAAAAATGTAGGAAAAAAAAACGGTGTGTGTGTGTGTGTGTGTGTGTGTGTGTGTGTGTGTGTGTGTGAAACAGACAAAGAAAGAGATAGACAGACAGACAGACAGAGAGAAATTGTCTACACACAAAACAAAACACAGTCTGTATTTGCTATCCATTTGATTTATGGTCGTCTGCTACCCAACACCGCCATGAAGAAACACGCCTTTGTTTACCCCTCTTTTGTTGTTGTTGTTGTTTTTCATGTTGTAATGGAACAAGCCTTTCCTTCCTTTCCTTCCTTTCCTTCTTACGACAAAGCAAAACGTGTTGTCTGTGTTCCTCTGTCTGTCTTACTGTCGTGCTCTAACCACACACCTGTATTCCCCACTTCCCCGTGTGCAGGGCATCAAGCGATCAATACGACTGGAGGGCGCGAGCGGAACTCGTGAGATTGTGCATATAAAGGTATTCATCTCTGCAGTGCATACCGGCTTCTGCCCGTTTCCTCTTCCCCGCCCGCCTCCTCCCCCTTTCCCCACCCCCATCCCCATCTGCATTCTGAGACAGTTTTATTGCAGTTTCAGATTGTGATAAGCTAATGGAGAGCTAAGAAGAGTTTCACCAACGAAAAAGAATTGTGACCTTTTGGTTTTCTGTGTTCAGCTTGTTTTAATATATTTTGTTGTTAGTTGTTCTGTTTTTATCATACTAAACTCATCTCTGGCCTCGCTGCGTATCTCTTCTCGTCCTCTGCCTAAAACGGCGAATTTAATGACTGCCATTTGACTTGTTTTCATATTCGTGTGATTTGTTTCAAATGCACATTGTTAGATTGCAAAAGGAAAGGGGTGAACCAACGTTTGCTGATCTTGTTGACTGTTTCTTTGCAGGACGGTACGATTGAAGTGATCACCATCAAGGTTTGTGGATCTGACGCATGAAATCACTTTTGTTTGTCTGTGTACGTGACTTGCCTCATTTTCATTTAACGCATGAATCGACTTTTCTTTGTCTGCAGAACGATTTTCTTTTTACAGGAACGAGCAGTAGTTTAATTCTTAGTACACGTATCTCTATATTCTTACACTGAATTTCAGGTTATTCCTCTGATGATTGTGTGTATATCTGAACGAATAGTTGAAGCACCGATTGCCCAACAAGGACTGATTTTGCAGAAATTTGCTTTGGACAGAAATGTTTGTGTCTTACCAGGCGTGGTGCTTTATTCTGTGTTTATGTTCATTTGTCTCTTTTCTTCAACGAACCCAACAACCCCCCCTCAACCCCCCACGTGTGCATGACGCATGCATGTTGCATGGTTGATACCTACCTTCAGGGCGACATGGGCCCTCCAGGATTGCCTGCTGGGCTGAAAGGAGAAAAGTGGATCCAGGAGGTCATTAAACTGAAGGTACATCACATTTGTTGCTCTGTCTCCTCAAATCAAAGTAGTCGTCTCAGTAGGACTTGGGCTGGGAAACTGTAGGTGAAAAAACAAAATAGGAGTGGCGGGAAGGAAGTGGATGCAGTGAAGAAAAAGAGAGAGCAAAGAATTAAAGGAAAGAAATATCTGATCTCTCTGTCTCTCTCTGTTTCTCTGTCTGTCTTCTGCTCTCCTCTCTCTCTCTCTCTCTCTCTCTCTCTCTCTCTCTCCTCTCTATCTATCTATCTATCTCTATCTCCGTTTGTCTGTCTGTCTGTCTGTCTCTCTCTCTCTCTCTCTCTCTGTCTCTCTCTCTCATCGTTTTGTCTGTGTTTCTGTGCATAAACTGAAACCCATTTAAACCTTGTCTCCTTTCTAAAAGAATAAATGATTAAGATCATTCGATGATTTATGTCTGTCTGTCTGACCGTCCGTCCGTCTGTCTGTCTGTGTCAATTTGTAATCAAAAATGTGTCAGCAACTAGGGAATTATCACTGTTTACGGAATGGGTCTCTACCAGATTTGGACTGCAGGTACAGTGCAGTGGGAAGTCACGAAAACGCGCCCCTGGTTGTACGGAAATACAGTTATAACCGTATAAGAGTATGTATACATCTCCGCTAATCATGAGCAGGTTTTTTATAAGTTAGGTTTAATGCAAATATGAGCACAACAGAGATTCGTGTATTTCATTGAGGATGGTGGTTCTTCAAAGCAAAGTGCTGCGAAGCGTGGTATATGCCAGGAGAAAGATTGATGGCTCTGCCGACTTGTTTCATTCTTGAGCATGAAAGAGATCGTTTGGAATGCATGAACGTAACGACTGTATGTGTACGTGCATGCCCCAGTTTCTGGCATGCAAAGAGATGAGAGGAAAAGGAAGGACAAACAGTTGGTTTTCAACAGCATGGGAAGTCGTCAAAATTAAGACCTGAGCATGGGGCTCTCTTCTCTAAATATCTGTACTTTTGATGATTTCGCATGCATATTACACGTGTGCCTTTTATGCTAAACCGTTGCTTTCCAACGCTATTTAACGATCTGCGATAAGTGTATAAAAACTGTTTCGTTCGATGGGCTGAAATAACCAAACCGCAAGGTGTATGCAGTATTATAAAGATACGACGACACAAATCTGACCCTGTGATATTCAAACAATACTGTTGTCTAAAACCATTTCACTACTATTCCATGTCTGGTTTAATGAGAAGATGTGGTAATTTGAAATAGTCAGTTATAACCATCTGTCGACTCATCTGTCGTTTAAAACATTTTGTGCGTTTGATAATGTTCTGTTTGTTCTGTTTTGTAGATTTTAAAGTCCTACCACTCTCAGAGTATACGAGGACTAGCTATAAAAATTGCTCAAGGAAACCTTAAAAAAAATTTTGAGATAATGTTCAGATCCCCAATGGCGGCTCATTCAGGTTAGGTCTGTAATGCTTTCTAGAATTAAAGATTCACTTTTAAAATCATCACGACGAAAAGTTACCAGATTTCTCCAGAATTTTTTTTTAGTATCAAGCATGAGGCTTTAAAGGAATTGAAGTAATCGGCTTTTCTTTTTATATGAAATTATACATATAGTCGAAAGAAATAGGACTGTCCATGACGGTAAGGTTTACAGGAGATAAACTGATACTTTGTACCGTGTCAATTCAGCTGTTTAATTATGCTTCTCAGCGTGGCGTTCTTTCAACAATTTCAAACGATTTTTATGTCCATCTAAAAATATCAAAAATGGGATTTAGACAACCGGCAAATTGTTTCAAAAGAAATTTGAAATAGTAGCTGTAGTTTAAATTGATTGGGGGAAGATTTCGTACGCAGGCATTTATGCATACACGTGCATGCATGCACACTATCGTACTTCCACAAACGAACGCACACGCCCGGAGCCGACGCAGCGCTACAACTTAACACACACACTAACACACACACACACACACACCACACACACACACTACACAAACACGCGCGCGAGCGTACGTACACACACGCATGCGCGCGTGCACGCAACACACGCACACACCACACACACACACACACACACACACACACACACACACACACACACACACACACACACACACACACACACACACACACACACATCTCATGCATGTTATTAACCTCGGATCACAGCATGTGTAAAAATAAAGAACAGTTTATTTACATGCTTGATGGTTTTCATCTGAACACTTTTGTATTCTGCTTGACAACTGCATGTCAGTGTCCTTTAAAATGTTTTTTTTTTCTCTTTCGTTTATACGTGTTACATACATACGTACATACATACATACATACGTACGTACGTACGTACGTATATACGTACGTACATAACAGACATATATATACATGTTGTGTGTGTGTGTGTGTGTGTGTGTGTGTGTGTGTGTGTGTGTGTGTGTGGTGTGTGTGTGTGTGTGTGTGTGTGTGAGAGAGAGAGATATTTGACATTGTCATGTCAACTGTACACGTTTCATTATGATCAAGCGAACCACTTTTGTGACGGAAATATGGTGGATATTTTGTAACCAGTAATATGTAGGAGTGTACGTAAACAAATTATGTTGTCGTCTGTCGTTTATTTATTTTTTTTTTTTCAAGGACATGATCTTCATTCCCAGTTTCTCCAACCATATCATACAGTTCAAAATCCTGTAACTGTTTATGTTAAGTGGAAAGCTTTTTTTGTGTGCAAATTTTGTAAACTGCTTTTTTTTTTTACCTCCCACTCCCTCGCCTTCTTTTGTAGCTGTGTATTTTCACAGCTCGTAAGAAGATCGAGTTCTAAGTCGAAAGCAGCCCACCTCAAACGTAATTCATTCTACGTTGAATAACAGATCTCTCTTTGAACGTAGTTAACTTTCGACGCTAGTTTTCTTAGTTTTAAATCAACTTATGCAAAGGTCAATTGTTCCATTGTACTGGGGCTTTTGGTTGGTTGGCTGGTTGGCTGGTTGGTTGGTTGGTCGGTTGGTTGGTTTCTTTGCTTGTTTGCTTGTTTGTTTGTTTGTTTGTTGTTTGTTTGTTTTGTAAGCTTCAAGCATCTTTCCATTTTTTCTGGCTTTGACCAGTCACCGTGGTGTTGTGGTTAACTGGAAGGTTGTGGGTTCGAATCCCCATCAGTCTCTTCAAAACTATATCATTGTGGGGTTTTTCGGCTCTAACAGGCTCCTACCCAGAGTTAGGTGTACTATGGGCTCATTGGGAAGACTGGGACCACACAGTCGAGTCTCATCCACTTTACGGATGCGTCATTGAGGATGTTGCTCAAATCTTCTGACCAGCACCGCAGATGTCTGTAGCTCTCGGGCCCGGTTGACGCCAGGATATATTATGACAGTAAGCGTAGAACACAGCCCTGTCACGCAGTCAGTCCTAGATGGAACTTCATAGCATCATGATTATCATGCTCATCGACATCATCATCATGGCATTGTAAATGGAAAAAAAAATGTGCCAGCTTCTGTGGCCATTACTGATGGCGTAGAAATTGGGACGAAAAAAAAAGGTGAGCACAAAGGTAACCTCCCTAAGTGCTATGATTCTGGAAAAAAATTATCTGGCTTTGACATTTTCTTCAGAATTGACACACAAGCATTTTGATTGTTGGTTGGTTGGTTGGTTTCATCGTTTGTTAGTTTGTTTTTCTCCTGTGAGTGTGTTTACACATCTCATGACCCTACATGCAACACCTACAGAAGAATGCTGTACATGTTTTAGGGCGAACCAGGCGAGGCAGGACCATCAGGTCCCCAAGGGGAGGCAGGTCCCCCAGGACTCCCAGGCTTTGACGGCGTGCCCGGCCCACCTGGGGAAAGGGTGGGTACTTGATTCGTTCGTTAGCACGCGCTCATGTGCGTGTGTATGTGTGTGTGTGAGAGAGAGAGAGAAAGACGGAGGAAGAGAGAGAGAGAGAGACAGAGAAAATCAACAAACACACACACACACACACACACACACACACACACACACACATAGATACCCCATATACACACAACGCGCGCGCGCACACACACACACACAAACACAAACATACATACAACACACACACACACACACACACACACACACACACACACACACACACACACACACACACACACACACACACACACACGCACGTACACACAGAACACAACACACACACACACATACATACACCCAACACAACACACACTTACATACACACGCCCGCGCACGCACGCACGCACGCACGCACACGCGCGCGCCCACACACCCACACACACACACACACACACACACACACACACACACACACACACACACACACGAATACACGTATCCAGTTTAATTAAACATGGATCCAATCTGGGCACATGAAGTTTATAATGCCCTTATTCATTTGAGACAATCAAGCAGCAGAGGACCTTGATGACATCAATTGAAAATGGCCAAACTTTCCATTCGCTATTTCTTAAACACGTACCATTGCGTATCATGTCCCAAATGATGACTGTTTTGTTTTGTTTTATTTTGTTCTGTTTTTGTAAAATAAGAAAAACACAGACAACGAACGCATTTGAACTGGGTTGTCTGGACCATTGGGCGAAAGTAACAGCTGTGTATTAATCACACTCAGCTCAGGCCTCACAAATTAAAAAAAACATGTGCTTTCTGTCTGTGATGTCAAAACCTTCAGAGAAAACAATAAAATTGTCATTAAGGTATATAAATAAATGTAAAGAAAGTATACCAATAACTAATGTAAGTCCATCATTTTAAATAATCTTCTTTCAATCTGTCCAAGGCATTTGATTAAGCCACTTACGTCATGAATTACTGATACATTTTGTTCAACATTGGCTTTCAGATATGAATGATGCAGACAGTACTGTTATTCTGTGTTCATGTTTTGTTACAGCATTTTATGCAGCTGATCGGGCCTTACTTTTTGCATCCGTGTGTATAGCGTAGCTTCTCATTCTTTTAAACTTATGTTAAAAATTGTAACAAAAAGAAAACAAAGCGTGGCAGGAGATTATCGAGATCCTCTCTCCTGTCACTGTCAGTCAGCTATATTGTGCCACAAGGTAGAAAGAAACTCTAGGGAGAGCTAGACAACAGAAGGTCTTCAGAGAAGTAACCCCCTTTAGACAAGTGTTTCGGCCCTGAATTCCTTACACTCTCGGGGGGCCGGGCCACATCCAGGTCATGACTCCTGGATGCCCTTCTGCTGTTGTCTATTTTTTTTTTTTTTTCCCCACGCCGGGGATCGAACCTGGGCGATTATGCGCTTCAGAACTGCGGTACGCGGTTTTACCAATGTGCTAACGGGGCACACATCATCTGTAGGGAATTTAATCCTTATGAAGTTCACTTTTTTCGTTCCTCCTTGCCCAGATCCAGCTTGAGCTCCTTTCTGCTGCCTCTGCCATTGCTTTAAGGGCTCTAGTCCTCTTCTTCCCAGAAATGGCGAGTTGTTTCATGAGATCATAAGCGGAGGTGCCCACAAACCCTCTTGCCCCGACCTCTATGGCGAAGATTTTGACCCGCAGACCTGCTTTCTTCAGGGTGCTGTCAAGACCGGCGTATTTTTCGGTCTTGTAGATATGTGCTTCTTCCATTCTGCTTTCGTATGGCACAGTGAGTTCTATCAGAATCACTTGTTTCGAGGAGTCAGAGTGGAGAGCGATGTCTGGTCTCATGCCTGTCTTGCTGATGACATCTGGGTAATTTCTCCACTCTGGGAGGTCTGCTGTACACTCCCAGTCGACTGCTCCATCCAGAAGACCCTTTGGCAATGTGCTGGTTGTCATAGCACTTTTGGGCCAGACCTGTTTCCCTCCTGCTTTGTAGAACGTTGTCATAGCAATTGGTGAGTTTGGGGTCATGGTTTTTTCGCTAACCACATCTGTGATCACTTTCAGAACTTGGTTGTGCCTCCATGTATACCTTCCTTGGGCTAGCGCTACTTTGCAAGAGCTTAGGACATGTTCCACTGTTTGTTTCTTCTGACAGAGCGGACATGCTGGGTCGTCTGCTTTCCCCCATTTCACTAAGTTTGCATTCGAGGGGAGCAGGTCATATACAGATCTGAGGAGGAAGCTTATCCTTAGAGGAGCCATGTGCCACATATCGTTCCAGCTGAGACTTCTTTGGAGTGCACTGTCCCATGTTGTCCATTGCCCCTGTTGACCTTGCTGGACTGCCTTCTGCACTCTTTTGACATCTTCTTCTTCCTTCAACTCCTGTATGATCATGTCTCTTTTTTCCTTCCCTTTGGCTTTGGACCACCACTGCATTTTTGTTGCTCCCAGTCCCTGTCTGTTGGTTTGCGTGTGTCCAATTATTTCTTTGATGCTGAGGTTTCTCTTGGCATTGTTTACAGCCTCTTGGACTTTCCACTTTCTGCCAGTTCTCAGCTTTGGATGAACTGATCTCACGATATTGTCTTCCGATTCCTCCAGCATGCTCAACAGTCTTGCTTTTCCAACTTTGTATTCCTCCACAATGTTTAATTACGGACCAATATATTTCACATATATCATGTTTATCAAAGCAGTGTGTGAGATGTTTCCAGATGACACAATTTTCATACAACTCAGTCTAAATTGGTTTCTCAAGCATACGAGAGTAAGTGTGTGTGTGTGTGTGTGTGTGTGTGTGTGTGTGTGTGTGTGTGTGTGGTTGTGTGTGTGTGTGTGTGTGTGTCCGTCTGTCTGCGTGCGGCGTGCGTGTGTGTGGTCTTCTGTACACGAGGGAAGTATCAAATACATTGGTCCTCTTAGATTCTATGGAAAACTTTCAATCCAACAGATTTCGATACCATGCATATTTAATTTTTATAAATCATACGTAATTATTTGTACGTAATTATTCAAATAAGCAGTTTTAATGCTAAAAGTCTTGACTTGTGCCGGTTGTTAGTAGACAACTTCAGAAATACGTGTAAAGGTGAAGCAAACTTCAAATGTTAACAAACTTCTAAACAGAACATAAGCATATGAATTCTTTAGCTTCTTTGACAAACTATTATAGCTGATAATTGGTGCCCACTCACAGGTATACCTACATGTATTCTGTGTAAGTGAGATAAACATCAGAGGGCAGAATTAAAAAAAGAACCACAACAACAACAGGGCAAAGGTTATTAAGGGATACAACGTGATTGTGTTGTCTGCAGCAGATCATGGAGAGTGGACAGATCTGTGATGATGAGTGTGTAATCCTTACATTTAGCGACTGATTCAGAAAAAACATAATTAAACAGACTGTTTAACGGATGAAAATGTACACGCTGAATAATTGACTTTGTTATGATGCTTGTCAGATCATTTGTTTATGCATGCAAGATTGACAGATGTCTTTCAGCTGTATTCAAAACTGAACAATATGTTGACGTAATGAAGTTTTGCTTATCTATGTCAGTACTGAGTGGAATCAGCTTGCCAATGTTTCATCAAAAGTGATTATATTTTTCTTCGTGTCACATAAGCTTACTGAATTTTCATCTCACTGTGAATTTACCACTATTTTAAATGTTTATGTATGTTGTACGTCCTTTATGTCCCAGTGTTACTATGTTTAATAAGCATGATTTTATATCGTAGTGAATTACTACATTTTTGTTGATATTTATCTCTTTCCGTATTAGTGTGTGTATGTGAGCAAAATTGGACAATATAAAGAGTTCACAATTATTTTGTGTTACGTAATCTTTGATCGGTGGTGTAGTTTCTGAAGAACTTAAATTTACAAATACATAAACGAACAAAAATGTTTGCATCGGTGGTGTAGTTTGTAACATCAGTGTAAACAAATACTAGATGGTTAACATCAATGTGAACAAATACTAGATGGTTAACATCAATGTGAACAAATACTAGATGGTTAACATCAATGTGAACAAATACTAGGTGGTCGAACCTCTTTTACTACCCTTTCCCTGACAGAAAACAAGAAAAGAACACAACAACACCACAGACATAATTTTGAGATAGTCATCTAGATAGACGGTTAAACCCTTTGCCGTAAAGAGAGTTCGTCCCTCGTCTTTACATACGTTTGTATGATTATGATATTGTGAATGGCTGATCGGGTAAGACATGAAGAATTAATCAACCAACTAGAAAGACTCAATATTGATGGAAAAGATCTACGAATAATCAGAAATATGTATTGGGAACAAACAGCTGCAATGAGAATATAAAACGATATAAGCTCTTTCCAAAACATCAAAAGAGGAGTCAGACAGATCTGTCACCAGATCTGTTTTCACTTTACAGCGAAAACATGAGAAACCTAGAGGAAGACCCTGGATTAAAGGTTGGAGGAAAAATGATAACCAACATTCGATACGCAGATGACACCGTGCTGGTTGCAGAAAATGAAAGGGACCTACATAACCTTGTGAATATACTAGAAATAGAATGCAAAGGTAAGGGATTGGAACTAAACAGCAGGAAGACTGAAGTCATGGTGATCAGTAAAAGAAACATGAAATCCCCTCATGCAAAATAACAGCAAACGGCACAACCTTGAGACAGGTTGATAAGTTTAAATACCTGGGAACGATCATTTTACCAGACGGCAGATGCACATCAGAAATAACCAGCAGAATCGGCCAAGCCAAAACAGCATTCAAGAAGATGAAAAGCATTCTTACCAACAAATGCCTATCAGTTAACATCAGGAAGAGAGTCCTTGAATGTTATAATAGAACCAATACTGTTATACCGTTGTGAGGCGTGGACAGTCAACAAGCAAAGCCAGAACAAGATTGAGGCAGCCGAGATGTGGTTTCTAAGAAGAATGTTGAGAGTTCCATGGACAGCAAAGAAAACAAACGAGACAGTCTTGATGGAGGCAGACACAAGAAGATCATCCATAAGGAAGATTAGGAAAAGACAGGCAACATTTATAGGCCATTTTATGAGGGGGGGGGGGGGGGGATTGGAACACCTGGTCACGACGGAAAAGCTGGAAGGGAAGAGAGCACCAGGGAGAAGATGCTAGACGGACTTGCAGAGTGGCTGAGGACAAAAAGGGTGGAAGAGATGCTTGAGGCAACAAGAGATAGAGACAGATGGAAGTCCATGATTGCCAATGCCATGCGGCAAGGCACCTGATGATGATGAAATGGCTGATCTCCTTTAATTTTAATACAAAATTAAATGTCATGATTTATGTATAGACTGGTTGAGTTTTGATGACAGACGAGTTTACATATTTAGGGGTGGCATGGTTTTACGGCCCTGAAATGGTCACAGTAGTCGATTGACCTTTGATAATTGTAAAAAGGATCAGGAGCTGACACGAAAATGATCGGTTTGGGATTTGGGTCCACAGAAGAGTACGAGGCGGTGTACATGATTACACCCAATCAGTCAGTCACAAACACGTCGATACGATTCATTTGAAGTTAGAAAACTGTTCATTTATCCTTGCAGAATAAAATGTCTTTCATAACTTTGTTTATATGTCGTATAGATTTAATTTAGGGAAGCTGATAAAATGTAATGTAGCCTACATTCCAAGGGTAAACTCAGTATAATATCCAAAAAAAACAGTCCCCACAAATCTAATATAAGCAGTTTTGATTGCACATTACGATGAAGTACAATTTGCCATTTTGATTAAGCAAATGATGCCACGTTTTGTTGTTGTTGTAGTCGTCCTCGTCGTCGTTGCTGCTGGTATTGTTGATTGTTGTGGTTGTTGTCGTTCATGATGACTGTTTTGTTTTGTTCTGTTTTTGTAAAATAAGAAAAACACAGACAACGAACGCATTTGAACTGGGTTGTCTGGACCATTGGGCGAAACATAGTTTGCTGATCGTTTCATGCAAGTGTTAACAACAGATTGCATGGTCTGTTGTCTTTGTGTGAGACGACTTGTTAAAAGTCACCTTGACAAGAAATAACCTCTGATTTGTTTTCTTTGTAGGGACCACCAGGACCACAAGGACCTCCGGTAAGTGTGTGTGCTTGTGAGTGAGAGAGAGAGGGAGAGAGAGAGAGAGAAAATGTGTGTGTGTGTGTGTGTGTGTGTGTGTGTGTGTGTGTGTGTGTGTGTGTGTGTGTGTGTGTGTGTGTGTGTGTGTGTAGGGGTGCATTGGAGCGTCTGTGAAAGACAAAATGGAAGCAGAGAATACATTTTGCAGACAGAGACAGACAAACAGACACACAAACAGATAGATAGACAGACAGAGTGATGGATGGAGGGAGGGAGGGAGATACGGACAGACAGACAGACAGATAGATAGACAGATGGATGGAGGGATAGATAGATGGACAGATAGATATATGGATAGATAGACAGACAGATAGACAGATAGTTAGATATATGGATAGATAGACAGACAGATAGATAGATAGATAGATAGATAGATAGATAGATAGATAGATAGATAGATAGACAGACAGATAGATAGATAGATAGATAGATAGATAGATGTATAGATAGATAGACAGACAGATGGATGGATAGATAGATAGACAGACAGACAGACAGAAAGACAGATAACCTGAAAGGCTAATAGTCTACTAGTTGTTCTGTGCTGGCAGGGTGGCAAAGGAGAACCAGGCCGTCCAGGAGAGCCAGTAAGTATCAGATCCACCTCAGCAGCTAAAACATCTATTGCCCCTCTCTCTCCAGTCCGTTAATGAAACGTTTGATCTGATTGGTATTCGAGACCCACACAAATTTACATGAACAGTTGACCAGCACAATCTTGCTTTAGCTTCTTAGTGTTTGGCTGCAATGATGCTTTTCAGTGGTTTAAAGCCTACCGGTATTGCTTTTGTCTTGGCTGCTCAGATGTCAGCTGAATGTTTCCTTTGTTATGGTCTGTGAAAACGAAAAATATTGTATCCAGAAAAAAAACCTGGCATTTTATTCGGTCTGTCTTTAGGCGATACTGAAAATTTTACTTGTGATAAGAATTGTGTAGCAACAGTTTAATGCATGTTGCAGTTATAGATTATCGGTTTTTTTCTCATCATGTGCTTGAGTGAGAATTTTGAATGACTGTTACATGTTATTTTATTTTGATGTTGGCTTATGGTGTTTGGATAAATCCTACATTGTATGACTACTTTGTTTACATATTCACTGTGGCTACAGGAACTTTACATCTAGTGGCAGTAGAGGTATATCAGAGTTACTGCCGCACAAGTTCTATTATGATACAATTTATCCGATATCTTTTTGCATTGATGTCAGTTCTATTCGATGGAAAAAAGAGGAGGGGATTCTCGTCCAGTTTTTAACTAAATGGTTCTGTATTAAAATCTGCACATGTACATGATTCTATGTTTAGATATGAATACGTTAAAATCGATCAGAACGTGTCAGTTTATATTTCAGTCTTTCTGCATAATAAAATTTGGAAAAACATTCTATTCATTGAAAAGTCACAGGATACAACACATACAGGGGTTACTAAATTGTCCTCATTGGTAACATGATGTTGTCGATTTTTTTTCCACCCATGAATACTGCAGATCTTTCTCTTTTTTTTTAATTTATTTATTTGGGGTTTTTTTTTGTTTTGTTTTGTTATTCGTAAGTGTTAGGTGCCCATCTCACTTTTACATATTTGCTAGTTCCAGAGTATGTTTTGATGTACCGGTAATCTCACCTAAACCAACTAATACCTCGTGCTCACATTGTTCTGAACTGCACCTCTGAAGAACGCTTTATAAAGTGCAAAAGAATTTTGCCAAATTTGGATTTTCAAGAATCACTATTATCAATATCTTTAAAAGACATCTGGAAAAATCCCCACCATCCTGCATTTAGTCAGACCCACCCACCCCTCCCCCGTAATTTCTGCTTAAATGAATTTGGACAGAATACTTATGATACTGATTAATGACCGTATCGCTTAACTGATTGTGTTTATGACAAATGGTGTCATAAACAGATACAGACGTGGGCTGTAAAGGAAAGGTAAATCAAAAATTTCTCACATGGCAACTGACAAAACGTACATGAATGGTTTGTGCATTCTGAGGGAAGAAGTATTTCAAAATATGCGTGTTTTGTGCGGTTTTCCCTGTTTCTTTCAACGTATGTGTTGGACTGGACCGTTCTCTGATAAGGATGTTTTTTCAAAGCACATTTTATATTGTTGATATTATTTTAGATGATATTATTATGATTCCAAGTATGGAGTGAAAAAGAAATGAAATAATCTTTGTCAAAAATTAACTGCCGACTCTGACATGTATTTTGCCTATATTTATTAATAGTCTGTGTGGTAGAGTTTGTCTCACATTGATGGCTAGGTCCAGACTGTTCCTTGGTTTTTACGTGTGATTATTGTTGAATCATGCATATCAGCTTATTGATGTTTGATGGAATTGTATGCCACAGTCTCCCTCCACTTCCTTTCCATATCACCGATTGAACAATCCTCTTACCTGGCATAGTTTTCATATGACCTCAATACCCATATCCATATCTATTGATGTTGTTGAGCACGATGATACTGTTTTCTGGGGAAGTGCACTGACGACAACCGCCCTGTGCTCGTTGCAACATGGCCAAAACTCCCATCAGTTCTCCAAATACAAATTCTCAGTTTTTTCTTGGAAACATAAAGACTTGTAGTCTTTTGCGTCGTTCAGCTTTTGGAGTGTTGTTTTCTTGTATGCCATCACCAAAGAAGCATATCATCAGAGTGTGTGTGATCATCCGCTGTGTAATACCGCACTCGCTGTCACAAAGGCCACTCCACCTCTGTAGTCATAGTGACGGTCATCTCAATGATCCTGTCTTCAAAAGGTCTACCCCAGCCTGTAGTTAGCTCACACTCTGATCGTCACCATAACCCATTCTACCCCATGGACTGTGCATGAGGTGACAGTTGTATGGTCGTTAGCAGCAGAGGGTTCTATGAGGGACTGACGCCGTGCCTGTGCTATACGTGTACTAACAGGGCCTGAGGGGGGAGATGGGGGTACCAGGCAGGCCGGGACGGGCAGGAAGACCTGGCCCCCCGGGCCGTAAAGGCGAGACGGGTGCCGTCGTCACTGACAGCCATAGCGGGCCCGAGGGTGTCCCTGGACCCCCAGGGCTGCCCGGCCCGCCCGGACCCAAAGTGAGTGTTGCATGTGGCGGATGCACGTGCATGAAGTTGAAGGAGTGCAGTTCATGACTCGCTGGACTTCTTACAGTGCCAGCTTCACTTCTCTATCATTCCATCTTAACTACTGGCTGCCGTTCAGAGGTTCCAGCAACAAGTATGCCAGTGTTGCAAGAGATATAAGAGGCTGTGTACAATTTTTATGACTGAACAGAAATGAGATGTAAGAGACAGTGGAAAATTTGTGTGGTTTGGAACATCAAACTGTCTCCGCGAGACATACGAAAATGGACTGGATCGAGATGCATTCATGTGTGAATCATAATGAAAAATCCTATGAAATAAATTACTCTTCTGCTAGAGATTTATACCTTGCCAAGATCATTTCATATGGGTAACCTATTGCCTAAACTTCAGATGGCGATAAAGTACAAACAGCCAAGTCTCGGTAAGCTGGAGTCGGGTCTGTTGGTTACATAGCAGACTGCGAGCAAGCTAATGGAGATGGCGACTCAGTTTGACGTGCATGGACATTCTGGGCAGTCAGACCAGTGCTTTCTGCTGCATGGTGATGGATGTCTGCATCGTTACAGCATGATCCTTCTGGTTCTCAACTGTTCAGTTTTCCTTCTATTTTCCTGACAACATTTATTTCCAAAAGCCCTCGCACTTTTCACCGCATTTTGTGACTTGTGTTTCTATCTTTTCTTTACAGTTCTTTTTTACTTTCGTGTGTCTCAGCCTTTACCTGTTCTTTTTTTTTTTTTTTTTTTTTTTTTTTCTCCGGCTGCTCTTAGCCACACATTACTTTTCATATAACATTTGCCGTTCGGGTCAAACGTGCTTCATCAGTGTAACTAAACCTTCTTTGTTCATTCGACTGTGTGCTCTTTATCACAGAGTAATGTCGACAAACGTAGGCTGTACTATCCACACATGATTTGACAGTCAGTAGTTCCTACTGTCTTCAGACTAACGCATTCCATTCTTCTCCGAGCCCTGTCATCGATTCCAAGACACCCACAGTGCCGAGTATACTTATTTTATGCACCTAACATGCATTTTACAGTTTTTGTCTTTATACAGTGTTGTGCCCTCCTTTCACTGGAAGATGCGTGCAGACCCAGAGTGCCTGTGTTGGCCCTGTGTGACCCAGATGTTTGTTGTCGGCCACTAACACAGCCAGCAGCGTCCAGGAGCAGGGGCAGACAGGATGGTCAAAGCACGATCAGCAGATCTATCTGCTTGTGTTACAGGGGAAGAAGGGAGAAGCTGGCGCCGGCGGGATTAGCTCAGGGGGAGACGTCGGGTCGGTTTACGATCCTCACGGCAGCTTCCCAGCAGGATTTATTCAGGGTCCACCTGGACCCCCGGGACCACCCGGGCGTAAGGTGAGACACTGAGGTCTGCCGGCACCTTCTGAGGTTTCTACGGGCAGACTGGCAGTGTCCATCATGGTGCTTTTCATATATTTAGCCAGTGTAAAGTCATCATTCCGGAGGATCCCTTTCGCTTGTGCAGCTGCTCAAATCTTGCCAACGCACGTGGTGGTGGTGCCTGCATCTTCCCTCGTGTGCCTTCATGCCTTGATTTATTTCTGTTTGACTGTGAGTCCTAGCCATTCAGGTGTTTGTGGTCAAGTCAGACAGTGGATGACCATGACACCAACACGCTGTGGCTTTGTAATTATACGTGCTTTACGCCCAAATCTTTGCTGCAGTCAGATTGTCTTAAGTCAAAATTATTTACATTCTAGACTTTTGCTTGTCAATTGAAATTTGATTTCTTAAGTGCAGTAATCAGTTCTTTCAAAATTACGATCATTTTCATTTTAGCCTGTGTTTCAAACAGCAAGGCTGAACAAATCAAATGACTGCAGCAATAGGTTTATTGTTGCTCTCTGTTCTTCAGGCTTTTCAGCTTGACAAATCAAAAGAATCATAACTGCAGCAAAGGTTGGAGAAACATTTTGATATTAATTTGGAACGTTTTTCCTTTCTTTAAACCAGATATTTTGACCTTTTTCACCGTTTGTGCATGCAACGAAGAAAACATTTTCTATCATTCCTTAGTCAGGCACTCCCTTCCGACGTCACCGCACGTGCCGCCTGGAGGTGAAGGATATCAGCTCGGTCAAAAAGAAAACGAAATCAGTCAAGCGCCGTGACCGCCGGGTGCTGAGCGATCAAGCTGAAGGCGACACTGATGATGTCAGTGGTGGTGAAAGCGATGCCATCGTTGAGGAAGACGATGACGCTTCAGAAGTTGATGTGTATATTGAGGACTGTAAGGTATATGAAATTGACCACGGACCATTTTTGCTGCAGTTATGATTTCAATGCTTATATTAGTATATAAACGGAGACGATTTTTGCTTTGGTTCATTTGCTTATATGATACTACTTTTTTGTTGCTGTCATTATTTCAATGCAATATGTATACAGTTGTATAAATGAAGAATGACTGGTAAGGAAATAAGGCACATCAAGGATGATGATTACATTTCTCACATTCTGCCAATGTTTTAAAAGAATGAATAATATAATCGTTGTTAGTACAGAAAGCACCATTTGCTCAATTACTTGTACTGGAGTACATTTATTTAGAAAACGATAACAGTTGTTTTTAAATCGTTGCATCCATTATCATACGGAGAACATGATTGCTGGAGTTATTTAAAACACATCTGTTCAGAAAGCGATAACATTGTTTTGAATCGTTGAATTCAGTATCACTCAGCAAGCATCATTCATGGAGTTACTTGATTTGAGAAAACTGATCATCATTAGCTTGTTAATCTGACACTGCCGTATTCGGATCAGTCGACATCATTGTTGCTTTACTTTATAACCAGATATTTGTGCGTTTACGTCGCTGATACTGTCTTCGCTATGTTACTGTTCTGACATCATGTTATAAGTTTTCCTTTATTATCACCGTTTTTGTTGTTGTTGTTGTTGTTGTTGTTGTTGTTGTTGTTGTTGTTGGTTGTAGAGTGCTCCTTAAATGCTAGTGAAAATACTTGATCGAGGTTGGGAATTTCACAAGACATCTGATAATATTTTATTTTAAGAAATCATGTATTGAGTTATAACAGATATGACTTTCTTTACAGATGGAACGGGAACAAATACATTGACAACAGTTTTCCTTACGTCAACGTAGACTTTGCTGTTGCAGCTGATATTTGACAGTTTAACTATGATTTTTTTTTCAAATAATTTTCCATCTCATTGCTATATTTCAAGTGGTTTTGTTGCAGTTTTTCCTGCTGAACTACAAATCAAATGAACTCATACCATCGGGTTTATTTTTTTTATTATTATTATTATTATTGATGAATGTGTGATTATGATTTTATTTCTGCCTTTCAAAAAATGTATTAACCTTTGTTTTCAGACGACGCTGTTATAGTCCTGTGTTGTCATAGCTTTTTACCTTGTTGTGTGTAATCATTGAGACT